>CM060682.1:48854783-49454783 GCA_030686995.1 Artemisia argyi | reverse complement strand
AACGGCACTACAATTAAAATCCGACTCCCGCGGCAACGCGCGGCTTACAATCCTAGTTCATAACATTTAATACTGAAAATTGAGATCAATGGTCTAGAGGTGATAAGCAACTTACAATGAATACGTTCTACAGCTTTCAGCTTCATGATCATTTTAATATGGGTTTTCGGATTAAGTATTGAGTTATTGACAGACTGGCTTTGTTGCTCACTGATTTCTTAAATATCTAGATTTCTGCTTATTTCAAATTTTATAATCTGTTACTCATACATTATGAATGTTTTTGGTACTCAAGCATTTAACATTGCATTACTTTTTGGTACAGTAATTTCTACTTTTCCTAGCAATGAACCACAAGATGAACCACCTCTTAGATGTAAATTTTATCGCGTATAAACTTGGCTTAATTATAATTTGATGAAGTACTAATAAATAATGATTGGCAGCTATAGAAATATTGAAGATTTGAGCACTTGCTATATTTTCAGTTTTGCAGGTAACACTAACTGCTTATATAAAGTTGAAATTTTTAATAAAATTGTCCTCAACCCATACAAAAATGCTTAATTTGACCCAAGCCCGTTTGACCTACATGATTATAAGAAATTAAGAGTTGCCCATTTTTAAATCTTTACTTATTTAGACCCCTATTATTTAATTTAATGGATTCGTCGTTTGGGGATTTAAGAATTAAGATTTGCTCGTGGTTAAGAAACTTTCGATTTAAGAAGATTATGAAAATCTCACTTCAAGGGGTTTTTAGGATTGCATGCTAAAATTGTTTGTCTACTCATTTCTTTAATACTAAGTTTCTTAAAATAATTTTAAAATTGTTACAAAATAATTTTAATTATTCTTTTGTTGTGAGTAATCACATTGTTACAACGGGGATCTATACCATAGAGAAACTACTCTCAATCCCAGTATTAAATTCACTACTAAGAGATGGAAAGATATCATAGTTTTATGATAGTTTAATAAAGCAAAGAGCTTGAATCTTGGTGATGGCACTTTAGATATGGATTGAAGTTCGGTAGCCGTAGGATGTTGACATTGACACCATGGAGGTAGGACGTTCGCCAATGAATTGTCAAAAGAAAATTGTTGTACGACCTCTGAAGCCGAGGGGTTTGAGTGTGAGAGGATGTATATAAAGGAAGATGTTGATCACTTATTAAGGAGAGATTCAAAGAAAAAAGTTTGATTCGAATGTTCTCTTGACCCGTTAAAATCTAGAACCAGTGCATTTAAAACTTGACTAATTATAAACTAATTAAAAGTATACTTATACCAACATGACATTGAAAAACAAAAGTCATGTACAAGTAACTTTCGAGAGTATATAACTATAACAAAAACATATCAACCCATAAAACATCATTAGGCAAAAGTTGCAATTACAAAGTTAAAAACAATAAATTTTAAGAAATATATTCGGTATTAATGCAACAATATTTGATTTGTGAACAATCTTAAGACAATACATATTCGGTATACAAAAATTTATGTCAAAACCCCGTGCGTGCGCAAACATTATAACTAGTTACCAAAACAACAAAAAACAAACCCAACTTGATAATTCAATGAGAGTAAATTGGATAACATCTCTAATAAAATGCTTGTCCCACATGGACAGGTAGAGAACAATTGGCTATAGATGAGATTCTATAAAGTGTGGGAGCGCCCATGTAAACAATTCACAACTCACAAACATGTGTATAACATCATGAGCTTATAGTTTTAAGAAATGTTATGACCTGGGTGAAGATGTGAGTATATTAACTTTTTGTTTATGTACTTGCATTATCACTCGACATTTATAAACTATATAATACTTTATTTAACTTTTTGCCCTTATATTGTTTACATAAAAATTTAGTCTCTTCACTACAAGTTCACATTGAAAATATGAAATAAGTGTCTTCTATTGATCCATTGTTTCGTTTAAGAATGTCATGGGCCATTACTAAGGTAGACGAGCCATGTATTTCCATACACATTGTTTCGTTATGAGTCAGGGCTTTTATACAATTTATTTATTTATTTTGAGTGGTGATGTGTGAGATTTAAAAAAGTGTTTAAAACTTTACATTGTGTGATGAAGTCATGCCATCTCTATATGTGATATGTGCATATCGAGTTGATCACATTATCCAATCGAGAACATAACTCGTAAAAGTAGCGACATGACTAACTTACAATTAAATGCGACCATTTGAACATATATACATCACCATGGACGGAACTATGTAGGGGCAGGGGAGGGTCCCCCCCTCTCCCCCAAAATTTGCGACACCTAGTGTAAATATTATAGGTTTTAGAGGTAATTTAGTTGATGTTACAAACAAATTTCCGATTCGGCCCCCTCAAAATAAATTTGGCCTCCCAAAAAAAATGTTCAAATTCCGTCTATGTACGTACGTCACCAAGAAAACAATCCTCATTCAATGCATAACAGCACGAATTCTTGAATAATCTTGAATTCTACTGAACCACTAATAGCTATTACTTGTAATTACTAACATGAACCGAACCACTGATATTTAACGGAATTTGCTTCGTGCGCGTTACTAGAAAAACAACTACATTCGGTCTTTGACAAAAAAGATATTAAAGAGAGCAAAAGTATACCTATTAATCTGACCTTATAGTAGAAATAGCAAACTCTACTCCAAAGTAGGCATAATTACTTGGTCGAAATTATCACGATAACATACAGTAGGAGCTCCAACTCCGTACTTGCAGTCTTGTCATCTACTCGAGAGTCGAAGTAGTGTCTTTAGTCACATGGCTTCCAAAATAACGATCCTTGTTGATCTCAAAGAGAATTCTTGTGTCCTCGTTAACGTAGCAATTTCAATGACAAGAAAGTTTTGTGTATTTGTATGGTAAGGCAACCTCCAAAACCCAACTCTAAGTTATATTTGATACTCCTGCAACATGAATTGGCTTAGTATCAGCAACTTCAACTAAAACAAAAACAGACTTGGCATCACGTGGTTTGTGAGAATGACGCGCAATGTAAAAAACCTCACAACATGATTTCGCCATATTGAAAATACTAGAAAGGTGCCCGCGCGATGCGGGGGCGGATTGTTGGGGTGAAGATGAGGGAGGTGGGGTGGTGGAAAGTGGTTGTTGGATTGGTTGTTGAGGTGGTTATAAATTGTTGGGGGTGGTTGTTGATGTGGTTATAAATTGTTGGGGGTGGTTGCTTCTATAATTAGTAAGTAAAAGTCTGAATTTTTAAGCCTTTCTAATTATAGAATAATCCCAAATACATTATATAGTAGTATAGATTAATCGCAACAGTTTATTCATATAGAACACCTAGAACACGATCTAACTCTCTCTTTTAAGAAATAAGTGTCGGTAACGTGTTTTTTTTTACAACAAATTACATTACAATTTCGTCTTTGCTTTACAAATTAAATTTACAGTTTACATGTAATCGAGGTTAGTGCTTGCTTTCTCTTGAGATTCGTTGATGTTTTTCTATTTTTTTTACCACTTGTTAGCCATCAACAAGTGATTTCTATAGGTATTTTGATTTAAGAAAAAAAGTGAAATGCTTGTCCCACATCGACTTGTGGAGAACTAATGGCTCTGAATGAGACGCTATAAACTTAGATTGCTTTCTCTTAATAATATATAAGTATATAACTGATGATGCGCTCTACTTATTAGATGATGCTTCTAGTTTAAAATGTTTTGGGTGGATGTTGAAAAGTTGATATAAACTTGTTTCTATATGTTAGTATAAATTTCCATCCATCCATGACATTTATAAACTACAATAAAGTTAATAAAGGTTTTTTTTTTTTTTTTTATTTTTTTTTTTTTATTTTTTTTTTTTTTTTCACTATTTTAATATTGAAATCATCCTCATACAGTTTTGTAATAAAGTTATGTAATCTCCATTATATATATTTGCGAAATTTCACGTATGGTTTTTATTTCTATTAAATTGTACCATTTTAACTAAGACACTGCAAATACATGATGGACCAAGACCCTATAACTTTTCAAAACTTATGCATATCTGGTTGATCACCACAACCGGTTCAAAAGCAGCGGCACGACTAACTTAATATGTTCTCGTAATTGTCGTAACATCGCCTTTTCACGTGTTTAGTTATCTTCTTTGTAAGAGAAGTTTTGCATTGAAAGAGGATATGAGTCGTTACTCATTAGAGCAATTAATGTATGATATGAAGAACAAGGATAAATATATTCGTCCCACATCGCCTACTGGAGAGCAAGAAGATCCTATAAAGTGGGGGGAGCGCACAAGCTCCGTGTTTACTATATACATTATCTCTTCTAAAACTAATATGACTATACGATTATAGTTTTAAACTACTTATAATATCGTGTACGCATAGGGTTATGACAAAAAAATTTGTTATATAAATATTGATTATTGCTAGTCTATATAAATATATACATTAATTTGTTTTGATTTTATGTGGTAGATAATTACTTAAATAAGTGTTTTAAATGATACATGTTATTATTATTATTATTATTATTATTATTATTATTATTATTATTATGCTTAAAAACGTTATTAATATTTTTCAATAACTCTACGTTTTGATAATCATAAAATATAAACTAAATTAAGTCAAGATTATGACATAAACAAGTATTTAGTGGCAAATATTTACTTATACAACTAATATCACTTAAAGTATATAAAAACTAAGCATTTTATGAATTACATGATCAAAGGGAGCATTTTCTAAACACAAAACATTTTATAAAACGACATTAACATTTTATATGTTTTAGTAAATCATTCTTGGTATTGTTTTATTAAACCACAAAGATATGATTTCAAATTTCCAACCAAAAAGGGCAAATTCTCTCCAGAAAAACCTTCTCCACAAAAAGACAAACAAACCCAACGTTCTGGAGGGGGCGGCCCCCTTAACGATTAAAGGGACTGGCCCCTAATTAAGGGGACCGGCACGCTCTAGAACAATATTTTTTAGCCCTATAAATAATGGTTCATTTCACAAATTTTTCTCACCTTTTTGCACTAAAAACTTTCTGATCTCTTCTCCATTTCTATTTCAAAATTCTTTGATCATATAATTCATAAGTCTTTGTTTCCAAGTGATCCAAAACTTCATACACACAAGTGCAAAAAGAAGAACACTCCTTCAACATTTATACAAAGTAGTAGTGTTGTGATTAGTTGATATCATCTTGTAGTAGTGCTAGATTATTTACAAAAGTGTTGTGTGATTTAGTATATTGTAGATATTAGTTGTGTTAATTAGTGGTGTAGAAGTTGTGAAGTAGTTGTACATTGAAGAAGGTGTGAAGTAGACGTGAAGAAGAAGTCATGAAGCTATCGTAAAGAAGTAGTGAAGTTGTGAAGAAGTTGTGAGATTAGTTATAGCTAGGATTAGAACTCGACATTTAGCTTAGTGTCGTTAATCGGTGTAAGCCAAGGTGTGTAAGGTTTCTCCGCCACAAGGAGTTTGTTGACATAGTGAAGAAAACTCTCGAGTGTGGTACTCGGGGGTGGAGTAGGGCAAGGAAAGTGTCCTTGTAGCCGAACCACTATAAATTCGTGTGTTGTGATTTGATCTCTCCATCTCTATCATTTATTTCTTTACTTTGTTTACATTATTAGATTGTATCTATTTAGACTTGCTTATTCTTGTTAACAATTGAATTCACATAAAATCGAATCAAATTTTTAAGCAACTATAATTTTAATAAAATAAACTCAAAAAGAACGTAAAACTATATATATATATATATATATATATATATATATATATATATATATATATATATATATATATATATATATATATATATACACACATATTCCCGAACATTTCTCAAATCCTCCATTAACTTGACGCCTTGATCATTTTATCCGAAATTGTCAAGATACATTTTAATTAACGTAACGTTAATTAAAAATTGTCAAGTACTTCATCATCGTGCCAATATATTCCTACGTATTTTTGATATATTATAAATCTAATTATATACGTATAAATATGTTTGTGCCAGAAACTAAACGGCGAAAAATCAAAAATTGATGGGCGGCCCATTTAATGTTTAATGAGACCGACTTGTTATCGAGGGCGGTCCCCTTAATGTTTAAGGGGGCCGGCCTACTGACACTTTCAAAATCGATTTTCATCTTAAATCTTTTGCCAAACACTCTATTTGTTCATATCTATCCCACTCACTTCTGCTGTGAACGAACCAAAACAACCAAAAACCATCAAAACCATTTACCAAATCACCAATCCGGGCTTGTTTCGCAAGGGGCAAACGTTACCTATACATTTAACAACATCTTTTGTAAGGTTTCTCCGCCATAAGGAGTTTGTTGACATAGTGAAGAAAACTCTCGAGTGTGGTACTCGGGGAGTGGAGTAGGGCAAGGAAGGTGTCCTTGTAGCCGAACCACTATAAATTCGCGGGTTGTGGTTTGATCTCTCCATCTCTATCTTTTATTTCTTTACTTTGTTTACATTATTAGATTGTATCTATTTAGACTTGCTTATTCTTGTTAACAATTGAATTCACTTAAGATCGAATCAAATTTTTAAGCAACTATAATTTTAATAAAATAAACTCAAAAAGAACGTAAAACTATTAAACCTCCTTCTAGTTTTTCATAATTATTAGTATTATTATTGTTTTTATATTATTTTTTTGTAAGATAGTTTGATCTAACAAGGATAAATAATAAATATTCGTCCCACATCGCCTGCTGGAGAGCAAGAAGATCCTATAAAGTGGGGGAGCGCACAAGCTCCTTGTTCACTACATGCATTATATCTCTTCTAAAACTAATATCACCATACGCTTATAGTTTTAAATTTAATGACTTATGCGAGATGTAAATAAGAACTTTATTTTAAAGTTTATAATACTTGCGTTCAACTCCAAGTGACATTTATAATACTTGCGTTCAACTCCAAGTCATGACATTTATTAACTATATATAATACTTAAACTAAACTTTTTTGTTTTACTATTGTCTTTTGAAATAAAAAATCTATATATAGTTTTTGTTTTTACAAAACCACGTATATAAGCGTTTGGTGGTGCGCTAAGAAATGAGGTAGTCCTACACACCTTTTTGGCATGGTTGAGAAGTTAAAAGATGTTAAAGGTTGACAACGTGTTTATTTACATTATATTTTTTGAACGGATATATACTATAAAAACAAAAGTAGCAAGTAGCTAGCTAGCTAATTACATAGAAGATTTTAACCAATCGGTCCAACTACAATTCTTATGACCCCTAAATTTAAGCCAAGAAAAGGAATACATACGAATATTATCAAAGGTGTCACTTATCCTCATGGAATCTTCTGTTTAGAAACATGCCACGAGCTCAACCTATTCTTCCAATGCTCATTAGACGTGAAGAAAGGGAAGGAGTTAACACACCGAACTTGAATAGGTCTCCAAACATCATTAGCAATATCACACTCAAAGAAGATGTGAAGATTGGATTCCACGTTACCATTACAAAAAGGGCAAGAGATTACTGGGATTTCTATACCACGAGACGAGAGGTTCAAGCGATGAGGTAACCGGTCCAAGTTCATTCTCCACATGAAATTGTTAACATTTTGAAGGCGAGTTTTGTCTCAAGTTGTCAAAGGAACCAAAGAGTTTAAGATTAATCATTAATTTATATCATCTTTTATATGTACAGAAATACTCGATGGTTTTACAAGTGACAGAGAAAAAAGTTGGAAGGATAAAACATATACAATTCACTCAAATTACAAACATTGACTCAATCAACCTATCACCCTCATTGTTTGTAACACAAAAGTCAATAAAATTTAAATTCCATAATGTTATAAAAGAATCAAGACTAGCAAGGTACTATGAGCACATAAGACATAAGTATCCAATAACATTGTATTTTATTTATTTTTAAATTATGTGAGGCTAAAACAAGACTAACTAAGAGTGCGTGTTTTTTTTTTTTTTTTTTTTCCTCCTCCTTCTTCTTGTTTTCTGGATTAAGTGGCAAATGGGCCATATGTGGGTCTAATGTCCATTGTAACATATGGTTGAGAAGGACACCATTTCTCATCCTTTGTTGATACAGATGAATGAAAGAAAATAATTGGACCCGACATGAAAAAGAATCAATATTAAATATGTTAGGGTGGTGGCAATGGGAGCGGGGTGGCCAACGGTTTGCCCTAAACCGCCGGGGAACACCGCCACCCCCCTAGCGGTTTGGTTGGGAGGTTTGCTCCAACGGTGATGTTTGCCTCGGAGGTATGGAGCCATTACTTACCGTTGGGCACTAGAAACAAATTTTTTTTTTTTTTGAGGTATGAAAAAAGTATGGTTGCCACTAAAAAATGGTTGGGAGGTATGAAAAAAGTGTGAGTGATGTGGAATGATATTATTGGTTGGTTGGGAGGTAGAAGGAGTTTGGAAGTGACCACTGACACCACCCTTAGTGGACCCACTCCTTTCCCATAAATGAAAAAAGTACATGAGCACATAAGCTAATAGCTTTTTTTTTTTTTTTTTTTTTTTTTGAAAATTGACTTTCATTGGGGAAATCCAAGTCCAATTTGAAACCCGATGGGGGGGAAACCTTCAACTTAAGCCGCCCGAAGGCACGACACTTAAATTGAAGTAAACTCTGCCTTCTCCAGATTCGAACCCTTGTGGGTTGAAACCTTCATTGAAGGACTTTGAAATCGTACCGACAGGGCAGTGGTCCACAAGGGAGGACTTCCCGGTTTGGTCACCCAAACCGGTACTACTCTTCACTAGGCACGCTTAACTGAATAAGACATGCCCAGTGGACCACAAGCCCATTGGTACATAAGCTAATAGCTGTTAGCGCAATATTGCTAAGTAACCACATGAACCACTGAGATCTTACAGGAATTTGTTGGGTGTATGAGATCCAAATGTCAGAGAAGTATTAATGGATTTTTAGATAGTATTAGGTAGGGGTGTAATCGAGTCAAGCCGAGCTCGAGCTTGACAGGGCTTGAGCTTGGCTTGAAATGTATAATGTGGGCTTGAGCTTGGCTTGATAGCTTGACAAGCTTTAATCAACCAGGCTTGAGCTCGGCTCGTGTAAGGCTCGAGTAGGCTTGAGCTCGGCTCGAAAAGCTTGAATTTACATATAAACATTAAATTTTATAGCCAAACTCTTCAATAAATTCAAAAAAACTATGCGATGAACTTGAGAGGAAAGAATTTTTGCAAAACATTTAGGAGAATCAGGGTTTAAATAGTCCTCCTACAAGTATTTAATTATTATACTAATGTTCACGTTAGTTTTAAGTTGTTTATTTAAATATGTATACTAAAAATATATATGTTCTCGAAAGCTTGAAAAGCTTGATAAAAGCTCGAGCTCGAGCTATTAAAAGCTTGAGCTCGGCTCGTTATGTATTTCGAGCTTGTTTATTAGGCTCGAGCTCGGGCTTGAGCTCGATAAAAGCTCGACTCGATCGAGTCAAGCTCAAGCTCGAGCTCGAGTTGCTTGATAAAAGCTTGGATTGATTGCACCCCTAGTATTAGGATGCTTTCATGTTCATTTTAAACATAATTAGTCATGTCGAGTTTATTGTGAGTAAAAAGGTAAAAATGGACTTACATATCATGTTCAAAATGGACATGAAAGTATCTTAATCCATATATTACTCGTATGATTGTACCTCTTATATACTAGTTTACTATATGATCTTTGACTCTTTGTTATACATGGGTATTCTTCCTATTTTATAACGTGGCTAATAATGAGATTTAAATAAGTGTGGTTATATTCACATAGGATCCACTTAAAAGTAAAAATATATGACGAGTGACTTCTCAGGTTAATTTGCTTTAGAAAAAGATATATGTGAACGTGGAAGCACTATACGAACAGTTTTAAGTGCCATAACATGTTAACATCACATTGTATGTGTCACATCAGCTCCACATTAACATCCCCACTTTTAATACCAACACCCAAAAACACTCTTCCTTCATAACATTCATCAACATGTTAACACCACTTTTTTTTTTAAACCCACCATTTTATTTTATTTTTCATTTTTTACACAAACTAATTTTTCATTCATTAAATAAAAATACAAATTACATTAAAAAAATGTTACAAACTTAAAATTAAGAAAAAAATAATAAAAAAATAAAAAATAAAAATAAACTAAACTTATTAAACTTACTAAACATATTGACATTGTATTTCTTTTAGCGCACTATACACACTATTTTTAGCCCACTTTAACATTTGATTTAAAAAGAAATGTGCTCAAACACTCATCTTTTACATGGTCTCTCACACATGCTAAAATACAATGTTTACGCACTAAATACACACACTGCAACACACACACACCCCTATTTAAATCGAACAAAATAATAATAATAATAATAATAATAATAATAAATTGCTTCAATGCGCATTGGTGGGTTAACACCCAGTGGCGGAGCTAGAAAAATTTCCGTGGGAGAGCTGAAACAAATTTTTTTTTGGGAAATACATTAAATGGGAGGGCCGAAATAATTTTTTTTTCTGAAAATACTCATGAAATCGCAAATAAATACACTAACGAGCTTGGACCTAGGGGGGCCGGGACCCTCCCTTGTCCTCACATAGCTCCGCCCATGTTAACACCCAACCCAACGTCATTGCCTCGTTGGTTTCTATTCTCCTCCGGTATGATAACACCGGCATGTCGCGTTACCATATCTAAGTCTCTTAACAATCTCTCTGAAAATCAAAATTAGAAGAGTATTACTCATCCTAAGATAGACATTTGATGCACACTTAGGTATATAAGGTGGTAACATTTATTCTCCTTTACCGATGTGGGATTCTATACATGCTTAACTTTCTCATAGTTGTTATCAGTAGTTTGTTATGAATGTATACGTGCTCTTTTGAATATTGGAAAAGCCTTGTTATGAGTACAATTTGTGGCCACAGGTCGAGCACTTATATTAACGGGTATGGGTGCGGTTCACTTAAAACTACTCCAAACCCGGCCCATTGTCATCCCTATTACAAACTAACCACCGTTAAAGTGAGTGCAAACAAGTCCAAATGAGCACACAGGCTTAAACGGGCAAACTCAATTTAAATCAAGCGAGCATAGATAAACACAAGTTTGAGTCAAACGCTCAGGTCAAACAAATACAAACTATTATTGCACAAGTAAACAAACCTCTTTTGAAAACAATTTTATTACCATTCATCTTTACATACCAATGTCACAACCATTTCATTAGGTGGCATATATATGGATAATATTTAATAAGCTTATAAGGTTTTTCTAAGAGTTTAATTTAGCTCATTATACAGTACTAAATTAATAAGCTAATACTATGTTTGAATTATTAGTTTATACATTAGAATGACTAAAAGAAACAGTTTCTATATAAATGCATACGCAAAGCTGTCACAAATAAGCCAAACCAAAAGGTAAAATTATCTTTTGTTATAATAGCCACAAAATAAGCCTAAACTCTCCCAACTATGCACAATAAAGAAGCTTATCAAAACCCTATAAAAAGTTATAAGCCTAAGCATTTGTTTGGCAAAACAAGCACTCAGCATAACCTATAACCTATTAGCAGTAGCCGTTTATTCTATAAAAGTGTTTTGTGAAATTAATTGTGTGTAAAATTATCTTTTGTTATAATAGCCACAAAATAAGCCCAAACTCTCCCAACTATGCACAATAAAGAAGCTTATCAAAACCCTATAAAAAGTTATAAGCCTAAGCATTTGTTTGGCAAAACAAGCACTCAGCATAACCTATAACCTATTAGCAGTAGCCGTTTATTCTATAAAAGTGTTTTGTGAAATTAATTGTGTGTAAAATGACGTAAGGCTCAAAGTTAACGTTGAACGCTTCTTTTATCAGCGTTTCAAATATAAATGTTGGGTTTTTCTAACGTGTGCAGTTAGGCACACAAGTTAAGCACACCAAAAAGTGTGCAAAAGGACGACGGGACCTATACAAAAGTACACTTTTGAAATAAAAAACTTGGGTCCCGTTGTCCTTTTTTGTGGGTCACATGCTTATTCAAACACCCAACATGCTTATTTTCACTGCATAAGCTAATAAGCTAGATACACACATGTTTTTCTTAAAAACATGTAAATAATCTATAAACAACAACAACAACAACAACAACAACAACGATACCCAATCTCGCAAGAGCGGGGTGTGGGGAGGCAGAATGTAGACAAGTCATACCCCTTACCCTTGGGTACCCAAGGGTAAAGAGACTGCTTGCAAGAAAGACCTCTAACAAAGTGAATGTAAGTGTGATAGTGATTAAAAAAAAAAAAAAAAATGAGAATGCATGATAATGTAAGGAAACATGGCAGAGGAAGATAAGAAAGCATAAAACACATGGCAAGAGAAGCTAATCATGCATAAAACACATAAAGAACAAAAACAGGCAGAGTTAGATATCAACAAAACGAGAACGAGAGAGAAAAAAAAAGAAAAAAAAAAGACAAAAGGACATACAATGCAAGGCAACATATGAAATAGATAAGCAAAAGACCAAGAGCTAGTGGAAACCCACAAAAGCACAAAGAAACGGCTAGTAGTATAAACAAAAAAGGCATACAAAAGCAAGAAAGCAAAGGGAGCAAAGAGCACAAGCGAGAAACAAGGCAAAAAAAAAAAAAAAAAAAAAAAAAAAAGAAAAAGAAAAAGAGGACCTACAAGCGCAAACTGAGTTTGAAAAGGCATAAAGCAAAGGGGCTCTCTGCCTAATGCGAAGGCAAAGGCAAAAACGATACGCGAGGCTACTACAACGCGCCTAAAAAGGAAAAAAGGAACTAGCAAACAACTCTGTACCTACCATCTAACCTCCTAATCTAATTCTAGCCCTCCTAATCTATACAATCCCCTATATTTTCACAGCCGAAAGCATCAACACTTCTGGTATTCATGCAAACAAAGGAATTGCTATACTCCAAAAAGTGCAAAAATCTGTTTAAACCCAAGCAAAAAATGTGCTACAACCTAAATGATATAAAAAGCAACCCACTTCAAAATATGCCAATCAAGTTCAACACAGAAGCAAATTAAACATTGATAAAACAAACTGTGGCTTAAAGCATAGCATATAGTAATAAAAGAAAAACCAGGAGTTGAGCTTTAAGAGAAACAAAATCCCAACAAGAATATATAAACAAGACCAAGCACAAACCTGGTTTTCATTTCTCAACATTTACCAAACAAAGAACTGAAATAAAGCTCTTCTTGTGTCTGGAAAAAAAAACAAACGAAAAGCTCTGCGCGCTCGCAAACAAAAAAAAGTTGAAAAAGTGCGTATTCTAAAAAACAAATGACACCTAAGTTTTATTGACAAGACCTTAAAGGATTGGGGTGAATTTAAGGAGGAAGCTTAAAGAAAGGGTGGAAATCAATATTTAGATAAACAATCGTTTTTGCAGCATGCAGATTATCATGAATATGAAAATCGTGAATATAAAAGGGAGAGAGATGCACTTTTGTGCAGGCCAAAAGGAAGGCAATGTGTGAAGATGACTGATATATAAATACCAAAGTCAGTTAAGTCACTCTTCATATTACTGAAATGTTTTTTATTCTGTCGTTATGTGGCTGGCATAGAATGTTTTGTTGTTCCGTTATTACTTCCAGAGGAATCATAATTTGTAATGTAGCAGATAATGTTGATTAATTATCAGAAGTAGAGTTCCTGAAAATTTTTCTTGCGACTTCAAATTGTGTTAATCTAAAATGGGTGGAAATGGAATACATGTCTCTTGCCAACATCTGATCTTCTTGATCAAGATTCTTGGTGCATTGGTCGAAAATGGATGGAATAACTAGTTCTATATCTTCATCTCTTTCTTCACTTTCCAAGTTCCAATGATATCAGAAATTTGAAATTGTATAAGTAGCTTATACAATCTATAAACTTACTGTATAATTTTGCTTATAACATCGATTTATTGCTGCTGCAACACGGGCTTAGTATCTACTTTTATAGAAACATACATTTTTTTTCCTGAAATAAAAAGAGTAATCAAGAACATAAATAACAAACATTAAACAACTTATTACTTATGAAGATTACCCTTTAACTATTAACAAACCCATTGAATTTATAAAGGTGTTACCATTGTTACTTTCTAGCAATGTGGGATGTGATGTCGAATTATACTACCGTATAAAACCTTTCAGAATTGGCAGATTCACATAATGTGTCAATATGTGATGCAGTTATAAGCAAAAAGACTGCACCCTATGCGCCCTTGTCAGGTACCAATCCACACGGATCCGTGTGTAATTTGAACAAGAGAGCACAAATGAAAAATAAAAAATGAAAATTAAGAATCATTATCGAGCAATATGAGACAGAATCAATAACACACAAAACATTGTAACATTTATTTATAGTAGGTATGATTGGTATCTTACAAAAGTACAAACCACAAATATCACTTGACGAGACCCAAACTAATGATCCCCCATGAAGTACTAGGCCAAGACCTTTCTTTAGCCTTGCTTAACATAACTCTGCACCATGAGACCCAACCTTCCCAAGGGACCCTTTTGTCCCATGGACACCCCCATTCTAGCAACTGACTCAACCCCTTTTCCGCCTCTCTTTCAGCCTCCTCAAACCTTCCTCTACTTAAATAAAACTGGCTCAATAACACATGAGGTTCACCAACAAATGGGTTCTTCTCAATGCACTTGAGTAACAACTCTTCGCCTTTCTCCTTCTTTGACCCGTCGTCGTATACAGCCTCCCAATATGAGTTTCTAGCCTCTATTTGGTCTCTTGGATCAAGAATCATGGTGCATCGGTTGAAAACCGGTGGAGTTACTAGTTCTATGTCATCATATCTCTCGTCAGCTACAAAAAGTTACAACGAATATGTGAAATTTGTACTAAGAAATCTGACATTTGGTTTTTTAGATAGTCAAACTCACACACTCACCATACTATGCGTAATACACACTTGTCCTGTTTAGAACTTTAACACACAACCACTGAGTTCATATGCATACCATTAGAAGTCTAGAGGCCCGTTGGTTTGAGTATTTAGTTTGAACGGATTTCTCAAAAAATTTTCAAATATAAAGATTTATGCGCATATTCACAATTCTGAAAAACTGTGTAGATCTAAAACCAAAAGAAGAAAAAAAATAAACTGTAAGTTGATTTACCTGTTGTAGCTAATGTCTGCAAGCCTCTTTTTCGTTCCTCCATGAATATCTCTTCTTCTCGTACCAATAAAGTGTAAATAGCTCCCATTTTTGATATCAGGTTCATCCACAATCCTGGCTTCCCATTTCCAGGCCATAAAACGTCGAAATTGGTGTTTCCAGTGAACTCTAGTCGACCGTCAATGTTGTCATATAACGCGTCCTGATAGCCATAATACTGGTCACCAAAATCAGCTATGGTCATCAAAAGAAAAACGGCTAGCACCCTTCTTGGAAGAACAACCGGTTCGCCAGTTCTGATGTGAGGTACTTTGATTCCAGTGGCTGGAACAATTGTTTGCAGCTTCTTTCTCCAGTTTTCTTCTGAATTTACTACAACAAACATACAAATTGTATATGTTAATTTTCTTCTTTTTATTCAGATTTATATAAGCTAAAAAAATATGAAGTAAAAAAACAGTAGCAAAACATATTTAACTTATTTTAGAAAGAGTAAGAGATGCAACCTTTCTCCTTTGCATTTCTCAAAGAAATTTCAGAAGCTTCAAGATGTTCCCTTAGTTCGGAATCCGTATAACGAAACACAAGATCATCATGAATAAGAGTGTGACGAGGCACTATGCAAAACAAGTGAATCAAACGCTCAGCTACATCACCCACATGGTTTCTAACAATCTCTCGGTCTTTCACAGGGTCAAATATTGCAAGATCATGATACGAGTTGGAGTAAACCGAATGAAAAAGGCCGAAAAGGCAAACGGAGTCGGGTGCTTTCCAAAGCTTAAGGATTCGGTAGACATGGTATAAGTGGTCATGAAATGTTCCCAACCGGTGCCAGCACTCACCAGCACCGGCTGAGCGTAAGATGGACAAGAGCTTTGGCAGACTCTTGTCCACTGACTCGAGATTTTCTCTAAGGAAAGGTCGAGCCGATTCTATAAGATCATGAAGGTATTCATTGGGGGTTAGGGAGGTTGTATTTGAAGAAGGCATGTATGAAAATTTCAAAGATAATTAATGTAAGATGTGAAAATAGTTACTCCATATGCATGTATCTATATCATTTTATGGTTTCATGTCGTTTGGAAATTAAAACGTGTCATGAGATTTTTTGTTACAATGACACGTGTTGTCATATCAGGCAACTCGATTTGTTGTTTTCCTGTAGTACGAACGTTATCTTATCAATTCATGAAATGTGAAATCATATCAAGGTGATGTTAACAAATAAATGGTTTATAAGTTTTAAAAGAAAACAAAATTATTAGTCTTTTCACATCATACGAAACATTAGATTTTGAAGTCCATTATTAGACTAATGCTAATGGCAACACCACTTCCACAAAAGCAACCCCGCCATATCAGCGCCACCTCAGCTTTCTCTCTCCACAACTCCACCCCAACCACAATTAGTTAGTGGTGACCACAAAAGCAACCCCATTTGCTTCTCCTAAAATAAAGTTGCTTCTCATTCAAAGTTTCGGTTGGTGAGGCAACCGAATTGTGAAAATGGTTGTAAGGCAACGCGTTGCTTTTGGTGTGTGCTAGGGGAAGTGACGCGTCACTTTTGGGGTCACTTAGTGAAATCCAACTCCCATTAGCAATAGTCTTAGGATCGTGAGCTGTGGTTGACATATATCGTTATTTTAGGCAATTTACTTGAAAGTATATGTTCCATAGGCTCGTACGTAGCTCTGTCTGCTTGAATCATATACAGGTATTGCAAAAGAATCCCAAACACGGGCAGTGAAGTTCGAAACCCCGAATTAATTGGGCGGGATTTTGTGGCTTAAACGGAATTTTAATCGGGTTTGGTGCGGAGAGCGGGGAATAACATCCCCGCCCTAACCGGCCCCGACTTAATAATATATACACATATACAAATAGATGTAAAACGGTGTGGCGTTGGTTGATAATTGCACCTAAAGCAGACATCCATCTCTGATTAGTACGGGGGTTTGGGGGATCATCATGCCCCAATGGGGCGCCCCGATTATATCCTCGACGGGGGTTGGGTGGATTTGAGGAGAATTTTGGTAATCGAGTTTGGGGATGGGAATAGCCGCCCTGCCCCAAACTCGCCCTGTTGCCATATCTAATCATACAATCTGCTAATAAACACAAAATCTTAGAGTTTTCAAGAATGTTTTAAAATCCCATGTATGCGCTTGTCTCGATTACCTATCGGCTAGTTGGGTCAAATCACCAAAATTATTTGCAAATGTGTCCAACTTGCTAAAAGTCGAAACCTTTTCATGGGCTAGTTGGCTTCTTATTACTCTTAGATCACTATATATGCCATTTTTGACTATTGGTGTTGTGTATGCGCTTGTCTCGATTTCCTATCGGCTAGTTGGATATAGTTGAAACCGATGTTTTATATCGAGTGATACAGGTTTTTCCTGATTTTCAAAACATTTGATGATAACGTATTAGGTGGGATCCGCCATATAAAAGGAAATAACACCTCAATTGGCCACAAGCCATGAGTCTTAGACGGGACAGAGCGGGTGAAGCAGGTAGAGCCGGATGAGGGATAACGACAAACTAAAATAGGGGAGTAAGAGTCGATGATCGGGACAAATACATAAGACCTAGTTAAAGCTCTCATTGACTACGTCCCCATGAAGATGAATAAGCTCCAAGTCACGAATCACGTGACCTACTCGGAGAAGAAAAGAATATATTGTAGGAAAGGAGTCCCAAACCAAAATTTTCCGTAAATGGATAAAAATGTTGGCCCAGAGAGGTGGCACAATTCCCAAAGACGACAGAAAACCGCACATGAAAACAAGATAGCTCGAATATCAAGGCAACCATGCTATTGTCCACCGGATATTAGTGGGGCCCGCCACCAACGATCCGAGGAAAATGACAAATCCTATAGCCTATAAATACGATCATTTGGTCTCATGTTATTCATACACATAATTGGACTTTACTATCTTAACTCTTGATTTCTCATAAACATACACTTACTCTCACACCTGAGGTTGATTGTGAGATCCCCTCCCACGGTGAGACTAACAGTGTTCTTTCTTAGCAGATATATGCTCGTTAATTCGAACCATACCAGAGCAACAAAAGGGTACTTCCTAGGGCTGTAAACGAACTGAACGTTCAGTGAACATTTTATGAAACGTCCGGTAAAAAGTTCGTTTATGTTCGTTTATTTATTAAATGAATGAACATGAACAACATTTTACATTTGTTTAGTTAAACGAACGAACACGAACAAGAGTTGAGTCCGTTTATTTATGTTGGTGAACATTCGATTATGCGTTCGTTAACATTTGTTTATGTTCATTTATTTATTTATGTTCGTATATCATATCTTTTAATTATATAATTTTAAAATTGGTTTGTTTAAACAAAACAACACTTATTTAACAATATATTGTGTATAATTTAATAACGTTTATGTTTGTTTGTCTATTTTCATTTAGGCTCGATCGCTTATGTTTGTTTAGCGTTCGTTTAGTGTTTTAATGAACGAACATAAACAACTCATTTTCTTAATAAATGAATATGAACAAGAAAAATTGTCCGTTTAAGCGTTTGTGTTCATTTATTTGTCCGGTTAAAATTAAACGAACGGACATAAACAAGGCTCCATTCGTATTCGTCCGGTTCGTTTAGAGCCTAGTACTTCATAACCGATTGTTGATTGTAAAATAATACCGCTAAAATCTGTATTATCATTTGATATTGTTGTTAACTTGTTTACACTGAAATTTATAGCTAAGAAAGAGTTTATGTCACAAAATGGCACTGAACTTTTTTCAAAGTTCCGGCTTGGTACATAAACTATAAAAAGTATCAATATATGTAACGAACTTTCATAAAGTGTTCAAATATGCACATTTTGATGTATTGTCAAATTAAAATAGTGACACGTGTCAGTGTTTTTGGTTTGACAACATATCAAAATGTTCATATTGAAACTTTTTATGAAAGTTCGTTGCATTTTATGATAATTTTTATAGTTCACGTATTAAAACTAAACTTTGAAGAAAGCTCGTTGTTTTTTTGTGATTAAAACCCAATAAGAAACAATATGATGTACTAATATGATATGCCGAATATTCATTAATTAATTGAAAATCCATCTAATTAACTTAGATTTTTTTACCCAATGTGTTTCTCTTTTAAACGATTAGAAAATCTCCACACGTATATGTATGAATATGACCTAATAGCGTGAAGTTTCGAACATTTTTTCTACGCATCTTTTATACTTCGAAAAAATGTGTAAATTTCTAACATTTATCAATTCAAAGTTAACATTTTTTACATCAATTTTCTTTCGTTGTTAACACTTTTTAGTGAAAAACACATCAATGTAAAACTTGATTTCGTACCTACAAAATGTTTTTATGTTTCTGCAACACGTGGATAAAAATATATTGTATATTAACAATTGCATATTTGCATAGATAGCTTTAGGAAAAACAATATCCACTTAAATTATTAATGTATCTTTTGTTGAGGCAACATTATCAAGATCTCATAATGTTTTAATGATAACAAATAAACCTTCGAAACACATAAAATAACAAACGGTAGCTAAAATTCCCCGAACTCTATACCTGCTCCTGACGCGTCACCTACGCTTTGACGCGTGGCTGACGCACCAGGCTCCTATATGGTCCGGGACAAATTTTGAAAGCTGGCTTTCCCATTACCCGACAAATGTGGATCTTTCAATACAGGTATGAATATGTTATGTGCTTAATTGAGAACACTCGAAACGAGTTTTGGAATTAGAGAGATCCAGCTTTTTAAATACCCATTTTCGGGAAAACGCCAACTCATGTTTTCTTACTCTCGCCTCTAGCCAAGGCTTTTCTAAACCTAGGGAGCTTATATATATTTCATGTAATATCAAGAGAAAGCATTCATATGCTCATAGCCCATGCTTACATCTTCTATAATCACGTAACGGGTTTACTCCCTTATTTGTCAAACTAAGTCAAATGTCCCTTTGCGTAAACGCATCCTTTCCTGCATGGGATATGCTTTACATCAAGGCAAATCACTTGGCTTGTTTGTACCAAGGTGTTAGTTGATAACGTCGAGTTGTGGAAAGTCACGAGTTATGAAATTATGGATTCTCGACATTAAGTTACTTGAGAATATAAGTAACCTTTGATTTTCTCAACTTATAATCATAATTGTCTAAACTCTTTTATTTCTTAACGACAATTTGATTATTTCTTAATCTTATCTTAATTAAAGTTTAAATAACCTAATCTTATCCTCAACATCCTCTAAATATTCTCTTACACCTCTTACATCATTCTTATAAAAATGTACCTTTGCCTCTTCACAAACTCCCACACAATATTCTCTTTTACAATATTCCCTTCACTTTATACATTCCCCATATACACTTTTCTACACACACTACTTACACACAACTCACATACACACACCTTTTCATTCAAAATACACACACTTCACTCACATACCTCTCTTCCCACAAACTAGGCTCCCCATCTAATCATTCTTACATATTCCTTACACTCTTACACACATCACACCTTTACAACTTATTCCTTACACACCCAACAACTTTATTTTCAAAATATGCACACTACTCACAACCATCTCATTCTCTACACACACTAGGCTCCCTATCACATCCATTCTTACATATTCTCTTACACATATCACATCCCTTCACTCTTACACTATCCAACCTTTTATTCCTTACACACTTACACAATCCAACTCATACCTTATATTCCTTATACACTTTTCATCTCAACCATCCGTTTCACCTTCCTCCCTAAGAAATGGAATATCCTCTAGAATATTCTCTTCCTAACCTAACCATGGTTACTTCTAAAGACACCTCATTCTATCATAACCATGGTTAACTCTTAACCACACCAACATCCACACTTTCTCACCAAGGAAGGAATATTCCCATGGATATACCCTTAACCCAACCTTGGTTACTCCTAACTTAACCATGGTTACTTCTTAACCCAACCTCTCACATTCTTCCCTATAGAGGAATATCCCATGGCATATTCTCTTCTCTCTTTTATGCCATGTGAGGAATATCCCATTGATAATTGGTTTTCTAATAAACACTTCACAAAACATTTTCCAAATTGGCTATTTGAGTTGGTAAACATTAGATTGATTAATGTTAAGGTTTAGTGTGTGAAGTACAATTGGGGGTATAGCAAGGTTAGGTATTTAAAAGACCAACACCCAAGTTTTAGGAAAATTCTTACAGTGCCTCGGGCGCGTCACCCACGCGTTGACGCGTGGGCAACGCGCCGGGCTCGGTAAAATTTTCCCAAGTTGGGTCTTGGCCTATAAAATACCCCACCTTTGCTCTTGTATTCCTCACCCCTTGATAACATTCTTTCTCTGTAATTTCTTTTCTCTCTACCATCTAAGTCTACATCTTGTGATCTTAATCTATCACTTATCATCTTTGAAAGAACACATCTCTTGCAAGGGAAGAATCACAAAAACCTAATCCACTCTTGTGATTGTTTCGAGGGTTTTCTTCTTATACTCCTTCTATTACAATCGATTCTCTAGGTTAGGTTAGGGCTTGGTTGAACAAACATTTATTCATTCATTCAATTGTTTGTAAGGGAAGTCTTGTCTCTTGGTGACCAAGCCTAGATCATTGGGGATCTAGTTGGGGTTTGATACTTCCGGGTGGAAGTTTTGGTTGTGGTCTTTGTGACCTTGTGTAAGTCAAATTACGAGATTCTTTAGGGTGGTTTCCGAGGGCGGAATACCGTGGGAGTAACTCCTTCTTTGTGAGCATCGATATTGGTGAATATCGGTGGAGTGAATTGTAACGGGTTGTAGTCCACCGAAAGGATTATACTAGTGGAATAGTATCGTGTCGTGGATTTGCAATTGGACGTACAGATGGTATAAACCCCCCATCCCGAACCAGTATATATCGTCGTGTCTTTTTACTCGCTTTATATACTTTTGTTTGTATTAGTGGTTGCTCTTGCTTAAACCACTTGGTGCTCTTCTTGGCTTAAAGTTTTTTAAACATCTAAAAAGCTAAAGAAACCATATTCACCCCTCTACGGTTCTACAATTGGTATCAGAGCGGAGTACTCAAGTTTTTGAGCGTTAAAACCTTCCCGAGAAGTCGTTTTAAGTCAAAAACTTCTTTTCCAAAAATTTAAAATCCTAACAATGATTTTTGGTAAAGTTGAGTATAGATCCATAGCTCAAGAGAACTATGTTGAGGGGTGCTCAATGCAAAGACCACCTTTGCTAGAAATCAATGGGTTTTGTTTTTGGAAAACCCGGTTTGAGACCTATGTTAGGTCCAAAGATCTCGATTTATGGGAAATCATCTTAAATGGCAACTTTGTGTTTATAGTGAAAGACCTTGAAACAAAGTTGTTGGTGGAAAAGCCACATTTGGATATAAAAGATGATGAGAAGAGGAAGCTTGGCAAAAATGATGAAGCAAAGATGTTGATCTATAATGCTCTACCTCAAAGGGAGTTCGAGGGAGTCCACGTTTGCAAGACCGCTAAGGAGATTTGGCACTCTCTCATCATTACTCATCAAGGCAATTCACAAGTTAAGGATTGCAAGATCGACTTGCTCATCCAACAATATGAGAAGTTTTCGATCTCCGACGATGAAACCATTGACAATGGTTACACACGGTTCAACGCTATTATCACAAGCCTCACGGCTCTAGATCCTAGCTTCTATAATAAGAACCATGTAAGAAAATTTCTTCGAGCTCTTCCGGTTAAGTGGAGGCCAAAGGTGACGGCTATTGAAGAAACCAAGAACTTGGCGGAACTTCCTCTTGACGAGCTAATCGGCAACCTCAAAGTGTATGAAATGATTTTGGAAAACGACAAGGTTGTTTCTAAAGAAAATAAGAAAGAGGTTAAGTCACTAGCCCTTAAAGCTAAAGTCACTAGGGAACAAACTAGTGATGATAATGATGAAGGAAGTGATGAAGACGATGAAGAGCTCAACCTTATGGCAAGTGTTAATACAAATATCGCCTAAAAACATTATTTATATTTTACTATCTTTGCTAAGTTTTGTTAACGACAAAGTGTAAACTTTAGTTTGTAGTAAAACATGATTTTTGTATTAGTCTTGTATAACTAGACTTTACATTTCATGCTAAACATAACATTGTTATAGTTCTTAATATAGAAATGGTAACATGACATCATGACATGCATCATAAGCATATATGGAAAGGTTGAGTATTTGACTTTCCATAAGACCTCTTACATACTTTAGAAGGATTCTCACTTCATCTATTGTGTGTTGACTAGAAGAAGCTTGATGTGACATTGCTAGATATGGAAAGATTTCTTGAAGTCTTTGGCTATCAGACCTGGCGGAACCCTAGGGGTACAAGGGCGGAACCATTGTTTTGGTTCCGCCGGATCCGCCAGTGTATTAGTTTGGTTGGCTATAACTACCAAGCCACTTGCAAGAAATCCCTCATCACTTAGAGTCAAAATTTACACATATACTGTCATTTATCTTGTCTAACTCAGTAGCAACTCACTTGTGTGATTCTCTTATGTAGAAATGAAGTTCACAAGTTCATCCGAGAAGTTACAAGTATTCAACACGAAGTTGCAAGACTTGTTAGCTTTGCATTGTGTAAACTCTTATAGTTTATACTTCATTTGTATCTTGTATTGAAGTGATCGGTTAGCATTTTAGGCCTTAAAATACATAGTGTGACGGGAGTGGTTGTACCCTTGTAAAAGAACTCGACATCTAGCTTAGTGTCGGAAATAGTGGATAGGCGACGTTAGGTTGGTTCTACCTTGAACTAGGACCCGGTGTTTAGCTTTGTACCAGATAAAGTGTAAGCGAAGATTGTAGAGGTTTCTCCACCCGTGAAAGGAGCTTGTTGACTAGTGCTTGAAACTCTCAAGTTGGAAACTCGAGGCGTGGAGTAGGACAAGGAAAAAGAGTCCTTGTAGCCGAACCACGACAAACAATCGTGTTGTGGTTTGATCGTTTCTTTCATTATACTTGCATATTATATATTGTCTTTTAGTTTAGATCTTTGATTAAATGTAAAGCTTTTCACAAGTTATTTAACTTAAAAAGCGGTAAACTATTCAACCCCCCTTCTAGTTTTTCACAATTGGCATCAAGAGCCATGTTACTCAAGATCTTTAAAATATATTGTATTTTAAGACTTGAATCGATCCATGGATTTTGAAAATCTCAAAGAAGGGAAATCTATTCAAAAGCCACCGCTTTTTGAAAAAGAAAATTTCCTTGAATGGAAAAGTAAATTTGAAAACTATGTGAAATCAATTGATCAAGATCTTTGGCATATTATTTCCATTGGTGATTTTAAACCAACAAAAACAAGTTTTGAAAATCAAGATGAATATGCTAAAGTTGATAAAAACACTAAAGCTAAGATAATGAATTATAAAGCTTTACCAAGGATTGAATATGGAAGAGTGTATTTTTGCCAAACGGCTAATGACATTTGGAAAAATATATTAAATTTTTGTCAAGAAATATGTCAAGTCAAAGATGATCAATTTGATCTTACATATGAATTGGTAGTATTAGAAAAACTAATAGATAGACATTCAGTTGATGTAAATACATGTGCTACGAGTTTAAATGTTTTAAATGAATATATAAGTGAAGATGAAAACTTGTGTCAAGCTCAAAGAGGACTTGATTGTGAATCATGGAGTGGCACGGATGAAGATGTAGGCGATCATCCGGTTTGTAGTCATGAAGTTGATAAAACCACAAACAAGGTACAACTTGAAACCGAACACTTTTGCTTTCACACTTTCATCTTAGAATTCTCTAAACTAGAAAATGAGTCTAAACATTTGTGTAGCATGAACCTAAAAACAATCTTTAACAATGAACCTTTAAAATCTCTCAAGAGCATTTTTGAAATAAAAATCATGTTGGAAGATGAAATGTCTAGGCTTAAGAGTAATGTTGAAATTGATTTAGAATGCAAATCATGTCCAGAATACAAACATGAAATTAAAAGACAAAATGAAAAAGGAAAAATGTTAGTTAAATTTGAAGAAAGTTCAAAATCCCTTGAAAGATTGTTGAAAAGTCTAAAGTCATTTAGAGATAAAACCGGATTAGGATTTAACTTGAATGCACCATCGACAAGTAAAACAAAGGAAGTAAAGTTTGTTAAGCCTAGAAGAAAAGTTTAGAAGTTGATAAATCTCTTGCTAAAAGGACAAAGGTCATTTTGTTATATGCTTTTATATGTTTGACTAACCACCTTGGATTCGTGAGTACTTGAGTTTCCAAGCTTTCCTACAAGTTAAGATGTAACACATTATGTTTATCCCTCTTGGTAGCATCTCTTTGGAGCTTAAAAGGTACGCTTTTCTTCAAACTTACCTAGTATTGTCTCATGCTTTTTGCTTAGGATTTATTGTATGTAGTATTAGTAGATCTTACCTTAAGTTGTTCTCTCTTTAGTAAGTTTTACAGATTATTGGATCCTCTGTGGTCAAAGGATTTCCACATAACAATAAACGGGAGACATAAGGTGCTGCGTCTTACTTAACCCTCGGACGTAGAAAGTTGGAACTCTTGAGTGAGTCTCACTTAATGCTTGTTTATAAGCGAGGTAACTAAGAATCACCTAAGTGATAAGATGACCAACACTTTTATGATGCTTGCAAATTCAATAAGTAAAATGCTCCAAATTAGTTTATGAGAAAATATCATCTAAACTCAAAGACTTGAATTGTCAATCATATTCTAAAACTCTCGTTTAATAAATCTTCACATGAAGAATACAAAATGAAATAGAGTACATCAAAACATTTTAATATGTTTAAAGATAACATCGTACTCTAGAACACCAAGGTTTTGCACATAAAGATTCAACTCTAAGTTTTATGGAGACATACCTCTTTGATGGTTTTATAATATCAAAGGTTATATTATTTTAAATAAAGGAACCTAATGATTCTAGAAATTGTCAAACTTAACATTCAACTAATGACCATCTTTCTTTAAAACATCACTTTCGGTAGAAGATAACTTAGTGAAAAATCGAATAATGGTAAGATAAAAGAGCTTAGGAAATGACAAGGAAGATGAACTATTTTAAATAGCGAATTTTCTAAAAGGTTTAAAAGTCATTTAGTAGATTTGTGTCATTAGAAACATTAAGAAAAGGAACCATAAAGACATAAGCTGAAACTGAAATTAACATATGTTTTCTCAGGACAAACATTGGTTTAAAACAAGCATCTTGGGTATAAATAAGCATATTTGATTAAAAAGAAGTTTTGATCTTAGCATCTAAATTGAAGAAGTAAAATCACAATTGGATCTTACGGAATAAATAAAGATGTTGGAAAGAAAATAAACAAAGTCAAACATACTCTGAAAGACTTTTCACAATCTCTAAAAAGTAAGGAATAATCACTTAGAAGACTTTCCTAGTTCCTCACATGTACACAATGAATTACGTGTCCTAGGTCTCACCAAGGATGAGAAAATTGAATCCGTAGATAACACTAAATAAAGTAGTATGATTGAAAGTCTACTTTACCTCACGGCTAGTGATCATTTTCGAGAAGATCCTAATCAACCTTGAAGTCTTTTAACGAACTTTTAGATTACTGCACATTTAGAGTTATGGTATCACAAAGGAACGGGAGTAGACACCATAGTGCATGCCTACTTGGATTATGTCTGTGACTATGTTAATAAGAAAAAGCACAAATGGTATTTGTACTTTTTGACATTGTCTCACCTCATAAGTTCTCTAAGTAACAAACGACTCATGATACCTCAACATACTAAAGCCACGACGGGCTGAAAAGCATGTCAACAATTTCCTTAAGATCAAGAAGACTCTCGTTAACATCATATTTTTACTTGATGTCATCTTCGTCATTTAAGCGACAACAAAGGAAGCATCGACCTTAGTGATAATCCAATTTAAATATGCTCTCACTAAACATATTGGAATTCATCATCATCGCCTTGGTAAAAATGTTCATTGAGGGACATCTCAACCAAGAAAGTTTCAAACGAAAACCACATCGTCAACACTTTCACAAAACATCCTAAACAAGAACCATTCAACCTTCTTAGGCTTGGCTTAGGACTTATGGAACCTATGTTATAGTTTGGAACATTAGAATAAAATTAAAAAAATCAAAACATGTTTCACTTCTGCTGGTGTGGCGGAACCCTGAGACCAAACGGGCGGAACCCTCTTTTTGGTTCCGCCGGGTCCGCCAACTCTGCAGATCAACTTATTCTTAGGATTAAACCAAACACTCCCTAACCCACAACTATAATTCTATTCATTCATAAACATCATCACACACGAAAATTAGGGCTCTCTCTCAAGTATCCCTCTTTCAATCATCATTGTAAGTTTTCTTTATCTTATGTGCATGTCTAATTCGAGCTTAGGATTTCCATTCATTTACAAAAATTAAAATCTTAGGGTTATGCATAAACTTGTCGATTCATGAAAAACCTTGGTGGTGAACTAATCATTCTTTTCATTAGTTAGGAATTACATCTTTTTATTGTTATCATGATTTACCAAACACACCAAGTACATTCTCTTTTCAATGTTACTCCCACAATTAGAACATAATCTTTCACCACATTGTTAAAACAAATGAAAAAAATTATGAAAACATAATTTGCATAACATCTCTTGAATGCTAAAGAGGACACATAACCAATATGTGTTTTGGGGTACATTCAATTGACGCTACACTAAATTAGGAGCGTTTGGGTTATCTTTTGTTTTATAACAAAAACTTGCATTATAAAATGTTTTGTGTATTAAAAAGAGTCAAGATAACCACATCTCCACATTGTTAGCATATAGGAACACATTAGAACATCTACATTGTAAAAGTCATTGATCTTAACTAAAATATAAAATTTCATGCTTTCTAGGAATCAACATGCCTCCCGCAACATACTCCGATCACAAAGGCACCCTCAAGTATCTACCCAAACACCGTATGACCAAAGGTCTTACTTCACACCAAGTCAATGTCTTTAAGGGGTTAGAAAAGCGTTATGTTCACGAGGGGAGAACCATTGATCCATCCTTCCTAGAAGAAAACTCCATTCGCCAAGACTTAGCTACCATCAACTTTGATTGTCTCCTAGATATTGATGAGCCAATTTGTCCTAGGTTCATTCTAGAATTCTATGCTACCGTAGATCTCTTGAGTAATGAAGATGGTGAGATATCCGTGGAATTTTTCATCAATGAACACAAAACGGTTTTGTCTCAAGATAAATTTGCTAAAATCCTTGGTATTCCAAACAACGACACTTGTCTCTACACGCACAAATGGCCAATCTCTACTCTAGACACCATTGAACAAGATCCCTCCTATGCAACTCCTCTTGTTAGCAAGGAAATGCTTCGTGACCATCTCTTCATAAGAACTTCCATCACTAGGAAAAATCGGTCGGGAAGTGAAGTGAACAAAGACCCGTTTGGAATGGAACTCAATGAGCTTAAACCTCAATTTAGGAAATAGGAAGAGGTTCTTAGGGCTAATGTCATAAGTTTCATAGGAAATAGAGATCATGTGAACATATGTCTAAGTTATATGCTATTTAGTATCTCCACTAAATAACCCTTCAATTTGGCTTACTACATGGCTAAAAGAATGGCCGATACACCTCTTAATGGAAAAACTACACTCCTATATGGAATGCTCCTCACCCGTCTCTTTAGAGCCGTATCACCTATTCTACCAAATAGCCAGGGTGTTCGCCTTGATTATCCACTCATTCCTCACACCTTTGTTCCTCTTAGTAATAAGAGAGTCTTTAAGACTCAAGGGAAACGCCTTCGTTCTGCTTCACCTTTATCTTCATTTTCATCAATGAGTGATGACGATGGTCTTCCTAACTCTAAGCTAGCTCCTCTCGAATACCTTCAAATACTTCCCACCATAAGGAATGAGTCAGAAGAATTCAAACAAACAAAGGGAATATTCAAGTGCTTTGGAAGGTATCTTGGAAAGCTCAAGAAAAAGATTGATCGCATTTGAGAATCTTGTTTAAGGAGCGTTTGGCATAATGAAGTTTTTAGAACTTTGTAGACGTTAAACTATGTGTTTTATGTTGCTTTTTGGTTTTATGTACTTCTATGCTCTTTTATTATTGTTAGACAATGTATTAGTTTAACTATTTATGAAGGTATACGACATTTGAAATGTTGTCAAATTTTCTAGTTTATGAAATTTTTACTAAGTATAGCGAAATTCGCTAGCCCCCGGTCAAAGTCTAATGGTAAGAGTGTTTCTACATTCAATTTTTGCATTACCTAATCAGTTATTGCTTAAATTTCATGTTCCAAGAGTTTTCGGAATATTTGGATTTCGTCTCGACCCCGAAAAACCGGGTCTGTCTAATTTTACTGGTTTGACGGATCTGGCGGAACCAAATATTGGGTTCCGCCAGTGCAATTTCTGGGTAAACCCAGTTTGGCCCAACGGATTAGACGGAACCCAAATAAGGGTTCCGCCAGTCACCTGCAGAAATTTTTTCATTTTTCTAAATTTCACAATTTGTAAAACACCAAATCTTTTTCTTTAGTGAGAAACATCTTCCCTAACTTCCAATAAACACATTAGGACCATTCTTTCTCACTAGAACAATTAGAAAGCCATTTCCCGCCAAAATTCAAATTCAAACAATATCAATCCAAGGAATCTTTCTTCATAAAGCAAGGAACCCTCCATAAGGTTCCTTGTAATCCATGGAGCTTACTAAGAAAATCACTTTCCATGATCACATAGCATTTAGAACATAAGTTAGTCATTCACTCCATCCAACTCCATTGGATTGACTTCCAATGACTTGACAAGTTCTTGGAACTCTTCCAAATGATTTGAAACCTCCAAATTTGTATGGAACAACACCAAATCCAAACACTCCTTTTCATAACATGTTCTTCCTATAAATTGACCAACACACATACTTCAACTTTACACCATCACCATCACTTCTCTTAACCTTAAAATTCTAGCTAACCAAAGTCTTGAGATAACTAAATCCAACACCTCATCCGAATCATCAAGATCTATTAGGAAAACCACTAGGATTAGTGTAAAACCATGTTGCTTCAGCAAAACCATCTAATCAAGCTCATCATCATCAAGTGATTCATCACTCGACATTTCCTCACCCATCCAAGATTCAAACTTCCTCAACCTTGCTACTCCAACACCATCTCCAAAACCATGCAATACTAACGTAATCACTACTCCGCCACCAACTAAAACACCAAGTTATCCAACACCACATTCGGCACCAAATCAACAATCAAAACCTTCATCACCTCAATCACCAAAACTAACACCAATGGAACTTTTCTAAACACCACCAACATCACCACATTCATTTTTGGAAACCTTAGAAGACCTACCACCTAGATCATCAAACCCACCACCTTTGCCACTTTTTGACACCATTGCTCAAATAGAAACCCGTCAACAACCAAGAGAGCAATTAGATCATGAAATTCATCAACCATCATTGGTAGAGCGCTTGGCTTACCGATATGCTAGACCCTCAATTTTTCCACAAGATCAAGCTCATACACAACCACAATCATTGTTGTTCCACCCCACTTACAAAGACACTCATGATCCTCTTTACGGAGAACCAAGCTTCCGCCATTATGCTCAACAACAAAAACCACCACAAGAGCATTTCCAACACTTTGATTCTTTACAATCATCCACATTTTCTCCATTAACCATCAATGATTCACCAACAACAAATGAAATTCCTCTTCCACCTAACTTCCCCCGCCATAATTGCGGACATTGTGAGAGAACCGCTCATATAAGTGAACGATGTTAAAAGGACATCCGTGAGCTAACATATGAAATGAGATTCATCCTAAACCACATCTTGGAGCGTCTAAATAACATTTCTCATCTACCTCAACACCCTTAGACCTTGTTTTAGAGGATGTTTCTCATTAAAGAATATGATGGTTTCCTTTTTATTCAAGTAGGACTTTATGTTCTTTGTTTCTTTTTATTTTATTTTTAAAAAAGTAGGATGTTATCCTCCTCATTTCTTGTCTTTGACTTTCTAAAAGTCAAGTTTTACATGAATTGAATTTTATTCTACTATGAGGTGTGCATTGTTGGTTGACCATTTAGGCTTTATGATTGTACTATACCTTGTTATGATAACATATATCTTGTGTTTTAGACACTAACTTTCTTTTGTTGGTTCAAAATCCATGTATCCTTACTTGGCACTCCATTTAGGGGGAGTATTGTCCAAGGGGGAGCACTTGGATCTTTCCGCTTTGCAACTCTTCTTTTTGTTTTGACAAAAAGGGGGAGAATTTAAATTAAACTTGTTCTCATCCTTAACTCTTGCATAACATATCACATCATTCATGATATTGAGTAAAACAAGTTTAAAATTAAACTTTTAAAGACTTAACGCTAGAATTAGTGATTTACTTAAAAATAAAGTTTATGTTTTGTCATCAACAAAAAAGGGGAGATTGTTAATACAAATATCGCCTAAAAACGTTATTTATATTTTACGATCTTTGCTAAGTTTTGTTAACGACAAAGTGTAAACTTTAGTTTGTAGTAAAACATGATTTTAGTGTTAGTCTTGTATAACTAGACTTTACATTTCATGTTAAAGATAACACTGTTATATTTTCTTAATATAGAAATGGTAACATGGCATCATGGCATGCATCATAAGCATTTATGGAAAGGTTGAGTATTTAACTTTCCATAAGACCTCTTACACACTTTGGAAGGATTCTCACTTCATCTATTGTGTGTTGACTAGAAGAAGCTTGATGTGACATTGCTAGATATGGAAAGATTTCTTGAAGTCTTTGACTGTCAGACCTAGCGGAACCCTGGGGGTACAAGGGCGGAACCCTTGTTTTGGTTCCGTCGGATCCGCCAGTGTACTGGTTTAGTTGGCTATAAATACCAAGCCACTTGCAAGAAATCCCTTATCACTTAGAGTCAAAATTTACACATATACTCTCATTTATCTTGTCTAACTCAGTAGCAACTCACTTGTGTGATTCTCTTATGTAGAAAGGAAGTTCACAAGTTCATCAGAGAAGTTACAAGTATTCAACACAAAGTTGCAAGACTTGTTAGCATTGCATTGTGTAAACTCTTATAGTTTATACTTCATTTGTATCTTGTATTGAAGTGATCGGTTAGTATTTTAGGCCTTAAAATACATAGTGTGACGGGAGTGGTTGTACCCTTGTAAAAGAACTCGACATCTAGCTTAGTATTGGAAATAGTGGATAGGCGACGTTAGGTTGGTTCTACCTTGAACTACGTTAGGTTGGTTCTACCTTGAACTAGGACCCGGTATTTAGCTTTGTACCGGATAAAGTGTAAGCGACGATTGTAGAGGTTTCTCCACCCATGAAAGGAGTTTGTTGACTAGTGCTTGAAACTCTCGAGTTGGAAACTCGAGGCGTGGAGTAGGACAAGGAAAAAGAGTCCTTGTAGCCAAACCACGATAAACAATCGTGTTGTGGTTTGATGGTTTCTTTCATTATACTTGCATATTATATATTGTCTTGTAGTTTAGATCATTGATTAAACGTAAAGCTTTTCACAAGATATTTAACTTAAAAATCGGTAAACTATTCAACCCCCTTCTAGTTTTCCACAGCAAGGAACTTTAGGAAGTTCTTTAGACGAGAAGGCAACCCTAGGCGCGGTAATCAGTTTGATAACCAAGGTGATAGTAATGGTAGAAAGTTTGGAAGAGATTGTGACTATAATAATAATAAAGGTGGTGGAAGCTCAAAGAATGAACGCGAGTGCTACAATTGTGGAGACAAGAATCACTTTATAAGTGAATATCCAAAGCCCAAACATAATAGGGCATCCGTCGGCGGAGCTTGCAGTGATAGTGAAGACGGGGATCATTCGGAAAAGAATGCAACTTGTCTCATGGCGTTTGAAACTCAAGAGGTATCTCCGAACTCTTCTATTTCTAATAAAGATTTAAATATTCGTAATTTGCAAAAAGAGAATGAGGAATTTTTTAAAACTATTGAAACACTTGTTGAGGAGAAACACTCTCTTAATGACAAGGTTTTTGAACTTGAACGAGAAGTAAAGAGACTTACTCAACGCAAAGTGTAACAATTCGCAATTTCAGGTTAAATTTTATTCCCGAAAATTTCACTATTCACTTTTTACTATTCACTTTTCACTATTCATCTCAGAAATTTTTATTTCATATTCTCGTAAGTTAAACTATTTTAACGATAATCCGAGAGTTTGACGCTCGTCGGATCATTTCTGCAAAAATCACAAAGCCGTGTCCGAGATTTACTTTTAGGTTTAAACGTTTTCCAGCATCCCGATATATCCATAAAACATTATAAACAATAGAAATATGATTTTCTATCATTTTATGACAATTCCAAAAGTTTCGGAATTTTACGTTTTTCAGTTCAGCGTTTTACGCGAATTGCGCGTTTTAGACCCGTGTTTCCAGTTTTTAGCAGGGTTTTAGCACCCGATAGAACCTAGCACTCATTTTATATTTTATTATGGACTATATTGACATGTTTAACAATACTTTCAAGTTTCATATTTTTACGATACCCGGTTTTACGTTTTGAGGCTTAATCATTTACGGTTAGCGATTTACGGAGTCAAAACTAGCTACATACTTAGGATATTATCATCCAAAGACCATGACTACTCATCTAGTCACCCTTATCCTTTTAGAACCGACCTAGGGGGGGGGGAGTCACCATGTGTGGTTAAATCTTGACTTTAGCCATTAGATCTTACTTAATTACAACTTTGTCTCCAAGTTTTAGCACTTTCCTAGGCACCTTCCTAACCTCCTCATTCATGCTATAAATAGCCAACTAGAAACACATTGATCTTCATCTTTTCATCACCAAAAATACCACACCCTTTTGTCCTAGCACCATGATCCTTTGATCTTCAATATACAAGTTACACATAAGAGTTCAATGTCTTAGTATTCTCTACCTAGTTCTTAAGTTTGTTTGGTGATTCCATGGTTGAATTAGGAGCTACACAAGGTTACTAGGGCTGAAGTTAAATAGTTTTCACAAGGGTTAGATCAAGGCTAGCAAGGGTTACAAGAGTTATGGTGAAGGGTTTACAAGATTAGGTTTAGTGTCCTAGTTCTATACTTGACTTCCTTTCTTAAGTGAAAGCCAAAAGTTGTAAGAAACCCTTATACACTTTCTTGCTCAATATCATTTTCATGCTTATTATGGTTCTTTCATGCTATATATGTTCTTGTTATTGTGTTCATGATGTTTAAAAATGGATAAAACGAGTATTGGTATACATATGTTAACTTATGACAAGCAAACAAGCAAACTAGTGATTTTTATGAAAAACCACGACCACAATAGTATAACTTTGATATTTGACACTTACTTACTGTTAAAGAGGACTTAACAAGGAAAACATAGCAATTTGAATCACCCAAAACGAGTACACGAGTCAAAAGTTATGACCGTTTGAAGTTAGCGAAACCAAAACGGCAAAACTGCCTAAATAGCATTCTGATCAAATTATGATTTTGAAAGTCCCACTTCTGGTCCGATTCATCAAAAAGTTAAAACACGAAAGTTGTCCGGAACGACGTTTTCGTTTAGGAGCAAAGAAGCTCGAGCCCTGAAAACGCTTTCCGAGTGATAATTTTCTTCAAAATCTTAACAGCCCATTTTAGACCAAAGTCATTATATTATAGTTATGATTCACTAAGACCAAGAGGTCTAATGACCTAAAGCCAAGACCACAACCATGGCTAAAGCCAAGGTTGAGTCTCAAGATCATGGTAACAATGACCAAGGTCACGGCAAAGCCACGGCTAAAGACCATATAACTTTTAAAGATCAAAAAGCTTATATATATATATATGTTATCAAATACTACAATAGTAGGGAGCCTCATGTGAGGAGTTCATTGAGTAAGCCGTCGAGACGAGTTGTGGATTTACGAGTTAAAGTGTCCTGGCTCCTCGAACGTTTACTCCATGACTTCTGAATTATGTCGGCCCGAACGGTAGTAAGAGATATACAACTTATACATGTTTCATAGACCATTTATATTCAACGACTTACACTATATACTAAGTACTACATCATGAACATTATGCAAGACATATATAGGCAATTCGTCGTATTCTTAGACGTTACTCCAAACCTAAGTCGCAACGTTCTATTATAGGCTGCTCTTAGAGACTTTCGCGATTCGACTACCACTTTCATTTCTCATTACATAGACTTAAGGTGAGTCATAGCCCCTACTCTTTTCGTACTTGTTTTAACTATTGGGGGGATACATGCTCAACTACTTGTTTACTTGTACAAATACTCAAAACGTCTATACTTGACTGTGTTATACTTGATTGCTTACATACATGACTGCGTTATACTTAATTGCGTTATTCTATTTATTGACTAGTAGTTGTCTTTGGGAATTGACTCCCAGTTGTCTTTGGGAAGTGGCTCCCAGTTGTCTTTGGGAATTAACTCCCAGTTGTCTTTGATACATCCTAACATTTGCGAATGTTGGATACATCATAAAAGTGAGGTCTTCGGAGATGAAGTAGAGACTTACTTCTAATTGCTTAAATTGTCTTGATGAACTTATACATGTCTTATTCATACTATATATGTTAGCAGTGGGTTGTGAACACACAGGTTACAAGTCTCTTATGGCGGGACTTGTAACTGAGTGGATTCACGATGCCTTTGCTGTGTGATCATTCTTTAAGGCTTTTTCAACTGTTTTAAGACAAACTCTATGAACTCACCAACCATTGTGTTGACACTTTAGCATGTTATCTCAGGTCTATAAGGCGATAGCTAGTGCGTGGAACTTAGAGTCAAGCTGCATATTCTGAAGACTTACGCTTTTATCATTTACCATTCAAACATTTTGTATACATTTATGTATCATACTTTGAAATCTCATGTTGGTAACTTTGAATTCATTAATCGAATAGTAACTTTTCAAAACGTCTCATTTAGAGTTCGTTTTCTATAACTTGTACTTTGTATTATGAAGTAGCACCCCTGTGACACAGTCTTCCGCTGCGGTATTTTGGGGGTGTTACAGATTGGTACCAGAGCCTTGGTTATAGAGAACTAGGTTGCATTTAGTGCCTAGACTATAACTGCTATATACGTTGGGACCTTCCTCTTTATTTGCCTTACACGCAATACATACACATATGCTTATTGGTTAGAGGTTTGCTTAGTTCCACGCTATTAGATGATGTGACTTTAGTATTATAAGGATCCCCAGAGATTCGTCGAGTCATTAAAAACATGGAGCTCAGTAATAACTAATTAGTTAACTTGATCTTGTGACAGTTCTTGTTTGATTAGACACAAGATTTGAGTTAAATAATATTATTGCTTAGCTTTAGGGATTTGATGGCTTGATTATCTTACTATCGGCCTCAGAAGGCGGATTTTGTGTCGGAAATTCTTAAGTAGGATGATTTAGAATCTCCTTATTTAAATGGATTGGGACGCCTCTTCAGTTAAATAAAGAAATTGTAAATCACCGAACCATAAGTTTATGAGACCTTACTTACATAAATTTGGACGCTTCTTTATGTAAGTAATGTGTTATAAATAAGTGGGCTTAATTGTAGCCGATACAACTCCTTAACCAGAATCTTAGATGAATCAGAGTAAACACGACTATTTTAGAGATCCCGAATTCTCTTATACACACCGTAAGTAGTTAACATCAACTGAACTTCGGGACGAAGTTCTCCTTAAGGGGTACAGACTGTAACAATTCGCAATTTCAGGTTAAATTTTATTCCCGAAAATTTCACTATTCACTTTTTACTATTCACTTTTACTATTCACTTTTCACTATTCATCTCAGAAATTTTTATTTCATATTCTCGTAAGTTAAACTATTTTAACGATAATCCGAGAGTTTGACGCTCGTCGGATCATTTCTGCAAAAATCACAAAGCCGTGTCCGAGATTTACTTTTAGGTTTAAACGTTTTCCAGCATCCCGATATATCCATAAAACATTATAAACAATATAAATATGATTTTCTATCATTTTATGACAATTCCAAAAGTTTCGGAATTTTACGTTTTTCAGTTCAGCGTTTTACGCGAATTGCGCGTTTTAGACCCGTGTTTCCAGTTTTTAGCAGGGTTTTAGCACCCGATAGAACCTAGCACTCATTTTATATTTTATTATGGACTATATTGACATGTTTAACAATACTTTCAAGTTTCATATTTTTACGATACCCGGTTTTACGTTTTGAGGCTTAATCATTTACGGTTAGCGATTTACGGAGTCAAAACTAGCTACATACTTAGGATATTATCATCCAAAGACCATGACTACTCATCTAGTCACCCTTATCCTTTTAGAACCGACCTAGGGGGGGGGAGTCACCATGTGTGGTTAAATCTTGACTTTAGCCATTAGATCTTACTTAATTACAACTTTGTCTCCAAGTTTTAGCACTTTCCTAGGCACCTTCCTAATCTCCTCATTCATGCTATAAATAGCCAACTAGAAACACATTGATCTTCATCTTTTCATCACCAAAAATACCACACCCTTTTGTCCTAGCACCATGATCCTTTGATCTTCAATATACAAGTTACACATAAGAGTTCAATGTCTTAGTATTCTCTACCTAGTTCTTAAGTTTGTTTGGTGATTCCATGGTTGAATTAGGAGCTACACAAGGTTACTAGGGCTGAAGTTAAATAGTTTTCACAAGGGTTAGATCAAGGCTAGCAAGGGTTACAAGAGTTATGGTGAAGGGTTTACAAGATTAGGTTTAGTGTCCTAGTTCTATACTTGACTTCCTTTCTTAAGTGAAAGCCAAAAGTTGTAAGAAACCCTTATACACTTTCTTGCTCAATATCATTTTCATGCTTATTATGGTTCTTTCATGCTATATATGTTCTTGTTATTGTGTTCATGATGTTTAAAAATGGATAAAACGAGTATTGGTATACATATGTTAACTTATGACAAGCAAACAAGCAAACTAGTGATTTTTATGAAAAACCACGACCACAATAGTATAACTTTGATATTTGACACTTACTTACTGTTAAAGAGGACTTAACAAGGAAAACATAGCAATTTGAATCACCCAAAACGAGTACACGAGTCAAAAGTTATGACCGTTTGAAGTTAGCGAAACCAAAACGGCAAAACTGCCTAAATAGCATTCTGATCAAATTATGATTTTGAAAGTCCCACTTCTGGTCCGATTCATCAAAAAGTTAAAACACGAAAGTTGTCCGGAACGACGTTTTCGTTCAGGAAGAAAGAAGCTCGAGCCCTGAAAACGCTTTCCGAGTGATAATTTTCTTCAAAATCTTAACAGCCCATTTTAGACCAAAGTCATTATATTATAGTTATGATTCACTAAGACCAAGAGGTCTAATGACCTAAAGCCAAGACCACAACCATGGCTAAAGCCAAGGTTGAGTCTCAAGATCATGGTAACAATGACCAAGGTCACGGCAAAGCCACGGCTAAAGACCATATAACTTTTAAAGATCAAAAAGCTTATATATATATATGTTATCAAATACTACAATAGTAGGGAGCCTCATGTGAGGAGTTCATTGAGTAAGCCGTCGAGACGAATTGTGGATTTACGAGTTAAAGTGTCCTGGCTCCTCGAACGTTTACTCCATGACTTCTGAATTATGTCGGCCCGAACGGTAGTAAGAGATATACAACTTATACATGTTTCATAGACCATTTATATTCAACGACTTACACTATATACTAAGTACTACATCATGAACATTATGCAAGACATATATAGGCAATTCGTCGTATTCTTAGACTTTACTCCAAACCTAAGTCGCAACGTTCTATTATAGGCTGCTCTTAGAGACTTTCGCGATTCGACTACCACTTTTATTTCTCATTACATAGACTTAAGGTGAGTCATAGCCCCTACTCTTTTCGTACTTGTTTTAACTATTGGGGGGGATACATGCTCAACTACTTGTTTACTTGTACAAATACTCAAAACGTCTATACTTGACTGTGTTATACTTGATTGCTTACATACATGACTGCGTTATACTTAATTGCGTTATTCTATTTATTGACTAGTAGTTGTCTTTGGGAATTGACTCCCAGTTGTCTTTGGGAAGTGGCTCCCAGTTGTCTTTGGGAATTAACTCCCAGTTGTCTTTGATACATCCTAACATTTGCGAATGTTGGATACATCATAAAAGTGAGGTCTTCGGAGATGAAGTAGAGACTCACTTCTAATTGCTTAAATTGTCTTGATGAACTTATACATGTCTTATTCATACTATATATGTTAGCAGTGGGTTGTGAACACACAGGTTACAAGTCTCTTATGGCGGGACTTGTAACTGAGTGGATTCACGATGCCTTTGCTGTGTGATCATTCTTTAAGGCTTTTTCAACTGTTTTAAGACAAACTCTATGAACTCACCAACCATTGTGTTGACACTTTAGCATGTTATCTCAGGTCTATAAGGCGATAGCTAGTGCGTGGAACTTAGAGTCAAGCTGCATATTCTGAAGACTTACGCTTTTATCATTTACCATTCAAACATTTTGTATACATTTATGTATCATACTTTGAAATCTCATGTTGGTAACTTTGAATTCATTAATCGAATAGTAACTTTTCAAAACGTCTCATTTAGAGTTCGTTTTCTATAACTTGTACTTTGTATTATGAAGTAGCACCCCTGTGACACAGTCTTCCGCTGCGGTATTTTGGGGGTGTTACACAAAGAGGTAGTTGAACCTTGCACAAGTTGTGAAAAACTTGTACATGAGGTTAACTCCTTGAATGACAAAGTATTCAAACTTCAAAAAGAGTCATTAAGTTTTTCTAAATTTAAGAATAGTAGTAATGATTTGGATGATATGTTATGTCAACAAAAATTGTCCCAAGATAAGGAAGGTCTTGGATTTTCAAAATTTGAGAAAACCACTTCCGTAAGTTTAAACAAACCAATAATGTTTGTAAAAGAAGGACAAAATGAAAAACCAAATGTTCTGTCTAATGTTCTTGTTAAACCAATTGTTCCTCAAACTCCTTTTGCAAATACTCGAGGTACTCAAACACCCGTTACAAGAAGTGAAACCCCAAAACAATTTTACAACCCGGTTTCACGTAATGGACTTGGCTACACATAAGTTCGAGTCGACCATAAGCCTATCTTGCCCACACCAAATGTGAAACTGTCATATAGCAAAAGACATTCCTATCAAAAGAATCAACCATGGTCAAGAAGAAACTTTTACAAAAATCAAAGATCTTCACATCGTGAATATAACTCATACCAAAGGAGAGAAAACTCCTACCCAAACCAAAGATTTTTTTGACCACACAATCATCAAAACTTTGGACTAAGATTTCAAAACCAAAGTAATTCTTTAAACAACCCGTGGTCTATGTTTTCAAACTATTGTCTTGAAACACTAAGTGTCTTGCTTCATGACCCAAGGATGTACAACTTGGGAGTGCTTTATGCTAACAACAATGGACCCAACAACCATTGGGGACCAAGTTTTTGAGTTATATGTGTGTTAGGTATAAGCTTGAACCGATCTATTAGATCGTCGAAAGTGGTTTTTCCAAGCACATGATCGTAGTAGAAGATTATTTTGGTGTACATAAGCAACCTTTGTCGAAAGGTCATCGGTAGTACAAGCATTAATGGTGGATTTTTATCTCATGGTCAAGAAACAAAAATCATCCATTATAATCAAGATAAGTCTTCCTTTATGCTTATGAATCTTTAAGTTCATTATATGTTAGTTGTCAAAAATGCTATGCGAACTTATTTAATGGTTGTTAGCTTAATTGTGTCACAACTTGAAAACATAGGATATACATGCCTTACTTGTTGTAGCTCATTATATGCCATTTTGTGTTGTTTGTATGTGACCACATGAAAATACTTGTTAATTTAAGTAATTAAACTTAGGAATGTAAACTAAATTATGTGCGACATATATAAATAATATCATCTTAAATCTTAGTTTAACTTCACGATAAATTAAGATAAACTGGTTGGATGATTGGAGTTTTCACATCAATTCATCATGCGTAGTTTGCTTAATTACTTAATATGTATATGTAAGATCTTAAAGGGAAATCTTTATAATATATACAAATAAGTTATATGCATGATTATGTTGCTAATAAGTATATGGTCTTAATCAACAAAGTGACAACATGAAATTTGCTCACATATGTTCACATGATTAAGTGGCCCTAGAAATAAGATTATTTGTCATAAATTGTGGGTTCATGGATGATATGTGATTATATGCTTAATTTTCGTAGTGATTAAATATCGATATGAAAGTCATATTTGCATGAAAATATGGTTTGATGCTATTTGCTTATATGCCCACTTGCCATGAAGCTAGTTGATTTTGTGCATATTGCTAATATGCTTATTCCTTGCATATTTGTTAGTGATAGTAGATCATGTTCTCACAACTTTAAAGTATCACATTTAATTAAACACTAGGTGCGCATTTACGTACTACTTAGACAAACAAGGTCTTGCAAGCAATAGCATTAGTAACACCATTTCGACCAATAGAGTCTTTGAGTTACTTCATATTGATTTGTTTGGTTCATCACATATTCAAAGTTACAGAGGCAACTTCTATACTTTAAATGAAAATTGATGACTATTCACATTATATATGGACTCGATTTCTAGGTGCTAAGGAAGATGCCCTAGATAAGTTTAGGATCTTAGGAAAAAGATTAGAAAAACCTATTTGAGCTTTGATTCAAGCTAATCATGGTAGTAGATTTGAACATAGGGTGCAATTTGGGAATTTTGTGAACAACATGGAATCTCACATAACTTCTCGGACACTAGTCCTCATCAAACCAATGAGGTTGTTCAAAGGATGAACAATAAGTTACAAGAGATGTATCATGCATTTAGCCGAGCAATCCATTTTCGCAAAAGTTTTGGTGTCATGCCTTAGATACCACGTGTTACACTTTACCCTAAGAAAATATTTAACCAAAACGTCCTATGAAATCCTTAAAAGTAGGAAACAATCACTAGAGTACCTTAGGAAATTTAAGGGTAAATGTTTCATACTTAAGATAAAGGATTATATCACTAAGTTCTACCCAAAGTCTTACAAAAGTGTGTTTTTAGGATACTCTCAAAACTAGTAAGGCATACATGGTGCTTAATAAGGAAATAATGAGAGTTGAGGAATCTCTCAACGCGAATTTTTATGAGAGTTTACCGAAGACAAAATCTTCATCCGGGGAGGTTGATGTTGTCATGGATGAACAAGTAGCTCAATACCATGATGGGTTTCCTTCAATAGAGGTCCATGTCATAGAAAAAGGAACTTCTAAGACAATTAAGAAAGCTAAGGGATATCCGATAAAACAAGTAGTAGGAGAGATGAATGAATGAACCCTTAGGTCCCAATTTAGGAATATTTAGGATTTTTCATGACATTTCCCAAAATCCCAATTGCACAATTTGAGTCATAAAAATGATTGTTCATGGTTGATATGGAACATAGGATGTTGCATTACTTAGAGTCTTTAGAAAGACTATGCTTGCTTGATCGTTTCAAAACAGTTAAAGTTTGGTTAAACAATGTGCTAAGGAATTATGTGAAAAGTATTGTATGGGTTAAGACTAATATAACTCCGAAGAAGTAGGAAATGTTGTAGTCTTTGAGGTCACTTTTACATTATGTAAGTATTTTCTTTGCAAGATTGAATTAATCTAGGGAGAAGGTAATACACGGTGTTATTCACTCACTTAGGAATCCTCTTATGCCATGACTTGTTACTAGGTAGTAACTTGTGTAGATGTTACAAATTAAGTCTAGGCACACATGTACTTAAAAGTAATTGGATATCTATCACATCTCACCTTGAAGATTTCGGTCTTACTTTGCACTCTTAAAGTGTTTATATATGAAATTACGTGCTCTAATTTGAATACGTTTATGCTCACTTGTGTAAGTGATATGTTTATGCTTGATTGATAGATCCGTTCTATAAACAACTATGTGATGGTGTTTGATTGAGCAATTTTATGTATATATTTATAAGTTCGAGGAAATCCGCAAGAAATACGGATTACCCGAGTCGTATCCCAACGAAGGTTGAATGGAATTGTGAAATTCGATTCGCAAAATCGTGTGGTGAAAAGTGGAAAAGTGAAAATAGTGATTGTGAAATTCAAATAGTGAAACGAAATAAAAAATAATGCAGAAAGTACAAGTTATATATGCACAAATGATTCATAATTAAAAATGGAAATTCAAACGCAATTATCAAAACATAACGTACGAATAAAAACATAACTTTTATTGAAAAATGATCCTAAAAATATGAAATAAATTTCTAAAAATCTTAAACTACTTAAAATAATTTTGAGAAAAAGAAAAATATTTTTTTGACTTTTTATTTATTTTCTAGGAATTTATTTCTAATTTTGGAATATAAAATGAGAGAAAATGTAAAATAAATGGGAAAAAATGAAAATTTAACTTTGAAAAATCTAAAATAATAGAAAATAATTATCTAAAATATTTTTGAAGTTTTTAAGACTTTTTCTGATTTTTATTTGATTTTTATTTATTAAAAGTATTTAAAACTAAGATAAATGGAGAAAAATAGGAAACTAACTCAGATAAATCTGAAAAATTCACAAAAAATCTAAAATATTAAAAGAAACTTTAGGAAAAATTTGGAACAAGAAATAAGCTAAAAAAGTGCTTATTGAGCTCAAAATAGCTTATTGCAAATGCTTATTTATAAGTACTTGCAACAAAACTATATGAAACTGACACAGAAGACTTATGACACTCAAATAAGCTCAAAAGTATTCAATACAAACCAAAATAAGCTCAGAAACATAAGCAGAGATCAATAAGCAGTCACTAATAAGCCAATGAATAAGCAACTCCCAAACAGAATAAGTTAGAAACTAAGGAACAATGAAATCAAATTCTATGCACTCAAATATACACAGAAAGAACAAAGCAACTCAGGTTCAAGCTCAAATGAGTACTAGCAGACCTATTGTTTAATCAGAAAACTAGTGCTAAACTCCTTATTTGCAAACTAGGATAAGCTGTAGAAATAAGCACTCATATCCAAAACTAGTGGGGGTAAAAGCTAACTAGTTATACTGAGATCCTAAAAAACTCAAAAGCCCTATCACAATCTATCAAATGCTACTCTAATTGAAGCTTGGAACAGATGCTATTAGAGAACCAAAACTGCAGTTATTGACTATTTTGTTGCATTATCTATTTGACCAAATCCAACTTTAACTGCCTAATTCTAATTCTAGATATTGAAATAAGCTATGATTAAACTAGTATAAGCTAAATTAACTACTATACTCACAGACTTATGCAAACTCTTACCAAATTTCAAAACAGTTAGCAGAATAAGCTATCACTAAGACTATTTTGACTTTATATTACTAAACCTACTGATTTTATTGCTTAACTATCATAATTATATCTAAGTTGAACTACCTAAACCAATTATATCCTACGGAGGTTACAAAATCTCAGCAAACAAATTCGATCCAAACACTCCTTTATTAACCACTAACACAATGAAATGTTGCATCAAACCATAATTCATCAAAACAAAGATCAAACTAGCTAAAATATCTCTAACAAAAGCTGAATGAACAATCAAAAACAACTAATATCCACAGAAACTGATGAGGTGAAAAATGAACCACTTTTAAGGGGTCATTTAAGCCCGGAATTGAATTTATTTGATCAAATATTGCCCTAAATCGTTCCTTTTGTGATTTTAGGTACTTTGGGAGTGAATTCTGGAAAAGGAAGGATTTTGGACGTTTTTTGAGCATAAAAGTGAAGAAAACGACAAAGTCTTAATTTTCCTTGCTGGGAACAATACCTGACGGCGTCAAGAGCATTTTGATGACGCCGTCAAGAGTAAAAGTGGTGACGATCCAGAAGAAACGTGACGGCATCACCCAAGGCCGTCACGTGTTAACTTGTCAAAACTTGCACGCGGAGTAGCTGATATTGTTTTGGTCATAACTTTTACATACGAACTCGGATTTAGGTGATTCAAAAGCCCACGCGAAGAGGACGAAGAGATCTACAATTTGGTGAAAAAATGGTCGTGACGCCATCAAGAGAAACGGGCTGACGCCGTCAAGATGGCATTTTTTGTATGCCCTAAACCCTAAGGTCGATTCCTGGGTTTAGGTAGGTGTTTTTCCAGAAACTTATAGGGTTTCAATCACTCCATAAACATCATGTATTGGTTTGATGATTCTATCTTAATTATGTCTTTCATTATTATTGTTGATTGTCCTTCTTTGATTATGTTTTGCTAATTCATCTTGTGTCTACTTATGTTTATGTGAAAATTGTATATAATCGATTAGATCTTATTGATTCCTTATTGATGTTTGTGTCTATATTCATCAATTAGGGCGTGACACTTCGATAGATCTAATTGGTTTAGCTTGTAATTCTTGATTCCTATTGTCTCTTGTTTGGTTGATTGTATTCAATGTTAGGCTTAAGAAAACTGGGAGACTTTCATAGGGTAACATGCTTGAACGTCTTAAGAAACATGAACTGATGTGTACTAGGTTTTTATGGTTGTATTTAATGCATGAGCGAATTCTAGTGATCCCATGTTAGGAACTTCTTAGCTGGCTCAACATAGGAGTGAAGTAGGAGCTTATAGGATTGGGGAAGTAAGTACGCCACCCCATGACTGGTATTAAGGAATACAACCTGTCAATTAAAGCAAGGTGTGACAATTCAATAGGTAGAATTGGATAGCTAGCAAGGAGTAACATATCATAGGTAGACATGCTTCACTTATCTTGTAGAACCCTAGTTTACTTTTCTTGTTAATTAGTTTAATTAGTAGCTTTTGGGTTAGTTGATTAGTAACTAATTCCGCCCCTCCTTCCAATACCTGAGATTTTTACTTGCTTTTCATAAAATATAAAAATACAAAAAGAATCATCCTTCACCTTTAGACCTAGTTAGATTAATTTCAATCCTAACGACACTATTCCTGAGTTGAACGATCAATCCCCCGGTACTTGTCACTATACTATACTACAACGATCAGGTACACTGCCTGGTGGGGGTTGTAAGCTTCTCGAGATCCCTCGAGAGGTAAAGCCTGGTGCAATTCCCACGCATCAAGTTTTTGGCGCCGCAGCCCGGGGAATAGTTATTGTTTAGGTTGGAATTTATTTTGATTAGGTATACTCATTAGATTTCTTTTTAGTGAGATTTTTATTTTCTTTTTATTAGCTTTCTTGTAGTCTATCTTTTTCTTTGTGCCCTTTGCTTGTAAAACCATTTTCATTTGTCTCCATGGCGGATGAAATTCCATTTAGATCATTAACTATAGAGGAACAATTAGTTTACTCGGATCGATTTTCCTCCTGTTGTTCCAATGAATTTTTAAGTGATCTTAGATATATACAAGAGGAGATGGGTGTAAAGTTAGATGGGTTTGATGAATTTTATAAATGTGTGTTTTCTATTAGACGATCATTATCAGGATCAATTCCTTTTAGTGAGAACCTTTAGATGAATTTTGAGAAAAGCTTCCTAACCATAACCCATAAGTTCAACGAATTGGTGGATTCGTATGAGCGAGATGACCTAGTTTCTAAGAACATGAACTTAGAATCAAACCAAGATTATGATATGGTTAGTGTTGAACTACCTAGTTGCATGAGCGGGATAGATTTCACCAAAACATACGACACACATGAGGTTAGAGTTGAGCCACCTAGTTGCATGTCATGGTTAGGCACTACCATAATACAAGATGAACACATAGGTGATATTGATTTGATGGAAGAGATAGTAGAAAAAGCAAGCCTACTAAGTACCCCACAAGTCCTACCATCATTTGAGGCACACACACCGCCCGTGACTTACCCGGAAGAAGTAGAAGAAACTTTAGGAATTCCGATGGATGTAGAACCCTTGGACCAGGCACCACTAGAGGATATAGGTTTGAATACTTGTAGTGATAACCTTACTCCTAGTTCTAGGGAATTTCCTAATGTTGATGAACCGGAACCTCAACCTTTATACAACTTTCCATACTTAGATATACATCTAGGAGACAAAAGAGGAATTGACCCACCCATAAACCAATATTATCCGGGTAGTTTTAGGATGAAGGAAGCCATTCACTCACCCTCTTCACCTCACGTGGCATATTTCCACCCTAAGGGTGTGTATCGCTACTTCCACCCGCACTTAATTCAAAGTGTAGGGAAAACCTCCCCTATTTCCGTTAAATAAGGGTAGAGTCAGGCTCGTGACTCGAACAAAAACTAGCGCTTATTGGGAGGCAACCAAAGCTTTATTTATTTATTTATTTGTTTGTTTGTTTATTTGATTTTATTTGTTTCCGTATGCATGCTTTATTTTTATTGTTTGTGGTTCATGTTTCAAAGTAAATTGTGAAAATGTTTTATTTTGTTTTTAACTTCGTCTTAATTACATATAAAGGTATTTTGCAAAAGCTAAGTGTAAGGGGAGACCCAAATTTGTTTATAAGAACGAAATTGAGCATGATCCACAACAATATTAAATGAACATGTATATTAGTAATTGTTAGAGTCAAATGCTTGTATCGAGTCATAATGATGTTTTGCAGGATTTTCCAAGAAGTAGGACATAAGTCTTTCCAGAAATTTACCGGAAACTTAACATAAAGATTTCTGCAGGTCACTTCTAACGGCGTCATTTGTAAAATTCTGAAAAATTTTGCGAGTTTTGTTTTTACCGGAGTTTTAAAGTTTTTGTTGATTCTTTAGTTTTATAAACTCCAGGAAATCTGCAAACATTCATTCCACAAGCATTATATCTTTAATTGTTTTGTTTTTATTCCTAAGTCTGGAATTACATCTAGTTGTGAGTTCTCTTTGTTCGGATTGATGCTTTGGGTTTTTGTGATTGTTTTCTCAGGTTTAACAGGTTATATATGACAAGAAGATGATTTATATTTCTGGAAGGAAAGCTTTGAACGTTCATTTTCTTGGAGGAAGATCTAACCTTGTTGACACACTATCCACACCGAACGAATTAGGGGAGTATTTGTTTTCATTCTTTTACCTATTTTACTTTTACATTCTTTAATTGAACATTGGGGACAATGTTCATCCTAAGTGTAAGGGGAGGGTAAATGATGATACCTTATACGATACACTTGCACTTGAGTTTGTTTGTTTGATAGTAGGTGTGTAATAAAACTAAGAGAAATACTTGTTAGTGTAATTTTAGCGCCAAATTTAAATTTTTTTACAATATTTAGGAGTGAAATTTTAGCCATAGCAAGCGTCTCATGGATAGGAGTTGTATGACTAGCACAAAACCGTACTATTCAGAAAAATTTTCCACCCAAATATGTGAGGTTCGCCATTAGATTTGATAGGAAAAACATTTACTATTAGTGCTTATGAGTGTGCCGGTAGCATTTAGATTCTAGAACTTGCGTTAGTGATGCATCCCGAGACCGCTAGTGAGATTACATTCGTGTAGTAGGATTTACTACATGATAAGAGACATTAGGATCACCCTTGTGTTAAACCCGTATCATAATTACTTGACCATTTAAGTCATATTACTTGGCTAGTTAAGTCAACTAATTTTTCCCACACCTTAGCGTTGTACTCATTTTTAGTACACGAAACCCCTAGTACACCCCTCCGAGCCTATCTTTTCGTTTCTAACTTTAAGCATCTTAATTAAAGGAAGAATTTGTTACACCCCACTTAAATGTACACCCAAATCGTCTTAGCCTTCCATGTATGCACTCATCTTTAGTGCATTATTGTTATTTGTTAAACCCTTAGTTAATTATCTAATTGATTACATGGTTGCTAAGTCAAGTCATATCCTTGTACATATTGTTTTGGGACGATTGAGACTCATGGGTAAAGTACTTATTTTATGGAGTAATGGGGAAGAACATCATTTATTATCCCCATATGTACGTTAATCTTAAAAGTACTCCAAGTGTTTTGATTATCTTAATTTGAGTCATTAGATTAGTTTATTGTAAAGTATGTAAAAATTCAAGTATAAGGGGAATTTTCATTCCGTATGATGTATTATTTTGGATGGTAGGGTAAGAGTGTATGCAAAAAAAATAAAAATAAAAAAATAATAATAATATAAAAAATAATAAAAAAAAGAAAAGAGAAAAAAACATACAGGCTACCATCCCGTTTCATTTTATGTTTTTGTTATTTTTCATTTATTAGCTTAAGTCGAGTCTAGTCTTGGCTTAGCAACGCCATATTGTACATGTAATTAACCAAGATTGTTAACTCACCACCAGTAATGATTGCCTATATCCAAGAAAACCGTGTATTCCATATCCCTACACCTAACGTTACAACCCTTTAAAAGATCTCTTTCATAGTTTATCCTAGGTGCTTACGCCATGTGGTGGAGGTTTGATCCTTTCCCAAGCCTATGGTAATCTATTTTGCTATGACAGGTAGTGAGAGATGTTTTCCATTTCCATATTGTGATATATACTTTATTACACCCGAGAGATGTGAGTATCTAAACACTATTTGTGAGGTGCTAGTATACGACCTCCGTGCCTGTCTTTGGTCTTTAGTGGAACAATTATTTGTTGTAATTACTTTTATATTAGTGTTAACTGACCCCTAACTTGTATTTTGACTAGAATAAAAGCGCATTTGCTTGAGGACATGCAAATCTCAAGTGTAAGGGTATATGATGAGGTGAAAAATGAACCACTTTTAAGGGGTCATTTAAACCCGGAATTGAATTTATTTGATCAAATATTGCCCTAAATCGTTCCTTTTGTGATTTTAGGTACTTTGGGAGTGAATTCTGGAAAAGGAAGAATTTTGGACGTTTTTGGAGCATAAAAGTGAAGAAAACGATAAAGTCTTAATTTTCCTTGCTGGGAACAGTACCTGACGGCGTCAAGAGCATTTTGATGACACCGTCAAGAGTAAAAGTGGTGACGATCGAGAAGAAATGTGACGGCGTCACCCAAGGCCGTCACGTGTTAACTTGTCAAAACTTGCGCGCGGAGTAGCTGATATTGTTTTGGTCATAACTTTTGCATACGAACTCGGATTTAGGTGATTCAAAAGCCCATGCGAAGAGGACGAAGAGATCTACAATTTGGAGAAAAAATGGTCGTGACGCCGTCAAGAGTAACGGGATGACGCCGTCAAGATGTGCCGACAGAAAATTAGCCTATAAATATAACTTCATAACTTCATTTTTTGTAAGCCCTAAACCCTAAGGTCGATTCCTGGGTTTAGGTTGGTGTTTTTCCAGCAACTTAGAGGGTTTCAATCACTCCATAAACATCATGTATTGGGTTAATGATTCTATCTCAATTATTTCTTTCATTATTATTGTTGATTGTCCTTCTTTGATTATGTATTGCTAATTCATCTTGTGTCTACTTATTTTTATGTGAAACTTGTATATAATTGATTAGATCTTATTGATTTCTTGTTGATGTTTGTGTCTATCTTCATCAATTAGGGCGTGACACTTCAATAGATCTAATTGGTTTAGCTTATAATTCTTGATTCCTATTGTCTCTTGTTTGGTTGATTGTATTCAATGTTAGGCTTAAGAAAACTGGCAGACTTCCATAAGGTAACATGCTTGAACATCTTAAGAAACATGAACCAATGTGTACTAGGTTTTTATGGTTGTATTTAATGCATGAGTGAATTCTAGTGATCCCATGTTAAGAGCTTCTTAGCCGGCTCGACATAAGAGTGAAGTAGGAGCTTATAGGATTGGGGAATTAAGTACGCCACCCCATGAATGGTATTAAGGAATACAAACCGTCAATTAAAGCAAGGTGTGACAATTCAATAGGTAGATTTGGATAGCTAGCAAGGAGTAACATATCATAGGTAGACATGCTTCACTTATCTTGTAGAACCCTAGTTTACTTTTCTTGTTAATTAGTTTAATTAGTAGCTTTTGGGTTAGTTGATTAGCAACTAATTCCGCCCCTCCTTCCAATACCCGAGATTTTTACTTGCTTTTCATAAAATATAAAAATACAAAAAGAATCATCCTTCACCTTTAGACCTAGTTAGATTAATTTCAATCCTAACGACACTATTCCTGAATTAAACGATCAATCCCCCGGTACTTGTCACTACACTATACTACAATGATCAGGTACACTGCCTGGTGGGGGTTGCTTCTCGAGATCCCTCGAGAGGTAAAGCCTGGTGCAATTCCCACGTATCAGAAACTCAGAATCACAAATCTATATTACTATTGAACAAAATATGAAATCAGAACTTACTAAGTATAATTCCCTCAGCATGAACAGAGGGACTCACTAAGCTAGCCTGTCTCTAGACAGGCTCAAACACATCCCTTTCTATTTGGCTTGCCAAAATGCACCACAATTCATCACCTTATCAATCCTGTTGACTTTTGTTGACTGTTTGAAATATAGAACTATGAAACTGAAACAACAAACTCACAAGAGCTATATAGCTAGTATGAGATGTAATAACTACTAAACAGCTTGTTTGAAAGCTAAATGAAATGATTAAACAACTTGTTTATATATTTTTCTTATTTTTTGAATTTAATGAAATCTTTTGATTAATATGAAAACTGAATCAAAGATAAAAGATGTATGAAATATTTGATAAACTAAAATAAGCTGAACATTAAGGAGAAATAAGTTGACTAAAAAGCAGTAACAACAAACTAATTAAAATGATTAAAAGAAAACTGAATTCATTGAAAGAAAATTATTACAACATAAACTAAAATTGAGCTATTACAAATAAAGGAAATTTGGGCAGAGTTTCACTACACTATAATCCACCACTTAAATTTGTGAAATGGAGGGGGTATTTATAGCATTGATGAAGTGAGGTGACCTGAGCTTTGAGAAGGTCCTAGAAGCTCTCAGGTGTGCTTCTTTGAATCGTTGTCAGCCCTTGATCATGATCTAATCATTTCCCATAAATTACAACCCTTAGATTACATCACCATGTTTCATCCACCAATCAAATGCTTTGAATGCACACAGATTGCCAGCGTGGAATCCTTCTGCACATGTCAGGAGTATCTAGAAGCAAGAAATTGTACCATTTTGCCCTTAATTGTGGTGATTTTGTACGGAGTAATTTTAGGGTTCATGGAGTGAATAGTAAAATCTGGGAAAGGGGTGAATTTGGGGGGCTGGTAAGTATTATTTTTTATTTGTTTGACTTTGTAGTTTAATGGTTTGACCGTGGGATTTTGGGCTCGGGTCTTGGGTTGTTGTTTGGGCTTTTTTTTGCTGGATTGGTTTTGGTATTTAGGACTAGGATTATGAAATTGAATTTGGTACTTGGGCCGGTTTTATTTGGACTAGGCTTTGGAAATTGGATTGGTAATTTCAGAATAAACAAGGATCAATTATGTATTAGATGAAACAATAAGGACTGAATCTGCCATTATTCCAAAGTGTAATCCAAGGGTTAATAATGCCATTTTAGATTCATAGAGGATCAAAGCTGTCATTCTTCAGAAATATTCATCAAAGGACCATAACTGACAACTTCTGAAACTTGGAGGACTGAATCTGACAATCTCTTGAAACTTCAATAAAGGACCATTCTGACAAATCTTAAATTTTTGAGGTCTTCTTTAGGCTTTGTAGGCTCAGCTTTGACTTTCTTTGACTTATCTACACTCTTTCTACTCCCGTGCTCGTTTTTGCTGGTTTCCATTTGTTTTTTTTTTGTCATTTTATGAAATATCCATACCTGCACATTCACAATCACAAAAACACACTTTCTTTGGCATTTTGGGTTAGTTTTTGGATTATTAAGTCTCATTTTGGTAAAGAAAATGTGAGTAAATAAGTACTCACCAAAATCCCCCGTACTAAGGTATTGTCGTGCCCTCACGCAATGTGATCAATTCACGCATTTGGGATAAATAATTTCATCACTCTTCCTACTAACGTTGTGAAGTAGCAAGGAGGTTCAAAAGAAGTTACAAAATCATTTATTCCCGCAAACGCTCCATTTTCCAAAATTTATTCCTTTTCTCTACTTATCACTTCTATTTTTGAACTTTTCTCACTTTATTCTTGCGACGGTTTGTTGAACTTTCATTATTTTGCAATAATTTTTAGGGTCAAAGAGTAGAAACACTTCTCATAGAAAAGTGACCATACGGATAAAAATCGTCATCATTGATTTTCACAATCCCCCAAACTAAGCGTACAAACGAGATCACAGCTTATCAACAAGTTAGATGCTAACATTACTCATAAAAGTTACTTGTGGAGACCTCTTACTCCCACGTCGTAAGTTTTGTATCTCAAAATTTTAATTTTGTTGAGAAATGAATTTCTTCATATTTTCTCGTTTTAATATTTTTAAGTCCGATAGAGTGATGCGTGGGAATCGCACCTTGCTTTACCTCTCGAGGGATCTCGCGAGGCTTACAACCCCCACCAGGCAGTGTACCTGATCGTTGTAGTATAGTATAGTGACAAGTACCGGGGGATTGATCGTTCAGCTTAGGAATAGTGTCGCTAGGATTAGAAAACCTAATTAATAGTTCTAAAGGTGAGAGATGATTATTTTTGTATTTTTATAATTTTTTATTAAAGCAAGTAAAATCTCGGGTTTGAAGGAGTGGGCGGAATTAGTTGCTAATCAACTATCCCAAAGCTAAGATGCAATCAAAATAAAATAATAAAAATGAAATTAAACTAAGGTTGTGAGCAGTAATTGGAGAAATTGTGTTTACTTAGACTTCATTACTCCCTAGATATCTTTTACATGTTAATTACTTGTTACACTTGTATGAATGACGGGTTGTATTCCTTAATACCATTCGTGGGGTGGCATACATAACTCCCCAACTCTATGAGCTCTTATCTCCTCCTACACCATGACCCAGCACAACTATAGGGATTGTAAACAGTGGCTCATGCATTAAATACAACCAATAAAGACCTAGTACGCCTCGGTTCATGTTTCTTAAGACGTTCAAGCATGTTACCATTTGGAGATCTGCCAGTTTTCTTAAGCCTAACATATAAAGCATTCATTCAAAACAAGAATAGACAAGTAATCAACACATAATCAACATCTAGGTTTCATTAGATCTAAGCAAACACAAGAGAGATCTAGCCTAGCATAGTAGAATTGAGACAAGAACAAGAGATAAACAACCAACACATAGACATATTGATTGAATTGAAAGTACACTTATCTCAATTACAATGCAAGGTCTCAAGGGTTTGGAACCCTTGAAAAACCTGTGAAAGAGGCACCAAAATCGTCTTTAGGGTTTCACCAAAACTTCTCTTCCTTAATGAAAAAAAACTAGAAAACTATATATAGGAAAATCGTTCTGACGGCGTCAAGAGTTAATTCTGACGCCGTCACCTCGCCGCCATAAACTTCCTCGGACGCCCTAGATCCACTTGTGACGGCCTATGTGACGCCGTCACCACCTTCGGTATTTTATTCTTGGCCACTTTGACGCCGTCACCTCTACATCTGACGCCGTCACCACCTTCGATATTTAATTCTTCATGTCTGACGCCGTCAAGCTTTTGGTCTTGACGCCGTCACCTTGTATCTTCAGCTTGGATTTTTGGTACTTTGTCGTTTTCTTCACTTTATGCTCCAAAAACGTCCAAAATAGCCTCTTTTCCAGAATTCACTCTCCAAACACCTAAAATCACAAAAGGAACGATTTAGGGCAATATTTGATCAAATAAAGTCGGATTCGGGCTTAAATGACCCCCTAAAAACGGATCATTTTTCGCCTCATCATATACCCTTACACTTGAGATTTGCTTGTCCTCAAGCAAATGAGCTTTTATTCTACTCAAAAGACAAGTTAGGGGTCATTTAACACTAATATAAAAGTAATTACAACAAATAATCGTTCCACTAAAGACCAATAGACAAGCACGGAGGTCATACACAAGCACCTCACAAATAGTGTTTAGATACTCACATCTCTCGGGTGTAATAAAGTAATATAACATTATGGAAATGGAAGATATCTCTCACTACCTGTCATAGCAAAATAGATTACCATAGGCTTGGGAAAGGATCAAACCTCCACCACATGGCGTAAGCACCTAGGATAAACTATCAAAGAGGTCTTTTAAAGGGTTATAACGTTAGGTGTAGGGATATGAATTACACGGTTTTGTTGGATAAAGGGAGTTTTACTGGTGGCGAGTTAACAATCTTAGTTAATTACATGTACAAGATGGCGTTGCTAAGCCAAGACTAGACTCGACTTAAGCTAATAAATGAAAAATAACAAAAACATAAAATGAATAAAAACGGGATGGTAGTCCGTATGTTTTTTTTTCTCTTTTTTTTTTCTTTTTTTTTTCTTTTCTTGATTTTTTCGATTTTTTTTTTTTTTTTTTTTTTTTTTTTTTTTTTTTTTTTTTTGCATACACTCTTACCCTACCATCCAAAATAATACATCATAGGGGTTTGAGCAATCCCCTTACACTTGAATCTTTACATACTTTACATTAAACTATTCTAATGACTCGAATTAAGAAAATCAAAACACTTGGAGCACTTTTAAGATTAACGTACATATGGGGGTAATAATATTATGTTCTTCCCCATTACTCCATAAAATAAGTACTTACCCATGAGTCCCAATAGTCCCAAAACAATATGTACAAGGATATGACTCGACTTAGCAACCATGTAATCAATTAGAAAGTTAACTTAGGGTTTAACAAATAACAATAATGCACTACAAAATGAGCGCATACACGGAAGGCTAAGGCGATTTGGTTGTACATTTAAGTGGGGTGTAACAAATTCTTCCTTTAAGTAAAATGCTTAAAGTTAGAAACGAAAAGATAGGCTCGGAGGGGTGTACTAGGGGTATCGTGTACTAAAAATGAGTACAACGCTAAGGGTGTGGGAAAAATTAGTTGACTTAACTAGCCAAGTAATATGACTTAAATGGTCAAGTAATTATAATACGGGTTTAACACAAGGGTGATCATAATGCCTCTTATCATGTAGTAAATCCTACTACACGAATGTAGTCTCACTAGCGGTCTCGGGATGCATCACTAACGCAAGTTCTAGAATCTAAATGCTACCGGTACACTCATAAGCACTAATAATGAATGCTTTTCCTATCAAATCTAAAGGCGAACCTCACATTTTTGGGTGGAAAATTTTTCTGAATATACGGTTATGTGCTAGTCATACAATCTCCTATCCATGAGACGCTTGCTATGGCTAAAGTTTCACTCCTAAATGTTGTAAAAAATTTTAAATTTGGCGCTAAAATTACACTAACAAGTATTTCTCATAGTTTTATTACTCATCTACTATCAAACAAAACAAACTCAAGCGAAAGAGCATATGTAAGGTATCATCTTTTTACCCTCCCCTTACACTTAAGATGAACATTGTCCCCAATGTTCAAGTAAAGAATGTAAAAGTTAAAAAGTAAAGAGAATGAAATCAAATACTCCCCTGATTCGCTCGGTATGGATTTTAGTTGACCAGGTTAAATCTTCTTCCAAGAAAACGAACAATCAAAGCTTCCCTTCCAGAATATAAATCATCTTCTTGTCATAAATAACCTGTAAATCCTGACAAAAGTAGACAAGGCAACCTCGCGTAAAATCGGCGGCATCCTATATAAGTTACTAAATCCTAGAAAACAAAGTAAGATATAATGCTTGTGGAATGAAGTTTGCAGATTTCCTGGAGATTATAAAACTTAATAATTCACAAAAACCATAAGACTCCGTTAGAAAAACAAAATCGGTAAAATTTCCAGATTTTTGACTCCTGACGCCGTCAAGAGCAATTCCCTGACGCCGTCAGAATGAACCTGCAGAAATCCTTATGTTAAGTTTCCGGAAAATTTCTGGAAAAACTTTGTCCTACTTCCTGGAAAATCCTGCAAAACTTCATTATGACTCAATACAAGCATTTGACACTAACAAATACGAATATACATGTTCATTAAATATTGTGGAGAATCATGATCGGTTTGTTTCTTAAAAACATATTTGGGGTTTCCCCTTACACTTATCTTTTGCAAAAATACCTCTAGGTTGAAGTTAAGACTAGGCTAAACAACATAATAAAGTATTTCCACTTTTTAGTAGAGAAACATGATCAACCAACAATAAAAATAAAACATGCATATGGAAGCAAATAACAATCAAACAAATAAAAGTCACACAAAACATGGGTTGCCTCCCAAGAAGCGCTTTTCTTTATTTACGAGTCTTGTAGCTAGACTCAAAGTCGTGGGTTACTACGTGATTTCATCATTTGAAATGATGTACCCCATATAATTGCGATCATTACTGTTATGGTGGTAGTGCCTCAATCTATCAATACTCGCAATCACCTTCCCACCTAATTTGCTTCTCAAGTTAGCTACCCCATCCTGGCTCATTCCTTCGATTGTGAATGGCCCATACCACCAAGGACTTGGTTTATCGGGTGGTATTGTTGTTTCTAATTGTCTCAAGAGTACTAAGTTCCCTTCCTCAAACGGTGTACGAGTGCTTTCGTGTTGAGTGTGTTTGAGTTCAATCGGAACCTCATTGCTTTTTCTTCTTTCATCCATAGCTTTCTTATAGCTTTTGATTCTTGCCTCCCATGCAAGAATTTTATTCTGAACACGAATGGGCGTTGTGCCAATGTTGTTTTTAATCATTCTCCAACTCAAATTCTCATGCCCACTTCGCGGAGTCATGTGGAAGCTAATCTTTCTCTTCCCAGATTTAAGCTCAATCTTCCTATCTTCATACTTAATGACAGCCCTAGCGGTGGTGAGGAATGGTGCCCCAAGGATTATTAGCATGCGTCCATCCCTTTTATCATCAATGATCATAAAATCGACGGGGTACATGAATCCTGCAACATTGACTAATACATCTTCTGCTATTCCTAGGGGGTATATGTACGAGTGCCCAACAAGAGACAGCCTAACACGAGTGGGTATTGGCATCTTCGACGTCAGTTGGATGTAGATAGTCAGGGGCATAAGATTTACTTCCGATCCTTGGTCGGCGAAAGCACTAAGATGTTTCAAGTCCCCGATGCTCGCTGGTAATTCAAAATTCCCACATGCTACCTGCTTGGTGGCCACCTTCTGTACCAGTAACCTCTCGACCACTGATCCTCCAATAAGCGTATCATACTCATCTTCCTCTTCTTTCTCTTTTTTGGGAACCTGTTCGGAGGATTGGTTACGCCTATCATCCTTAATCCAATTTGTTATGGTGTTTTTGTTTATGTCGTGTTTCAGGTAGTAACTCAAAGGTTGTGACTCAGGCGGTTTTTCTAAGGTCTGTTTAGCAGGAGTTTTTACCTTCTCGTCATCTTTATGGACAATGGTGATGGAGTTAACAAATTGGGTGGTGGGAGTGGCGCTTTCTTTCCTTAGCAGTATTCGTTCGGGGGTTTTCTGATTGACATACTCCTCCAATAGACTCAACATCTCATTCATTTTCTCCTGCATCTCCTCTTTTTGCTTATAAACTGCTTCTTCGAATCTAGCAAGCCGATCAGAGTGAGTCGCCATATATTCTCTCATCCTAGCCTCAAATTCCGAGCTAAGTTCCTTGGGAGGGGAACAAGGTGGGGTGTATCTCTGAAAAGTTTCGACATGTTCTCTAGAAGGTGATTCAGATAATGGTGCCGAAGTTGATCTTGAGACAGAATTGACAGTGGCTTGTCTAGGACTTAAGGGTCTCCTTTGCCTTTCCTCAAAATAGTCAACTTTTGCCTCAAGTTTGCATAAGAGTTCATCAGGGATTTCGGTGGTTCCTCCAGATGCCGAAACTGCATTGATGGCCGCTTCTACCGTATGTTTAAATTCCCAAATCTCATTATTATCGACAGCGAGCTCTTCTATAATTTCCCATGACTCCTCGGTATTCTTATCACGCAATTTGCCTCCCGCGGCTCTGTCGATGGTACGCTTAGTGTGATAGTCAACATGGTCGTAGAAAATTTGAACCAATAACCAAAGGTTTATGCCATGATGAGGGATCTTGTGGAGGAGATCCTTAAAACGGGCCCAAGCCTCGTAAAAAGGTTCACCCCGCTGTTGCTCAAACATCAAAATGTCCCTTCTAAGCATTGCAGTTTTTTCCGGCGGAAAGAATTGGGTGAGGAAGCGGTTGGCGAGATTGTCCCATGTGGTGATGGATCCCGCGGGTAAACGTTCAAGCCATTGACTAGCTTGATCTCGTAGAGAGAATGGGAATAGGCGTAATCGGGTAGTCTCTCTAGTTTCAACACCTAGGTCTATGGAATCTACGATTTTGAGGAAGTCCTTAAGGTGTTGGTTTGGATCTTCGGAACGAAGTCCATGGAATTCACATCCGCTTTGCACCAACCGGATGGTGTCGGATCGCAAGGGGGTCACATTGGCTCCGGTGAGCTCAATGGTGTTTCGGTAGCCTTGGTGGCTAGGTCGGGAATACTCTCCTAAGGTTCGGGGCCTAAGGGGTTCTAATGGTGGGTTTTGTTGTGGTGGGATGATGGGTTCAAAGATGTTACCACCTTCCATGATGTCGGATGGTAAAGAGTTACGAACAAAGGCACGAAGAAATGAGATAGACTAAAGAAGACCTAAAAATAAAAATAAAAATCTTACTAGAAAGGAATCTAGCAAGTAGACCTAATAAAAAGAAATCCTAACCTAGACAATAACTATTCCCCGGGCTGCGGCGCCAAAAACTTGATGCGTGGGAATCGCACCTTGCTTTACCTCTCGAGGGATCTCGCGAGGCTTACAACCCCCACCAGGCAGTGTACCTGATCGTTGTAGTATAGTATAGTGACAAGTACCGGGGGATTGATCGTTCAGCTTAGGAATAGTGTCGCTAGGATTAGAAAACCTAATTAATAGTTCTAAAGGTGAGAGATGATTATTTTTGTATTTTTATAATTTTTTATTAAAGCAAGTAAAATCTCGGGTTTGAAGGAGTGGGCGGAATTAGTTGCTAATCAACTAACCTAAAGCTAAGATGCAATCAAAATAAAATAATAAAAATGAAATTAAACTAAGGTTGTGAGCAGTAATTGGAGAAATTGTGTTTACTTAGACTTCATTACTCCCTAGATATCTTTTACATGTTAATTACTTGTTACACTTGTATGAATGACGGGTTGTATTCCTTAATACCATTCGTGGGGTGGCATACATAACTCCCCAACTCTATGAGCTCTTATCTCCTCCTACACCATGACCCAGCACAACTATAGGGATTGTAAACAGTGGCTCATGCATTAAATACAACCAATAAAGACCTAGTACGCCTCGGTTCATGTTTCTTAAGACGTTCAAGCATGTTACCATTTGGAGATCTGCCAGTTTTCTTAAGCCTAACATATAAAGCATTCATTCAAAACAAGAATAGACAAGTAATCAACACATAATCAACATCTAGGTTTCATTAGATCTAAGCAAACACAAGAGAGATCTAGCCTAGCATAGTAGAATTGAGACAAGAACAAGAGATAAACAACCAACACATAGACATATTGATTGAATTGAAAGTACACTTATCTCAATTACAATGCAAGGTCTCAAGGGTTTGGAACCCTTGAAAAACCTGTGAAAGAGGCACCAAAATCGTCTTTAGGGTTTCACCAAAACTTCTCTTCCTTAATGAAAAAAAACTAGAAAATTATATATAGGAAAATCGTTCTGACGGCGTCAAGAGTTAATTCTGACGCCGTCACCTCGCCGCCATAAACTTCCTCGGACGCCCTAGATCCACTTGTGACGGCCTATGTGACGCCGTCACCACCTTCGGTATTTTATTCTTGGCCACTTTGACGCCGTCACCTCTACATCTGACGCCGTCACCACCTTCGATATTTAATTCTTCATGTCTGACGCCGTCAAGCTTTTGGTCTTGACGCCGTCACCTTGTATCTTCAGCTTGGATTTTTGGTACTTTGTCGTTTTCTTCACTTTATGCTCCAAAAACGTCCAAAATAGCCTCTTTTCCAGAATTCACTCTCCAAACACCTAAAATCACAAAAGGAACGATTTAGGGCAATATTTGATCAAATAAAGTCGGATTCGGGCTTAAATGACCCCCTAAAAACGGATCATTTTTCGCCTCATCATAGAGATACCAAGTTTAAACACTAAGTAGTTTTTCATTTTCTCTTGAGAACCACTGTAATAGAAATTCGGTCCACATCAAGGAATTGAGGTACATACAATCTCATATAAAAGTTTCGGAGTACTACACGTGCACCTGATGTGTCCAATTCAGAATCATCCACATGCACCTCACGTGCCAACAACTTTTATAACTTTTAAACTGTTATTTGATACAACTTTCACTTTTCACCTTTTTTTTTTTATTTTTTTTTTATTTTTTTTTTCATTTTTTTCATTTTTCATTTTTCATACTTTTCCTTTCTTTATTTTTTTCATCATCAATGGAAGCTTATCGGGTAGCTCCAAAACCACATACATAATCAACTTTTGACTTTTGATTTTTTTCATTTTTATTTTTTATTTTTGATGTTCCTTGATATGTACCTAACCTCTAAAGCAAAGATTCTTTTAAAAAAAAAATAAGAAACTAAATATTATCTAAACCTAAATACCACTAATTAACCTAGAACATCTATTATATATTGGTGAAACAATTTTGAGGGAGCAAAAAGCCACAAGTACCTTTCATGAGCTCTAAAGAGAACCAACTACTCCACGTTTAGCATCTAACTTCTAAATAAACTCTATCATTTCTCGCTCTTCGCAATTTAAGATTCCAAGTAATGAAACCAACGAATACTTAGCCGATAATCAGCCACGCATATATAAAGTCAGATACGGAAACTTGCAAATTCTAAAAGAAAGAATTCGCGTTTTCTAGCTCTTTATGTAAAAGACTAGCGAAAGCTTTTAAGCTGCGCATGTATAAAGTCAAGTACGGGAACTTGCAGATTCTTGAAAAAGAATTCGCATTTTATAACTCCTGGTGTACAAGACTAACACAAGCTTATGTGATTATCATTAGATAAGGGAACAAGCTAGGGCTCAACACGCCCGGTCAAGTCAAAATATTTATTCCTACTCTCGCCAGCTGGAAAGTCAACAAGGTGTCAAAACACTTATTCAAAACTTATTATATTTTTGCTCAACTTTTTCAACTTTTTCCCATTTTTTTATGACTTCTTCATGACATATTCTTTGATTTTTTCTCCAAAAATTTTCAATTTTTCATTTTTTAGGAAAAATGGAGTTGCGAGAGTATACGACATGGTAAAAAATGCAAGGTCAAATCGAATCGAAGATTCACCCTCCCCCGGACTACAATGGAACATTGTCCTCAATGTTTTATGGGTAAAGGCAATCCTAACAAAATTCTAGGGCCGTTTATTAATTATGCCAAAGAAAACGTTAGTCGATAAGATTTTCGGATATAGGATTTCCAAAAGCATCGATGAATGGGACTCGAGTGGAGAAAGAACATCATGATGAGCACGAGAGTCATCATAAATCAGGGACAATCCTGAACAAACATTCACAAACAACCACGAAACACAAGAATGGAAGAGGTACCCCCTCCTTACACATTATGTCCTCACTCTCGACGGAGTGACGGAGAAGGGAAATCATACCAAATGTGATAAATGGAAAGAATGTCATGATAATAATCATGAACAAGTCATCATCATAAAAAGAAGACTTCATAATTGTGGAATTATGAATCTTATCATTAAAACTCATTTGAAAAACTTTCCTGGGTGGGAGGGATGGGATAAAATTTTCATAAAAACTCTCATTTTTAAGAATGCCACCCGGGTCATGATCATTTTCAAGATAAAAACAGAAATGTTCATATTTTGGATAAGAAAATTCACCAGAGAACATTTCAAAATCACAATCAATCTTATCAAAACAAATCGAATCATACTCCGGAAGAGAGACAAAAGCAAGAGAAGTGGTACTGCAACTACTCGTCTCTTCCGTATGATCGATATCAAAGTAAAAAGCTTCATAAACCGGATAAGAATGATCAGGACGAGAAGTGGGATTGCCACTAATCTCCTCAGTCGTATCAAATGAAAAACTCTCATAATCGGGTAAAAATTCCTTGAGCTCGGGCTCCAAAGGATCTTCAATCGTAATCTTAATCTTCTTCTTAACTTTATCCGGAGGGATTGACGGTTCATCGTTCAACAAATTTTCAAGAAAAAAAGTATCTCCCTCTGAATCAAAGTAAGATTCATCAATCACAGATAAAGGGATCGTATTAATAGCAAGGAATTCATCGACCTCTTCCCAAAAAGAATCATATTCCTCAATCGGAGGAAAAGATGGGGAAGAGTCGGAGACGATTGGTTTCAAGAAATCATCAAAGGAATAATCAAAAACATCAACGCTTTTAACAATATATTTCTTTGATTTTGAAGCAAAGGCATGAAAAATCATTATATCATCATCATGTCGCAAAGTCAGAGTATCCTCAAAATGATCGACTAGGGCTTTTGCAGTTCGAAAAATGGTCTCCCTAGTATAAGAGGAACTCTCGGATCGGCCTCGTAATCAACAACAACAAAGTCGGCTGGGAAAGTACACGAATTTACTCGAACAAATACATCTTCAGCAATTGCGACCGGATGAGTAATCGAACGATTAGCAAGCTCTAAAGTCATACGAGTCAGTTTAAGATCTCCCATTCCAAGTTATTCATAGATTGACAACGGCATAAGGTTAATGCTTGCACCTGAATCGGCCAGGGCATTGCAAACCTCTTGATATTTTAAAGAACAAGGAATGAGAAACTTTCCCGAATCTCCAAGCTTCTCGGGAAGCTTTTTGAGAAGAATAGCGGAGCATTGAGCATTAATCGGTGTTTTAGCTAACTCAAGCAATTTTTCTTTATTACTTATAAGATTTTTGAACGTTGAAGCAAACTTCGGCATATAAACAAGAGCATCCATGAAACTGATATCGAAGTGTAATTTTTGAAAAATATCAAGAAACTTTTCCATTTGTCTCTTAGATTTTGCACGGAGCTCTTCATCATTAAACCTTGACGGATATAGAAGTTTTGATTTGTATTTAACACCTTTTTCAGAAATGACTTTTTCTTTATCTTTAGATGTTTGGACAACCGGAGGTTGGACGTTTTCAGTATCTCCGTTATTAGTAGGAGGAACCGAGTCCTTTGTCTCCTCGGTCTCATGGTCCACTACCTTAGGAGGAGAAGAAGAAGAGGTAGTCGGAGCCGTGGGTCCATCATATTTAACACCACTGCGAGTCATGATCGCCTTAATCTCGCTCCTCGGGTTTGCGATCGTGTTGCTTGGAAGTGTAGTACCCGAACCCGAGGGTCGATCATTTAAATGCTTGTTTAGATCACTAATTTGAGTAGCAAATAACCGTGTAGTTTCTTCTTGTTTTGCCATAAAAGCTTGTTGGTTCTGAAGCAATTGCTTAATCAAATCATCCGTGGGCGTTTGATTTTGAATAACACCTTGATTTTCATTATTATTGAAATTCTGCCCACGGTTTTGAAAATTACCATGACTCTGATTTCCATGATTAGCATTTTGAAAATTCCCAGGGTTTCCATAGTTTCCTTGGTTTTGAAAATCCCCTTGATTCGGGCCTTGATTGTAATTTCCATGAAAACCCCGGTTTTGATTAAATCCTTGATTATGATTTTGAAAACCATTATTAGTTCGAATCTGATTTTGATTTCCTTGATTATTACGATTCTGCACATTATGATTCTGATTGACTTGATTTGGTTGATCGAGAACTGGTGGTCCAAGATAATTGGTGGAACGGTAGCTGAAAGATTTCGGTCTTCTTGAGGTGAGTAACCGTTGCTACCCGTGTTTGCAGCATACGCGTTCTCATGAGAAAAGGCACCGGTTGCCGGACATTCATAATACAAATGAGGACCACCACAAGTCTCACAACCATGACTAACCATATTGAATTGATGTTTTTTGGTTTGATCCTGAGTCGTTTGATACATTCGTAGCATAGCCGTAGACATATCATCGAGCTTCTTAGTAATGGCGGCTAGCTCGGAATTATACGAAGAATTATGAGTCGCGGTCGATCTCGTTGGCTCATTCCTCTCGGCTGAGGAATCCCAATAATTGTAATGAGCCGTCATATTCTCTATTAGTTCGTAACAATCTTCAGGATGACGTTTCATAAAAGTACCTCCGGCTGCTGCATTGATCGTGTCACGATGTCGTGAAGTCAAACCATTGTATAACGTATCGATTATCGTAATGAGAAGCATATTATGGTTCAGACACCGATCAATAGCAAGCTTATAACATTCCCAAGCCTCGAATAAAGACTCATCGGGAAGTTGCCGGAAGTTGCTAATATCGTTTCGTAGGTTCGTCACCATCGATGGTGGAAAATACTTCGCCAAGAACTTCGAGACCATTTCTTCGAAGGTATGAATCGAGTTCTTGGGAATACGATCAAACCAAGCGGTGGCATGATGCGTTAGAGAATAGGGGAAGAGAGAAAGACGGAAGGCGTCATCGGAGACCCCATGTTGTTTCATACTTTGGGTGACGGTTAAAAATTTGCCAAGATGCGTTAGAGAATGGGGCCACCTCTTCCGTGCATTGTTGGTTGGCACAGCTCCTCCATCGTTTGGAGATCGGGAGCTGGCACGTGTTGGTGATCATCACCACCCATCGGAGGGTGTAGAATTAAAGTAATCTGATTAACAACTAATTTCATGCGTTCTTATGTTGGTATGCTTATTTGGTTTACAACGCCCCCTCTTCCACAAGGGAGTCGAGGCTATTACTTTCTTTTTGTATTTTTGAAAACACTTTAGGAAAAGTGTTTTTGATTTTTCAATTTTTATATTTTTATAGAAAATATTCACAAGATAGAGGAAGGTTTTCCAAAACACGATTTTTCAAAACGAAATTCAAAAAATCACTTCAAACCTTCCCCGGCAACGGCGCCAAAAATTGATTGAGCAATTTTATGTATATATTTATAAGTTCGAGGAAATCTGCAAGAAATACTGATAACTTGAGTCGTATCCCAACGAAGGTTGAATGGAATCGTGAAATTCGATTCGCAAAATCGTGTGGTGAAAAGTGGAAAAGTGAAAATAGTGATTATGAAATTCAAGTAGTGAAATGAAATAAAAAATAATGCAGAAGGTACAAGTTATATATGCACGAAAGATTCAGAATTAAAAATGGAAATTCAAACGCAATTCTCAAAACGTAACGTACGAATAAAAACGTAACTTTTATTGAAAAATGATTCTAAAAATATGAAATAAATTTCTAAAAATCTTAAACTACATAAAATAATTTTGAGAAAAAGAAAAATATTTTTTTGACTTTTTTATTTATTTTCTAGGAATTTATTTCTAATTTTGGGATATAAAAGTAATTAAAAATGAGAGAAATTGTAAAATAAATGGGAAAAAATGAAAATTTAACTTTGAAAAATCTAAAATAATAGAAAATAATTATCTAAAATATTTTTGGACTTTTTAAAACTTTTTCTGATTTTTATTTATTAAAAGTATTTAAAACTAAGATAAATGGAAAAAAATAGTAAACTAACTCAGATAAATCTGAAAAATTCACAGAAAATCTAAAATATTAAAAGAAACTTTAGAAAAAATTTTGAAAAAGAAATAAGCTAGAAAAGTGCTTATTGAGCTCAAAACAGCTTATTGCAAATACTTATTTATAAGCAATTGCAACAAAACTATATGAAACTGACACAGAAGACTTATGACACTCAAATAAGCTCAAAAGTATTCAATACAAACCAAAATAAGCTCAGAAACATAAGCAAAGATCAATAAGCAGTCACTAATAAGCCAATGAATAAGCAACTCCCAAACAGAATAAGCCAGAAATTAAGGAACTATGAAATCAACTTCTATGCACTCAAATATACACAGAAAGAACAAAGCAACTCAGGTTCAAGCTCAAATGAGTATTAGCAGACCTATTGTTTAATCAGAAAACTAGTGCTAAACTCCTTATTTGCAAACTAGGATAAGATGTAGAAATAAGCATTGAGATCTAAACTAGTGGGGGGTAAAAGCTAACTAGTTATACTGAGACCCTAAAAAACTCAAAAGCCCTATCACAATCTATCAAATGCTACTCTAATTGAAGCTTGGAACAGATGCTATTAGAGAACCAAAACTGCAGTTATTGACTATTTTGGTGCATTATCTCTTTGACCAAATCTAACTTTAACTGCCTAATTCTAATTCTAGATATTGAAATAAGCTATGATTAAACTAGTATAAGCTAAATTAACTACTATACTCACAGACTTATGCAAACTCTTACCAAATTTCAAAACAGTTAGCAGAATAAGCTATCACTAAGACTATTTTGACTTTATATTACTAAACCTATTGATTTTAATGCTTAACTATCCTAATTATATCTAAGTTGAACTACCTAAACCAATTATATCCTACAGAGGTTACTAAATCTCAGCAAACAAATTCTATCCAAAAACTCCTTTATTAACCACTAACACTATGAAATGTTGCATCAAACCACAATTCACCAAAACAAAGATCAAACTAGCTAAAATATCTCTAATAAAAGCTGAATGAACAATCAAAAACAACTAATATCCACAGAAACTCAGAATCACATATCTATATTACTATTGACCAAAATATGAAATCAGAACTTACTAAGTATTATTCCCTCAGCGTGAACAGAGGGACTCACTAAGCTAGCCTGTCTCTAGACAGGCTCAAACACATCCCTTTCTGTTTGGCTTGCCAAAATGCACCACAATTCATCACGTTATCAATCCTGTTGACTTTTGTTGACTGTTTGAACTATAGAACTATGAAACTGAAACAACAAACTCACGAGAGCTATATAGCTAGTATGAGATGTAATAACTACTAAACAGCTTATCTGAAAGCTTAATGAAATGATTAAAAAACTTGTTTATACATTTTTCTTATTTTCTGAATTTAATGAAATCTTTTGAGTTTTGATTAATATGAAAACTAAATCAAAGATAAAAGATGTATGAAATATTTGATAAACTAAAATAAGCTGAACATTAAAGAGAAAAAAGCTGACTAAAAAGCAGTAACAACAAACTAATTAAAATGATTAAAAGAAAACTGAATTCATTGAAAGAAAAGTATTACAACATAAACTGAAATTGAGCTATTACAAATAAAGGAAATTTGGGCAGAGTTTCACTACACTATAATCCACCACTTAAATCTGTGAAATGGAGGGGGTATTTATAGCATTGATGAAGTGAGGTGACCTGAGCTTTGAGAAGGTCCTAGAAGCTCTAAGGTGTGCTTCTTTGAATCGTTGTCAGCCCTTGATCATGATCCAAACATTTCCCATCAATTACAACCCTTAGATTACATCACCATGTTTCATCCACCAATCAAATGCTTCGAATGCACACAGATTGCCAGCGTGGAATCCTTCTGCACATGTCAGGAGTATCTAGAAGCAATCAATTATACTATTTTGCCCTTAATTGTGGTGGTTTTGTACGGAGTAATTATAGGGTTCATGGAATGAATAGTAAAATCTGGGAAAGGGGTGAAATTGGGGGGCGGGTAAGTATTATTTTTTATTTGTTTGACCTTGTAGTTTAATGGTTTGACCGTGGGATTTTGGGCTCGGGTCTTGGGTTGTTGTTTGGGCTTTTGTTTGCTGGATTGGTTTTGGTATTTAGGACTAGGATTATGAAATTGGATTTGGTACTTGGGCCGGTTTTATTTGGACTAGGCTTTGGAAATTGGATTGGTAATTTCAGAATAAACAAGGACCAATTATGTATTAGATGAAACAATAAGGACTAAATTTGCCATTATTCCAAAGTGTAATCCAAGGGTTAATAATGCCATTTTCAGATTCATAGAGGATCAAAGCTGTCAATCTTCAGAAATATTCTTCAAAGGACCATAACTGATAACTTATGAAACATGGAGGACTGAATCTGAGAATCTCTTGAAACTTCAATAAAGGACCGTTATGACAAATCTTAAATTTCTGAGGTCTTCTTTAGGCTTTGTAGGCTCAGCTTTGACTTTCTTTGACTTATCTACACTCTTTCCACTCTCGTGCTCGTTTTTGCCTGTTTTCATTTGTTTTTCGTCATTTTATGAAATATCCGTACATGCACATTCACAATCACAAAAACACACTTTCTTTGGCATTTTGGGTTAGTTTTTGGATTATTAAGTCTCATTTTGGTAAAGAAAATGTGAGTAAATAAGTACTCACCAGTGTTATGTATGTATATAGCAACATTTGGGATACAATGCGTTAAATATGTAATATATGCGTAGGTTATGATGAATTGTGCGTAACAATATATGATGCTATGCTTTGACTAACCCATGTTGCAAGTATCCAAAAGGTTATCTAACCCATTTTGGACTTCCACATGTGAGAATTGCTTGGTTGTTGCGTGTTATTGTGTTTTATGTAGCTAGGCCACCGCAAAAGTGAGGCTCTTGACCCATGAATCCCCACTTTGGAACAAGGGGGAGCAACGATCTAGGGGGAGCACGCTCAGGTGCAATGGAACAAGATACTTTCCCATTCAATTGGAAGTCCCACAATTTTTATTCGACAAAATGGGGAGAAAGAAAGCAAGAGCGTGAAGAGCTATTCAAGTTAAAGAAACAAAGGCTTCACCAAATTACAAGGCAAGGTAAAGACGCAAGCTACACCAAAGGCACGCTTTGTCTTCGCTACGTTTTGTAATTTTATTTACTTTCGGTTTTTATTTGTCATCATCAAAAAGGAGGAGATTGTTGAGGCAACATTATCAAGATTTCCTAATGTTTTTATGAAGGCAAATAAACTTTCGAAACACATAAAATAACAAACGGTAGCCAAAATTCCCCGAACTCCATACCTGCTCTTGATGCGTCAGCCACGCGTTGACGCGTGGCTGACGCGCCAGGCTTCTGTATGGTTCAGGACGAATTATGAAAGTCGGCTTTCCCCTTACCCGACAATTGTGGATCTTTCAATACAGGTATGAATATGCTATGTGCTTAATTGAGAACATTCGAAACGAGTTTTGGGATTAGAGAGATCCAACTTTTTAAATACCCATTTTCGGGAAAACGCCAACTCATGTTTTCTTACTCTCTCCTCTAGCCAAGGCATTTCAAAACCTAGGGAGATTATATATATTTCACGTAATATCAAGTGAAAGCATTCATATGCTCATAGCCCGTGCTTACGTCTTCTCTAATCACGTAACGGGTTTACTCCCTTATTGGTCAAACTAAGTCAAAGGTCACCTTGCGTAAACGCATCCTTTCCCGCATGGGATATGCTTTACATCAAGGCAAAGCACTTAGCTTGTTTGTACCAAGGTGTTAGTTGAGAACGTCGAGTCGTGGAAAGTCACGAGTTATGAAATTATGGATTCTCGACGTTGAGTTACTTGAGAATATAAGTAACATTTGATTTTCTCAACTCATAATCAGAATTGTCTATACTTTTTTCTTTCTTAATGACAATTTGATTATTTCTTAATCCTATCTTAATTACATTTACATAACCTAATCTTATCCTCAACATCCTCTAAATATTCTCTTACATATCTTACATCCTTCTTACAAAAAGTGTACCTTTGCCTCTTCACAAAGTCTCACACAATATTCTCTGTTACAATATCCCTTCACTTTATACATTCCCCATATACACTTTTATACACACACTACTTACACACACAACTCACATACACACACCTTTTCATACAAAATACACACACTTCACTCACATACCTCTCTTCGCACACACTAGGCTCCCCATCTAATCATTCTTATATATTCCTTACACTCTTACACACATCACACCTTTACAACTTATTTCTTACACTCCTAACAACTTTATTTTCAAAATACACACACTACTCACAACCATCTCATTCTCTACACACACTAGGCTCCCCATTACATCTATTCTTACATATTCTCTTACACACATCACATCCCTTCACTCTTACACTATCCAACCTTTTATTCCTTACACACTTACACAATCCAACTCATACCTTATATTCTTTACACACTTTTCATCTCAACCATCCATTTCACCTTTCTCCCCAAGAATTGGAATATCCTCTAGAATATTCTCTTCCTAACCTAACCATGGTTACTTCTCAACACACCTGATTCTATCCTAACCATGGTTAACTCTTAACCACACCAACATCCACACTTTCTCACTAAGGAAGGAATATTCCTTTGGATATACCCTTAACCCAACCTTGGTTACTCCTAACTTAACCATGGTTACTTCTTAACCTAACCTCTCACATTCTTCCCTATAGAGTAATATCACATGGCATATTCTCTTCTCTCTTTTATGCTATGTGAGGAATATCCATTATACCTCTACCCAATTATCCTTTCTACCCTTCTATCTTTGATAATTGGTTTTCTAATAAACACTTCACAAAACATTTTCTAAATTGGCTATTTGAGTTGGTAAACCATAGATTGATTAATGTTAAGGTTTAGTGTGTGAACTACAATTGGGGGTTTAGCAAGGTTAGGTATTTAAAAGACCAACACCCAAGTTTTGGGAAAATTCTTACAGTGCGCATCACCCACGCGTTGACACGTGGGCAACGCGCCGGGCTCCGTAAAATTTTCCTAAGTTGGGTCTTGGCCTATAAATACCCCACCTTAGCTCTTGTATTCCTCACCCCTTGATAAGATTCTTTCTCTCTAATTTCTTTTCTCTCTACCCTCTAAGTCTGCATCTTGTGTTCTTAATCTATCGCTTATCATCTTTGAAAGAACACATCTCTTGCAAGGGAAGAATCACAAGAACCTAATCCACTCTTGTGGTTGTGTCGAGGGTTTTCTTCTTATACCCTTCCTATTACATTCGAGTCTCTAGGTTAGGTTAGGGCTTGGTTGAACAAACATTTATTCATTCATTCAATTGTTTGTAAGGGATGTCTTGTGTCTTGGTGACCAAGCCTAAATCATTGAGGATCTAGTTGGGGTTTGATACTTCCGGGTGGAAGTTTTGGTTGTGGTCTTTATGACCTTGTGTAAGTTGAATCATGAGATCTTTTAGGGTGGTTTTCGAGGGCGGAATACCGTGGGAGTAACTCCTTCTTTGTGAGCATCGATATTAGTGAAATCGGTGGAGTGAATTGTAACGGTTTGTAGTCCACTGAAAGGATTATACTAGTTGAATAGTATCGAGTCGTGGATTCGCAACTGGATGTACAGATGGTATAAACCCCCCATCCCGAACCAGTATATATCGTGGTGTCTCTTTACTCGCTTTATATACTTGTGTTTGTATTAGCGGTTGCTCTTGCTTAAACTACTTGATGCTCATCTTGGCTTAAAGTTTTTTAAATATTTAAAAAGCCGAAGAAACCGTATTCACCCTTCTACGGTTCTACATCTTTGTTGGCCATTGTACCGACTCTAAAGATAATTAATTAAGGGTAAATGCTAAGGTTATGGCCCAATCAACATTTGCGCCTAGATACTATATATATTAATTGTTTGGTGGTGGTGCTGATCAGATACATTTTGTACTCTGAATTTAAATAGAAAGTAGGTTTGAAATTTCAACATACATACTAATATGAAACTCCATATTCTAGCTTGCTTAATGATGGATTATATCATATTAGTTTATGTAATCTTTTAAGACCATATCAACCACTGGACGTACAGTAGTAAATACATAATGATATGCATTTTCTGTCGGATGAACCGAGTCCCAAAAGACATACTTTGATGCGTCGTCACATACAGGCGAATTCATGTTGCATAACATTGCTGCTTCAATATATCCAGAACCACAACATCCAATACTCACCTCTTCAAAACCTAAATGACAAAAAATATAGTTATATCAATTGAGTTTTGATGCACGCACAAATTAAACACGTACAATTTTTAGTCTAGTTTTACGTAAAAAACTTATTAAGTTTGTGAACTTGCCAAGTTTGCTTTCTCCGAACTGAATCATGTCAAGTATCGGTTTGTAGATGTCTGCATAATACAACTTCGTTTCGGCTGTTTGCATTGCCTTCAATTTGTTTTCAAGAATTATGTTGTACTCTATTGCAACCGATAACATAGGTTCAACACATTTACGTCCATGAGTTGCTGCATCTTTGTTCAAAGTGATTACTTCAGGCAAGCAACCCATTGGCGGCAATCCAACCATGGCTATCTTATGTGCACCTTGGTTTATCAGTTCCTTCATATTTAATCACAAATTGTTAGAATGTATATATTGGACTAATAAATTGAAACGGACGGAGTATTAAATATGGTTTTGATTAGTTTCTCAATCACATTTCTACGTGTTATGTACTAATGAAAAACATATACATATATCCACGTCTCCATACTGACGTACGTATCCATTATTGCATACTAAACTAACCTAGGGACAAAACATTAAATAGATCAACCTAGTTCATGAAATGTCATTTTCATTTTTAATTTATTCAACTGAATGGCGAGATCTTTTATTTTACTATTAAATAGAACACCTTGAATGAGTAGGATTACGGACCAACCGTCAAAAAGGGTTAGTTACTTTTAGTTTTTTAACTGTAAAGTGTCATAAATTTTCATATGGCTGAAAAAGAGTACAAATATTTGTGGTATATTTACCGATCTTCAGAAAGTGGTTAGGTTATATACACTTTTAGTTGGCCAGTTGGGAAATACATGAGTATGATAACCAGAGAATTGAAAGACATACCTTGATGAAATTCTCAACGTTTTGAAGCAAAAAGTCACTGTAACTTGTGACGTTCGGATATAGATACTGATCAACTGCTTTGCCAAGGCCATAATAATTAACAATGAAATCATTAGTTCCGGCACTTATCATAAACACAGCCTTCGTTATTAGATCGAGTGTACTTTCCTTCCCAATGAGCATTTCTATCTTTGATTTGTACTCTTTGAAGTACTCCATCTGTTGTTCGAATGAAATCGCACTCTACACATGCAAATGTACCAGTAAATATTCAGTACAAGTAACGTGTATACATGCCATACAATGTGAATATAGCCCATATAGGTGACAGTTACTTAAGACATTAAAGGCATACTACCTTTCTTCTTATGAACACGAGGCAGCATGGCCCGTGCGATGCACGGGCTTTGTTCATCATAATTAGATCATACGTTGAACCCATGCATCCAGGATAGCTAACAAATTTTCTTTCTCCCGTTGTATAGTATTTTAACCGTGATTGTAAATAAAGCTACTCGAGTATTTTAAAAACAATGCAGCGTAGTGCGTAGTATCAAATATATCACTAATAATTGCACGATATATAGTTTTGCTAACCACAAAAATATATTGGAAATATTTTGACAATAAGTCAAACTTATAATCAGATTTTACAAAGACATTTTTATCAGGTTATAAAAATAAAATACAACTTTAAATGTACCTTTTAATACATAAAATAGATAAGGATTTCATATAAAAGAAAAAAAATATTAGGAAGCATACATAAAATCAACTTTCAGATGCATTTTAATCACGTTAATATACATTAGCGTAAAAGAATCATACATGTATTTTCGGGTAAAAAGGTGTTCAGGTTAAGTTGAGACATTGATTTTTTTTAATACTACATTTAAATTCATTGGTTTAATCATTATAATCCATTACCATGCGATAAACAACACATCTCAACAAAGTTATAAATCACAACCCTTAAACAATAGTTATCATGCATTGTATTCCTTGAGGTCTTCGTTCAACTACGATAGTGTCCAACCCCACAAAACTTAATTTTTATCCTCCAATCCTAGGCAATACTAATAGCTATATAAGAGATCCAAGAATGAGTTGCTAAGCTTTCGGTCATCATCGATCCGAAATCTGTCAAAATTAGGTTGAAAACATTAATCATATATGATATGCATAGCGTAGAATCTACACACAAACATCTTACCTCATGTTTACAATAATTTAGAAAACATTTGGATAAATATGATTAATAGATATTGGTTATATTCTTTGTAACATAACGTTTTGTATCCTACTAATCAAAAACAAATAAACACAAAAGAAAAACATAGCGTTCCAAAGGATTGCGGGAGAGGAAACCCGGGACAGTCAGATGGGTTCTTTGTGATTCTCTCATATAACCTGCTCCAATATCTAATCCTTTACCAAGCAAAACCACATGCATGTTCTTATAACCTTTTTAATTTTGATATCATATATGATAAATCTTTTGTCAGTTACATATGATTGTTGTGAGATGTTATTATCTGATCTTCCATGCATATTTTCAGTCCAACAGTTTAATTTTGAAAAGAGCGTCTCGGATAAACTTTGTGATAAATTTATTACGCATGGCGTTTTATGCTTGATATATCTTTTTACGGGGCATTGGGTGATGTTCCTTCTTGCTCTTCCATGTCTTTACTACAATGTCAGATTGTAAGTATTCTTCACTACCTAATTAATAGATACGTACATCAATTGATATATGGTGTTTCTTGGAATCATTTAGCCGTGTAGTTTGAAAACGTTCAGCTATATTTATATACATATATAATACTTTGTTTCTCTAAATCATGGCCACCAACCACTAAATATTTGTAAAAGAGGGTAGCACCAAATATTTTACCAGAGTGCAGGATTATTCCCCTTTACCAAAAAAAGAGGGTAGTACCAAAATGTTACAGTTTCGATGGGATATTAGTCATTTAACATTAATTTTATGTGTGTGCATTAAATTCTCATGAGTACATATCAAATTATCAATTGCCATTCAAATATACACTCTATCCAACTCGGCCTTTAGTCACCCTCCAAAATGCAACAAACTTTGAGTCAGACTACACAATAATTTCTTTTTATCCTAAATGTGGAGGCATCAATAAATTTGGGAAATGACATAAAACTAAAGCCAAAATCCATAGTCCCTGCACAACATATTTTTAACATCCTAAAGCATAAGCAAGATAGAACATTGGTTTCTAGCAGCCAATTATAAGCTACACAAATGAATCTAGTTCTATCTCATTTTACAATATTGACCTTAACTTGTTGCGTTGTTGCAGAAAAGTGAAAATGGCCAAAATATTTTATTTGGTACCAACACATCCCATGAATAGCAAGTCATGGATCCCTTCATTTGTACAAACTTCCAATTTATACAACAAATACGGGATTTCACATAATCTTTAACTGTCCAAAAGAAAGTTGCTGTCATGTTCTTCTTCTTCACTGCAGCTCTCCTTTTCTTTGGCATCTTTCTCAGCCACAACCTTAGACATATTGAACAACTTTAATCGACATAAAGCACACAATACTAAAAAAAAAAGGAATTTTTATTTACTAAGCGAACCGTTTTTAGTATGTTTTCACAGCTGGCTTGACAAACCAATGAAAACGCTAGAACCAACACATCAGCTCCTCGATAACTCTAGGGTACCTGTTGTAATCTTCTTGACCTTTTGAGTTCATTAAACAATACCCAAATTAGAAACAACATGATATTGATTTTAAATTCTATTATACGTTTACTGCTAAATGAACTAAATTTGAAATTTCAGATGTCGTTTTCATAGGTGTTACTAAAAATGGAAATATATATGACCTGTGATTATGGCAAAAGTCTTAACAACAGTGTCCCACATGCTTAAATTGATAGAGGTGCCTTCAACTACAACATTTGCACTAAAGTTATCAAATACAGTTGGTACATAGTCATGGTTAAGATCAAATTATTAGGATTAGGATTGCACCTTCATGAACACAGAAAATGTGTGTTCAAATGAAACGTCATTAAAATGTAGTGGATCCATATTCCATCATTAACCATTGTTTAATTCATTAATGTGATATCTAATAGCCTGTATAAAAGATGCATCACCGGACATCTTCTTTCTGCACGAATTCACAGCTGGACATGGAGCAACAGCAGTAGTAGCGAAAGAATCTGACATATCATGTGGTGGGTTATTTATAGACCCCAATAAACATATCAAGATCTCATATGTTATACTTGTGCATTTATTTATGGCAAATGAAAGGACACATGAAAATGTGACTTATGGTTTGTTAAACGTTACAAAAGCCCAACTTTGAGAGGATTATACATGAACTTAAAAGCTGATTTGAATACCATTAATGAGCTATAATAATAATACACTTTATTACACTTACAAATCATGACTATCTATTTAGTAATAGACATTTCATATGAGTACATGATTGAGTTTGGGATCAATTAAGTTTATACCATTAATGAGGTGATTAAAAACTCTATAATGAGCATGTACACGATAAAAGCTAGATGCTCACATTTATGAAACTTTAAAAGCTATTAAAAGCTTTCAAATGAAGCTCTAGACTAACAAATTCTTAGCTTAATTTGCATAATAGAACCCGAGAAACCCTGAATCAACAAAGTAGCTATTATCGTCTTTATAAAGACACATGCACTACTTGAATTGTATTCGTACCTAGGTGTGTCCCAATCACCTCATGCAACTTGCTCAAATGTCAAATCAAGTTGGTTTAGGCTTTACTTCATTAGCCCATCCACATTTCTGTTTCAAGATTTTAATGTCTTAATGCATGATCTATTCGATTTGAGTTTATGTGGTAGATAGACTGTTCATATATTATTCTGCCAAAAGATTGGATAGTTGGGTACCATGCCTCAATAGTTGATTGTCATTTCGGAATCTGGAAAACATGTATAGAATTGAGTTTTACATCCAGAGAGAATAAAAGCATATATTTATTTGCCAATCCTTTGTCTCTTTATTCTCGACAATCTCAAGTTCTCAACAGTACACATAGACGAAGCAAATTATTTCTCACTTGCTAAAACCTCTCCTAAAACTATATCTATATCCATTCAGTACCGATTTGAAATATACATACTACATAGTACATACTACCAAACTCTTCGGATAAACGATAAATCGCAATGTCGCATGAAAAAAATTACACAATAAAATTATTCTCAAGATGTTTCTATTGCTTCATTACAAAACTTTAACTGCCACATCGATTGTTGCATCTTTCACCTACATAAACCGGTACCTTTGAGAGATGGACAATAGTTGATACACTTCAATATTGGACCATAATTAAAAAAGTTCAAACTTATTTCAGAACTAACTTTCTCAAATGAACTATTATTTTGGAACATTAATTAGCAAAAACCAAAGTTACAAACCAGTTTTGAAATACAAAGGTCGTTTGTCTCTTCCATAACTCGAGCAGCGTGTTCTTCAAATCCTCATCTACATGTGACAATATATCCATACCTACAATTTCATCATATTCAGAAACAAAACTAATATGTGCATGCAAAAAAGTAATTGCCATTCATTGAGATTGATCGTCTTAAATTACCGGGAATGGGGAAATCCATAGAAGAAGTTGCAGTGGGTTTCGAGTGACCAATAATTAGTGTAAATGGAGGGTTTGGTGTCGAGGGTAGTAAGAACCGATCCAATGTCCATTCTAGAGCAAAAATTAACATTAAAGATTAACATGAAACATACATATATATTGTTCATTAGTAAGATTAAAACAGGGTTGCAACAAACAAAACTAAAACTCAAAACAACCAAACCCCACCACCACTCCTATCAAGTCGATATCAAAGGTTGTCAATAAAAGCCATCTTCTTGCTGACATTGCGAGACAACTGATCACCCATCTTCTGCAGTTCTGACACTTTCAACAGATCATCCTTCTATTCCTCCTTGAGATAATCAATACCTTTGAAAGCCACGCCAAATCGATCACTCAATGATTCAACTTCGGTTATCAGTTTGTCCTTTTCCTTTTCGATTTTTTAAGACTATGTAAGTGATACTCCGAATACCTTATGAAGGGGTATATATAAGGGGTGGTCCATGCTATTAAACGGTTCATAGACACTCAAAGGGCACTGTTTAATTCATACCCTTTAATGTTATGACTTGAGAAAAATACAAAGCGCATGCTCCATGCAAAATGACGATTATAAGAAAACTAAAAGTCAATTAAGTATTCAATTCAAGATCTTTAATGTCATTACTCAACCCATAAATCAAATAGTGTGCATGTACACGGTTCACATGATTGAGTTTGTGATCAATTGAGTTTATAACGTAACATTAATGCTCATATTCATAAAATTTTAAAAGCTTTCAAAGAAGCTCCACATTAGCTTACTTAGTTAGCTTAATCTCATCATATTAGAGTTTCTTGGCTTATGACATAAATGCTCACATTCAATATGGGGAACTCAATTTTTATATATATATAGATGCTATGAAGCAATAAATTAAAGTAGAATGTGAACCACCACCAAACAGACATTGATTAATCCTGCTATGGTTACAAAACTTTCACATGTCTATTACGTTTTTGCATTTTTGATGTATTTTAACTATTGATATGGCTTGATTGAATAGCTTTAAGCAAGTTGCGTCATAATGCATTTAACTTATCAAGATTAGTATTGTATAAAGCCAACTTTAAAATTCTTATTTGACGGACGGAAATTGTTTTACATCATTACATGCACGGCAACTTAACTTGCTACATACAACAATGCTTTCTTTCATGCATACTTTAGTCTTAAATTATATAAGGCAATCACATTTAAAAACATTTTAATCGCATCTAAGCAGGACGGAGCCACGAATAAGAGGGGTCGAAATTTTTTTCTCAAGCTAACAAACAAACAATATGTTCTAATGATCATATACGTTAGGTTACAAACTTAAAATTTTGATAAGAAAACACATTGATAATTAATTAAAAAAAAATATTAGATGAAAATATTGTGCATGAAACGGTGTCAAGCTTCTTTTAATTCTTTTGACATCTAAAGGTTAGGGGATCATTTGCTTATAGTTCGGTCATATGCTTAAATTATATAGGATAAATAGCATATTGATTGGGCGTGTTGGAGGGGGCCGAGGACCCCATGGTTCCTCCACTGTATCCGTCTTTGCATCTAAGCGTTATTACTATTTAAAAGTTTGCTGGTTATTGCCCATAAAAAAACAATTGAAAGATTATGCGGCTAATATATATTGACTATCACCTCCTACTATCATTTTAATTTCCAAAAACCTTTTGAACGAACAGTAAAAATGAACAAAATGGTATTCTGTATCTTCATTAAAATAATGATCATACGTTCTTATCATAATTTAATGCAAATATTTCAAAGTAAAAAGTGTGACATAATATATACGCATTCATATGTCAATTAATATAAGATCTTTATAACTTAATTTGATCTTCATACTCTTAATATCTTTGATATGACAATTTAAAAGTTAAAAGAAGGTATGCATCAAAGTTTTTAAAATGTATCCATTTAAAAATTAAAAGAAGGTATTTTTTTTTGGGTAGAGGGTATTAAAGAAGGTATGCATTGTCGATAATATGGGTATGTTTTTGCTAACCAAAAACATGCATTTTAAAACAGATATTAAAACAAATGCAAACAACTCATAACGCGCGAGCTATGAAAACCTTATAATCAATTTTTGACAACACATAATCTTTTAAGAAATGATTCTAACAAACTAAGTGAAAGTAAGTTTTAATCTGTTATCCCATTTCACCTCATGCAAAAATACAAGCAAAAATATACGACTAATGCATGTCTCTCCTATTTACACACAAAAACACCATCAAGTAGACTATCAAGACCACGTTCCCGCGGAGAGAATGAAAGAGATAGAAATAGATACAGAGAGTGTTGCAGTCATTGGATCAAATCCTGTGCCCGCGGATGCAAATGTAACTCCGGTCATTAGGTCCTCAATCCCGAGAGTTGGATCCAAATAAGCAGGCACAATATCTTTGACACCGGCATATGAAGCTGCAAATTTAAAAGTGCAAAAGGCAATCAAACCATACAATTCATAATGCATGAAAAAAAAAAAAAAAAAAAAAAAAATTACGTACGTACCTATGAAATCAGATACGAGGCGCCCGTTAGTAAACCTTCCAGTTGGAACGTGGTTAACGAAATCTCTCCCATAAGGAGGGAAGTTACTTTTCAACGTAGTTTTAATGAAGTTATTGTTTCCGGCATCAACTGTTGAGTCCCCAAACACAAAAAGTGCTGAAGGTTTCGGCTTAGCCACTGGAGCTTGAGGTTGAGCATAGTTAGAGGTAAAGATGATCATGGACAATAAAGAAATAATGTAGTAAACTGCTAGATAAGAATCCATCTTTCTTGAAATAGACAGAAACAAGGCTTTTATTATGGGAAGTGATTTGCACACTCTCAAAAGTAATTGGCACACTCAAATTTTGAGTGTGTTGACATTTATACCCTCACATTGTTTGGACTTATTCATATCCTGTAAGGGTATAAATGTCAACACACTCACATTTTGAGTGTACCAATCATTTTTGAGAGTGTGCAAATCACCTCCCTTTTATTATAGTTTGATTTGTGGCCTCCTTGGTTGCTCACCTAATTTATATAAATAAGATTTTCAATTGTGTTTCAACGTCATGGTGAACTTAATCAGGGGCGGGGCGGTGCTGAAAACGTAAAAAAAAATTAGGTTCGGCACGTAAAAAAAAGTGCCCCTGTATTATAATATACATAGACCATAATCAAGTATGAAAAGCCAAAAATACGAACAAAAATCATTCTTGCAACAAAAGTATTACTTCTACAAAATAAAATATATTTAAGTAAACCGTGCGGTTCTTCTCGCGTTTTTTGAAGCAAAGTATTCGATCAACGATTCATAATTCATGTTCTCCAACATATTGCTCTCTATAGAAATCATTGCTAATCAATTCAGTCTATCTTGGGCCTAGTACATATAATGAGTATAAAAAAATTTAGTGTCTCTTAGTGGGTTGGGACCGGCTCGGTTGCTGATGGTGCGCCGCCAAAACCGCCCATGAACTTAATACTCTATTGTGCAAAAAACATTGTTCATTATAAGAGCATGAGGAATCCTAACATGTTATAACACAAACACCGCTGCCATGTCAGCGCCACATCATCTCAACACCAAATAACATAACACCTATAAACACCAGGTAATCATAACACTCAGTAACACCACCTTATGAGACTCACCTTTTTTTTTTTAAATTACAATTTACAAATTATACCCTCAACAATTTCATTCATTAAAGTAAATAACATTTTTATAAAAACAAATACAAAACTAAGATAACAAAGAAGGAAAAAAAATGTTTGGTCCACTGCACACACACATTCTTGAACAAAAAAAAACTTATCCAAGCTCGCTGACCAACTAATTATCCAGTCATTTTGTTGACCAAAAAAAAAAAAAAAAAAAAAAAAAAAAAAAAAAAAAAAAAAAAAAACTCATCTTCATCAAAAGAGGAACCTGCAGTCACACTACATACACACAAACGCAAACCTCAAATGAGCTTAACACACGATGGCTAGCATTTGCTTCGATTTGAGCTTAAGCCTTCCACTCAACGCAAGTCCAAGGGGTGTTTTTGCAATTTTATCCATGGCTCTCAACGCAAGTTAGCATGGTAACTCAGATCATAACGCAACACCAACGCACAAGGGCTGGAAATGGTGTTAACGGCATAACGCCGTTGAAATTTGTACACCTAGGATAAAACGGTGTTGCATCGTTACGATTGCCTGAGCTCTAAACTTCTCCCTTTTTTCATTATAAACTACTCCCTCTCGCCTTTTTTCCCCTACTTTTTACAGAAGTAATGGTAATATAGTAATTAATTACTTTCAAGTAAGGGTGATACAGTAATTTCGATCAAATTTTCTTATCTAATTTTAGTAATTGACAATTATTTTAAGACCACTCTAAATGAAAGCGGAGACACTAAAATTAGGACGGAAGAATTACAATACCCTATATAAGTTTCTTTTCACCATATTTTGCAAAAGACATTATTCATTTGCGCTTTAGAAAAATAACTACATTATGTCTTTGACAAAAAGATAATCAAGAGAACACAACTATACTAATTAATCGAACATTATAGTAGAAATAGCAAAATCTACGTCAACAGGTCGAAGCCAGTTGACGAGGATTGTTATCTTGGTGAAATGTGTTCAAATGGTGGCCTTCAATATTAACGACGTGTTCTAGAGTGTATTTTTGAAGAGGAAAGGAAAGTGAAGAAAAATGATGTAGAGTAAAGTAAAGTAAAAGAAAGAACAAGCAAAAAGGTGATCACTTATTCAAATATAATTACAAAACGATATAGTAATTTCACAAAATATATAACTGCGATTGATGACGTATAATACGGATAGCAGGCCTATTGGGCATGGACTATCTCACACGAACTGGGCTCCGGCCCAAATAAGCAAAAAACGGGCTCCGTGTAACAATTCACATTTTCGGATTACTATTCATTTCTACTATTCGCTGTTACTATTCACTTTTTACTATTCACTTTCACTATTTACTCCAAAAATTTTTATTTTATATTCTCGTAAGTTAAACTATTTTAATGATAATCCGAGAGTTTGACACTCGTGGGATCATTTCTACAAAAATCACGAAACCGTGTCCGAGATTTACTTTTAGGTTTAAACGTCATTCCAGCATCCCGATATGTCCATGAAACACTATAAACAATAGAAATATGAATTTCTCTCATTTTACGACAATTCCAAAAGTTTTGGAATTTTACTTGTTCCAGTTCAGCGTTTTACGCGAATTACGCGTTTTAGACCCGCGTTTCCAGTTTTAGCAGCGTTTAAGCAACCCGATGGAACTTACCACTCATTTTATATTTTATTATGGAGTATATTGATAAGTTTTAACATATTTATAAGTTTCATATTTTTAAGATACCCGATTTTAAGTTTCACGACTTAATGACTTACCGTTAGCGATTACCGGGATCAAAACTCACTCCGTAAACAAGATAATACCAAAATTAATCATCTAGTCACCCTTATCTTATCTTGGCCGACTTAGAGGGGGGGGGGGAATCACCTAGTATGTGTCTTGATCTCATGCCTTAAGCTCTAGGATGAAAACATGTGTAAAACTTCCTAAGTAAGCTTCTTAAATATCCTAAAAACTAACCTCCTCAATGAACCTTCCTAGGCACCTTCCTTGCACCTCCTCTTCATGCTATAAAAGCAAGCTCATCCCTTCCTTTCTCTTCATTCCGAACAACACACACATAATCCATAAACCTTGATCCTTTGATTTCCAAGTTATAAGTTACACACCAAAGTTGAAGGCATAGTTAGTCTCTACATGAATCAAGAGTTTGTTTGGTGATTCCATGGTTGAATTAGGAGCTACACAAGGTGTTAGGGGCTGAGGTTAAATGGTTTTCACAAGGGTTATGTAAAGGTTCGCAGGGGTTTGCAAGAGTTGTGGTGAAGGGTTTGCAAGCATAGGTTTAGTGTCCTAGTTTCATACTTGACTTCCTTTCTTTAGAAAGCCAAAAGTTATAAGAAACCCTAATACACATTCTTGCTCAATATCATTTTCATGCTTACTATGTTTCATTCATTCTATATATGGTCTTTGTGTTATGTTCATGATGTATAAAAACCCTTAAAACAAGTTAAGAACACTATATGTTAACCTATGTTAAGTAATCAAGGAAACTAGTGACTTATATTGAGAACCACGACCAAAATAGAGTAACCATGATATGAAACACTTACCTACTGTTATAGAGGACTTAAAAAGGAAAACATAGCAATTTGAACCACCTAAAACAAGTACACGAGTCAAAAGTTATGGCCAAACGAAGTTAGCAAACCTAAAGACCCGAAACTGCCTAATAGCATTCTGTTTGAAATCCATATTTTTTAGAGGCCCTTCTGTTCCGTTTCATCAAAAAGTTAAAACACGAAAGTTGTCCAGAACGACGTTTTCGTTCAGAAACCAAGAAGCTCGAACCCTGAAAACGCATAACGAGTGATATTTTTCTTCAAATTCTTAACAGCCCTTTTTAATACCCAAATGACCAAAGCCACGGCAAGGCCACGTCTAAGACCTTAAGGCTTTCTAAACCGAAATCATTATAACTATTATACATTTTTTACAAATTTAATACTACAACACTAGGGAGCTTCTTGTGAGGGGTTCATTAGAGTAAGCCGTCGAGATGAGTTGTGGATTTACGATTTAAAGTGTCCTAGCTCCTCGAACGTTTACTGCATGACCTCTGAATTATGATGGCTCGAACGGTAGTAAGAGATATACAAACTATACATGTTTCATAAACCACTTTTATTCAACGACTTACGCTATATACTAAGTACTACATCATGAACTATATGCAAGACATATATAGGCCATTCTTCGTATTCTTAGACATTACTCCAAACCTAAGTCGCAGCGTTCTATTATAGGCTGCTCTTAGAGACTTTCGCGATTCGACTACCATTTTTATTACTCACTACATAACTTAAGGTGAGTTATAGCCCCTCTTTTACTCTTCTAATACTTGTTTTAACTCTTTGGGGGAGATACATTCTCAACTACTTATTTTTACTTTCACAAGAATTCTAAACTTTTACATATTACTGTGAGTCATAACCCCTACTCTTTTCATACTTGTTTTAACTCTTTGGGGGAGATACATGCTCAACTACTTGCTTTTGCTTTTACATATACTCCAAAACATTTATACTTGATTGTGTTATACTTGATTGCATTATACTTGATTGCATTATACTTGATTTCATTATACTTGATTGCATTATACTTGATTGCGTTATACCTAAACTTGTAAGTCTCCTCTTGAGCATCATAAAGTCTCCTTTGATAACATATGCATTGGGTTTCCGGAGATGAAGTGGAGCCAATGATATTCTATCTTTGTAAGCAGCATACCCATATGAGGTCTCCGGAGATGAAGTAGAGCCTCATGACTAATTGCTTAACTGTTGTGATGAACTTATACATGTCTTAATCATACTATATTTTTGTAGTGGGTTGTGAACACACAGGTTGCAAGTTTTGTATGGGCGGGATTTGCAACTGAGTGGATTCACAATGCCTTTGCTGTGTGAACATTCTTGAAAGGCTTTTCAACTGTTTTAAGACAAACTCTATGAACTCACCAACCATTGTGTTGACACTTTAGCATGTTTATCTCAGGTTAGTAATGCGATAGCTAGTGCGTGGAACATAGAGTCAAGCTGCATATTCTGAAGACTTACGCTTTTATCATTTACCATTCAAAACATTTTGTATACATTTATGTATCATACTTTGGAATCTCATGTTTGTAACTTTGAATTTATTAATCGAATGGTAACTTTTCAAAACGTCTCATTTAGAGGTTGTTTTCTATAACTTGTACTTTGTATTATGAAGTAGCACCCCAAGTGACACAGTCTTCCGCAGCGATATTTTGGGGGTGTTACACTCCGACCCTATAAGCAAAACCAGGCTCCGGCCTAATAAGCCTAACAAGGCTGAAAGCCCATGTCATGAGCATGGCACAGTCCGGACCAAACTAGGACACATATAAACGGCACTCCCGAAGTATGCCCGCACCCACAAACATCGATTAAGCTGTGGACTCTTGGCCGACAAGGGTCCCACCTCGGCCATTACAGCTATATGCGAAATATTAGGAAACCCTAATATTTCGACTACCTATAAAAGGAAACCCCGATTCACATTTTCGAGGTACGAGTCTCTAACTCATCCCAATACTCTTACATTCCTCTGCTAACATGAGTACTTACTCTCACGCCAGATCTTAATCGTGAGGTCCATCCCCACGGTAAGGCTAATAGTTTACTTTAATTTGTGTAGGATACTTCATCCTCTACTTGGACTAGTGCATAAGCCCACAACGGACGGCCTGCCAAGGATGGCTCGCACTCCACTAAACGCAGTTCCATAATATCCACACTTTTTGCACTAACAAGTTGGCGCCATCTGTGGGACCAGTGCACAACTGCATTCTCGAAAATACTCACCATGAGACAGCAGGCAAACGCCGACACGCCCGCACCCACGTCCGCCGTGCGAAATACGGGTGTGAAATATAAAGAAACGGTATTGGGAGGCAGTGGTGTACCTACTCCTAGCACAGACCTCCGAGGTTATTGTGAAAGGAACTACGACCAAATTAAGCCAATTATGTTTAAGAGATATCGTCAAAAACACAAACAGAAGCTCGACGAAGTAAAAGCTCACCTCTTCGAAGAAGAATCACAACAATCTGAATCCAGGATGCCCCGCCATAAGAAGGACCTAAGGAGAAAGATCAAAGCTAAACAACGACGAAGTGCATCTGCGAGCCCTAGCTCGCCAAGCCACATGTCGAGGTCTCCTAGAAGGAGGGGTCCGGGTAGGAAAGATGTGTTTAAAAGGCTGGAAAACGGAGTGTTCTATAGGCTTGGACGTGAAAGCAGAGAGAAGAGTATGTCTGCATACTCCCAGCACTCCCGACACCGGTCTTACCGTGACGATGAGTAAAAAGAAGATGGCCGATACCAAAATCTCTGCTCCCGTGATTCTGGGAAACACTACAGCGGGGAATCACCTCTGCGATGCAAGGACGACTTGGAAGTCCGATGTCACAGAAGGAGAAGGTTGAGGTAAAAAAGGCACAGATCTGAAACTGAAGACGACGACCTGGCACAACCCTGGTCATGCCGGGACTCTGACCCGTTCACTACCCGTATTCGTCACTTCAAGATGCCAAAGAGGACCCACATGCCGACTCAAGTTAAAACGTACGATGGGAGCGAGGATCCGGAAGACCACCTAAAGATCTTCCAATCCGCGGCTAGGGTAGAGCGTTGGGCCATGCCCGTCTGGTGTCACATGTTCAATTCCACACTAATAGGCTCCACCAGAGTGTGGTTTGACGACCTCCCGCTAGATACAATTAACAACTACGACGAGCTAAAAGAAGCATTCCTTGCAAACTTTCTCCAACAAAAGAAATGCATCAAGGACCCCGTGGAGCTTCATAACATAAAGCAGGGAGAAGGAGAATCCAAGGAAGACTTCATGGAAAGGTTTAAGAAGGAATGCAGACATGTCAAGGGATCCCCAGAGGTGTTAAAAATATCGGGATTCATGCATAAGATAAACAACCCTGAGTTAATTAAGGGACTGCATGACAACATCCCTAGAACCGTTGACGAAATGATGAAGGTAACCATGTCCTTCCTAAGGGGAGAAGTGGAATCCAAAAATAAAGAACGGAGGAAGCCATCCTTGTCATGGGGACCGTTTGACGGGAGTCAAAAGCAAAATTTTTGGAAAGGGGGATTTAAGAGCCAGTAGAGATAGGACAGGAGGCTGGATCGCTTCATCCTTCTCTCTAAATCCCCAAAGGAAATTTTGGCTCTAGAGAAAGCAAAATTCAAGCCCCCGCCTCCAATGACGACCCCGGTCGAAAAAAGGAACGTCAGCGAATTCTGTGGCTTCCACGGAGATATAGGGCATAGCACCGACGAGTGCATACACTTAAAAAGGAAAATTGAGGAGTTAATAAAGAACGGGAAGCTATCGCACATGATCAAGGAGCTAAATCAGAACAACAGAAAGGATCAACACAAGATAGCAAAGAAAGAAGAAACATCCTCAAAAGACAATACACAAGCAATTTTAATGATACAGACTTGGCAAAAATCAGCCAGGCAAAAAATAACGCAAACCTTCTCTCCTAACCCGGAAATTTATTTCCCGCCTTTGGGATAGGATGAAGGGAACGAAGGCCCAATGATCATAGAGGCAGAAATCGGAGGTCATTGCGTGCACCACATATATGTAGATGGAGGCTCAGCTTCCAAAATATTATATGAACACTGCTTTAATAGGCTCCGGCCTGAGATAAGGAGTATGATGGTTCCGGCCACAGTACCTCTTATCAGATTCGACGGTAACGTCATATGGCCGATCAGGTAGATAACACTCCAGGTGAAAATAGGCGATGAAGAGCACGCCGCGTCCGCATGGATGAAATTCTTCATAGTAAGGTCACACTCACCTTACAATGGAATCATAGGGCGACCAGGGGTGCGCAAAATATAAGCGGTACCATCAACGGCGCACGTGATGTTGAAGCTCCCAGTTGAAGGAGGGGTACTCATACTTCGAAATAGCAAAATCATCCCGCTTGAATGTGCAATGGTTTCCGAACCAGCCGTGGAAACCCCTGTGGCCGACCCTCCAGCGAAAGAAAGAATCAAAGTCGCAATTCACCCAGAACATCCGGATCAAACAGTGGCGATAGGCTCTGCCCTCAGAGAGGAAGGCCGAACAAAGATATGTGAATTGTTACGAAAAAATCTGGACGTATTCACTTGGTGTCCGACAGATATGATGGGTGTCCCGCGAAGTATAGTAGAGCACTGCCTCAATATTCGTGAAGGATACACCCCCGTCAGACAAAAGAAACGGGGCCAGGCACCAGAGAGAAGCAAAGCAATACGGGAAGAAGTGGAAAACTTGTCGATGTAGGGATCATGAAAGAGGTGCATTACCACAGTTGGTTAGCCAACCCCGTAATGGTTAAGAAACATGATGACAGCTCGAGGATGTGCGTTGACTTCAAAGACCTGAATAAAGCATGCCCACACGACTGTTATCCGCTGCCAGAAATAGACTGGAAGATTGAGTCCCTTTGTGGATACCGCTTCAAATGCTTCCTAGACGCATACAAAGGCTACCATCAAATACAAATGGCTGAGGAGGATGAGGAAAAAATAGCGTTCATAACCAATGAAGGCATATTCTGTTACTCCAAAATGCCGTTTAGCCTAAAGAACGCTGGAACAACATACCAGCGGTTGGTAGACAAAGCCTTCTACAAACAAATTAGGAAAAATCTGGAGGTATATTTGGACGACCTGGTGATAAAGAGTCGCACTAAAGATGACATCATCAGGGACGTGGAAGAAACGTTCCAAACGTTAAGAAGCATAAATATGAAACTAAACCCCAAGAAATGCACTTTCGGCTTAGAAGAAGGAACATTTTTGGGTTATGCTATCAGTACCAAAGGCATACAAGCCTGTACAGACAAAGCGGAGGCGGTCACTAACCTCCTATCTCCCAAATGTCTGAAAGAAGTATAGAAGCTAAACGGAAAGCTAGCCAACTTGAACCGGTTCCTCTCAAAGTCAGCAGAGAAATCACTACCTTTCTTTAAAACACTCAAAAAGTGCACAAAGAAAAGTGACTTCCGCTGGACGAAGGAGGCGGAGGAAGCTTTCCAACAAATAAAAAAGGTAATAGCCAACCTCTCAATGCTAACATCACCAATAGAAGGAGAAGAATTAATTGTCTAAGAATTAATTGTCTACCTGGCGGCCGCAAAAGAATCGGTAAGCGCGGTGAATACAGTGTTGCAAAAATCGGCCTACAAAGCCAATTAATCGGCGATTACAAGTTGAACGGCCTTGAAACTCAATAAGTTGGTTTTTGTGATTGTTTCTAAGAGTTAAATGTATGAAATTAATTACTAGATGAAAAGTGATTAAACAACCCATTGGTTGGACTTCTTTTAATATCATATAAATCGAAATAAAAATTTTACTCTTCAAGCTATAAAATTGTTATTTTTTAGGACATTAATATATGGTTACATACAAGCTCCGTCTCTTACAATTAGGACAACACGGAAACAACGCTAGAAGCACTAGAATTGGTTATAACTTGGTAACATATTTAGTAGCAGCAAATCTCAAACCAACCAAACATGCCAACTTTAATATATATATATATATATATATATATATATATATATATATATATATATATATATATATATATATATATCTTACTATTATATAAAAAGAACTCCCGTTTTGACTGTAGCACTCTCAAATTTAGCCAACTCAGCATAGAATAGTAGCTCACCATTTGGCCTTTTGAAACTCTTTCCACTTATTTTGTTAACCGATTACGTTATATCACACATACTTTCATTTGTTTCTTCTTTCATCTCTCCATATTACCACTACCCTCTCTCATCAAGTTTCTATGAAGCTGCAGTAAACAAAAAAGTCCGTCCATTTTCGGTTAGCTTCTTAGTCTTTTGAACTATATGTTCCTTTAGTTTATAATGCATTAGTGATTTTTGTGTTCGTAGCATTAATTTTTATTAACTCTTTCGTTATGTTGTTTGTGGTTTTTCTTGGAATGAGTAGGTTAATGATGTAGAGACTTGGAAGACATGATCATAGCCAATGGATGAAACTCTGAAAGGTTTTGTTTTTTCCTTTTTGTGTGTGTGTGTGTGTGTGTGATTATTTTCATTCTTAGAGAGTCAAACAAATATCATTTTGAGACTCGAGTGAATGCACTCTTCATTCACTTCGTCGACTGGTTTGGCATTTGTGCTTTCGTATAGTTTTTTGTTTTTTTTTTCTTTTTTTTTTCTTTTTAAATTAATATCTTGGTCCATATCACTTCCATTGTTTAAGTTTTATGTTTAGGAAATTTTTTAATATGTGTTTATAAAAATTGATTTGTTTGGGTTTGGTGTGGTGAATTTTGATGTTCAGTGTAGGACGAACATGGATAAATGTTACGAGAAGTCATGTAGCATGCGTGTTTATAAAGGCTGGCTACCTATAGTATATGCGAAACTGGATCTGTCACCTTGCACGGTTGGATTCTCAGGTGAGGAAGAAAACTTTTGTGTTTGTGTTCATGCTTGTTATGGATTTTTCTTGCAATTTATTTACAAATTACGATTGTAATAAATAAATGTAAAGTTGTGAATTAACCAAGAAAGCAAAGATATTAAGGTACATAGTTAGTGTATGTTTCACTTGCAATTCAAGGTTTGGCATTTGTAGTAGATAAAAGAAAGGAAATTTCGTTTGCTTCAAATGTTTTATAGACATTTTATGTATTATCGTTGATTTTCGATTGTAGACGTAGATTAACCGCAACAGTTTTTTGCTAATGTGTTCTTGTTAGAGAAAATGACAACTCTTTCTATACAAAAATAACACCCGTTACTAAAAATCAATGATGCTATTTAATTTGCATAACTGGAGGTGATGGGGTAGGATGGAAAAAAATTGTCACAAAGATCAATGGGTAAGATTGTGGTCATTGATGTGTTAGGTTGACTATTGAAACAACATACCTTCTACTTTCTCCTATCTTTTGAGTCCCATCAATCCCAATTTATCTGTACATCATAGCATACAGATTGATTTAACAAGCTAGAAGTTGTACTTATGCTTCAAAATTTGTAATGCATGTAATTAAATTTTCTTCCATTATTATGAAAACTTGTAGGTGTCGATTTGTGGCTGGAGTGTATTTTTTCTCAATTGATTTGATAGAATTTATTAATATAACTAACCCCTTTTGAAAAATATGTTAAAGCCTTGAAAAATTGTATCTACTAAAATTTCTAAGCTTGTGCTGCATGTTTAACATAAATACGTAGTATATAGGACAACCAGTTCTATGAATTGCAAGTTAATGTTGTATTGTAAGTTAATGTTGTAATGTATATCTAACACTTAAATTTTATTATTTTGTTCAGATTGCAAAAAGTCAGAGATGCAAGAAAACAAACAAATTCATAGGCATGCAATTCTTTTTTTTTTTTTTTTTTTTTTTTTTTTTTTTTTTTTTGGGTAAAAGGTCAACGACCCGGTAAATATATTACTCCAAAAAACATTTAAGTACAACGGATATGAGTGAATCTCATATCTCAGCCCGTTACATAGGCGAAAAGCTTACATAACAAGATACTTCCTATTTTCTAGACAAGAAAACAAAACCACTACGACATAATATTGAAAAACTCGGACAAAAATATAAACTACTTCCTACGACCTTGGAGATTAAAGCCATAAATGGCATTAAGAGCATCCAATTCCCTTGGAAGATCATAAATTTGCTTCGAGTAATCATCATAGTCATCAAACTCATCTTCACGCTCATGACCTCCACCAAAAAGATTTGCAGATTCGTCGAACGTGTTAAGAACCTCATCCTCATCACTATTAGAAACCGCAACATCACCCACCTTGGAAAATGGGTTAGCCCTCTTAGTGACAGAGGCAGACGGAATAGGATGACCTTCATCATCCACAAGAGTAGCTTTCCCATCAATAAGTAGCTTTTCAAGCTTACTAATCTTCTCAACTATTGGAGTAGAACCAACTTCCTTAGTTCCCATTGAATCACTCACAATCGGTTCTTGTGATGTAGTACCAGTCTTAACCGACTCATCCTCATTAACTTCCATTGTACGGCCAGCATCCACATCCATGTTGGTGTCAGAAGTAGGAATACCAAACGCATCCGTATCATCCATATTAAGAGCATCAAATTGGTTAGATGTAGAAATCTTTGTACCACTAGAACTAGCCACATCAGAAGTCGTCTTCTTAGTGCTACCAGCATTCTTAGTCGTCTTCTTAGGTTCAGGAGGAGTCTTTTTGGGTTGATACTGAAACTGCTTACCCATAACAGGTTTAGTAAACCCCCTTGACCCAGAATTGAAGGACCACCTTGCTTTCCTTTCTTCTTGTGATTGACAGTCTTGAAACTATCATTAACAGGCTTAGTAGACTGAACATGAGGAATAACAACTGTAGGACAATCAGTCAGAGTATGACCAAATATCTTACACTTATCACAACGAGGTGGTTGCCACTCGTATTCAACCCGTATCTTCTCAATAGTCGAACCCAAACCATCAAGTAATGGTATCTCAATAGTGAGGTTGTCCCGGAGCACCTCATCCGATCTCACTTCTATCATGCATCTAGCAAAACTACTACGGCCCCACAATTCCTTGCACATTTGGCTTGTAAAAGCATCTAACCTTTTGGGCGTGCCAATCAGTATGGCAAGAAGACTGAGGCCATCATCAGAAAACATAGCAAGGGGAACATCATGGAATTTAACCCACACCGGGATATTAGTCAAATCCTCTTTAAGTAGGTTTGTGTTCAAAGTCCATGGTTTAAGAATAATAGGAACATTTCTGATCAACCAAGGACCGTTTTCAAGCACATCATCAACACCTTTTTTCGAGTTGAATTTAAAGAAGAAGAACCCCTTAGCATTCATCATTACCTTTTGCACACCAAACTTAGCCCATGCATTGCGGACATAGTAATCAACAATCGGAAAAGCAAGGCGTTGGCCAAGAAAGTAACCGTAGAGAGTATTCTCAAACCGCGTGTTCACCTCTTCCACTACTTTCATTGGAACTGAAAGGTCAACATCAGCCTTCTTCTTGCTACATTCCAACCTACATAAGTTTGAAACATGTTTCAGAGGTTCATTAGAAGTAGCACCCGCGTTGCAATTCTGTTTTTATATCCAAAGATATTGCGATTATTGGGAAACAAAATAGTTGTGATCGAAAAATTTATATACGGAGCAGGAGATAAGTAGACTTTGCATAGCTATTGCGTATTTCTTTAATAAATGATAATATATAATGGTGATGGATATTGGGTGTAATAGTAAGGGTACAGTGTGAAAGAGAGGCTGGCATAACAGTAATGAAAGAAAGTCATACCTGATGTGAAAGGGAATGGTATGTAAGATGGTAGAGAGTGGAGACTTTTGACCAACTGAATTGTTCATGATGATCATGTCTAATATATTGAATTTGTTTGTACTCGTATAATTAGAAGGGAGAAATTGTAACTATGAATATGAATGTATCAAGTATCAACTGATTACTATAAACTTGGCCCACTAAAACTAACATTGTGCTTAATACTTATTATAAACTAAACAACCAAACTTTGGAATTGAATTTTGTATGTAGAAAACAAATTAACAAAAGCCAAATACGAGTAGTACTCAATTCTGCATTGTGACATGTGAGTAAAAGTTTTCACAAAAGTAGTTATCACTAAATCACTTAAATAGTGTTTTTACATAACATTCGACTTTTAACATCAAAGTATCAAACTCTAGCTGTCACTTAAAGAATTTGTGATTTTCTTTATCATGCAAGTTGTTAACTATAACTATGTTATAATGATCGTGTAGGCGTTCAAGCGTCAACATCTATTTTGTACTCCTGGGCCGTGCTTAGCACGGCCGAAAAACTTCACTAGTATATATATATATATATATATATATATATATATATATATATATATATATATATATATATATATATATATGAACGTAACCTAATATGTCGAGTCAATGCAGCGGTGCAAATAGGAAGTTGTCCCAAATTTGATTCTCTGTTAACACAAAAGAAATTCCAAATGACACATTATTTATAAATGGGATCCCCACCCATCAGGTGCTTGCTTTTTGTGTGTGGTTAGTGGTAAATGCATATTATTCACTAATAAAATGTCTAATTATTCATATATAAACACACTATCGGGTTGACCCGATACCCCAATAGCATTATTTATCTAACCCTAACCTAACCGGATAACACTATCGAGTTATCGGGTTTGGGTGAAAAAAACCCGACACGATTTTTAACTCGATCCGATAAGCCTTATCGGGTTCGGGTTGGGTCAACCCAACTCTACTGACACCCCTAATCACTATACACAACTAAACACCCCTTTACAACTCACCTAGCAAACCATACCTCACCCCGCAAACAAAGCCGACAGCAGCCTACATCACTATAACACAACCAAACACCCCTATACAACCTATCAATTATTTTTACACAATTGTAGATGATTTACCTTTGCCATTGTCCAACCAAATAAGATCAAAGAAGCACTAAATATAGACACGTATATATCACTAAATCTACATCAAACAATGCCATTCCATATACGGAAAACTAAAGTTCCACTCATAACAAAGAAATCTATATATCAAACTGAAGCATCAATTTTTTTTTTCATTTTATACTACAATAAACTAACAAAAAAATCACTAAGACTACATATTTAAACTTTATAAACAAGTAAATGATAGCAATTAGAAGTAAAATAACACGTAGAGTGGTTAGCCACAAAGATTAACTGAAAAATTTAATATCAATTCAACCAAAAGGATATTCATACCGTAAACCTTTTTGTGTGAATGATTTTGTATTTCCAAAGGTTTCAATGACTTTATGAATGTTAGAATGCTAAATTAATGGTGGGATTTTAAGGATTTGGTGGATAATCCCAAAATTTAATGGATTTTGGTGGGTTTCTTTTCTTGTTCTTCATAGTAGCAAAGAAAGGGTGTTTGTGAAAAGTGAATTGGGGCTTTGGTTGTAAAGCCGCGTAATAAAAAAAATAAAATAAAAATTTGGCGGTGGTTCAAATGAAAATGAAAAAAAAGAGGGGGGAAACGAAAAAGGGGCAGATCGTGGGCGGGTATTTGTTGAGCAACTGAGAAGAGATTTGTTGAGCATCGAGATTGAGCCTAAAAAATAAGCTACAAATATAATGTTTGACGAGCCGAGCTCGAACATATGTTCAAATTGAGCACTTATCGAGTTTTTAAGTAATAAAATAATGTTAGTGCATATATATATATCTAGATATCTTAAAATGTTTTAGTTATGATAAAATATAAAATGGAGAATTTAAAACGTCGCTACACAAAATGACAACTAGAGGAAAAAAGGCCATTGGTAGTCTTTGACTGTAAAAAACCAAACCGGTGTTGATAATACGAACGTGGAGAAACTGGTCTTCTCATGAAAACCAATGTCTTTGACTATGTATAAAGACCGATTTCTTCAACACAACCAGTTTTTATGTACTTTGTGTTTTAGAGACCGGTTATTTTTCTCGAAAACCAGTCTTATGTAGCCCATGTCCACTAATTTTTTACCATATAAACTGGTTATTTTATAACCGGTTTTTATTAAGGGGTGTTTATAGCATTTTTTGTAGTAGTGTTTCTCTCTCTACTTTCTCTCTATAGAACCATGATGTATTTCAATCAACCTCGACCTCCGGAACGTGTTTCTAGGTCATAACAAGTGGCATCAGAGCTAACCAGGGGCGAATTGTGGTGTTTTTGGGTGAAAAAATGTGATTGTTGGTGATTTCTCTCAGAAAAATTACGATTTTATCGAGTTAGAAAAGGAGTTTATCGAGTTAGGATGCTGGTGTTATCGAGTTAGGCACTTTTTATCGAGTTAGCTAAGGTTTTTTATCGAGTTAGGAAGGCAATTATCGAGTTAGGTTTGCGAATTTCTCGGGTTATTGAGTTAGAAGCTTGTTATCGAGTTAGACCTATTGCTTATCGAGTTAGATATTGGTTTTATCGAGTAAGACTGGTTCTATCGAGTTTGATATCATGTAAGGATTTTCTCTTCTTACCAAGTTAGGGCTACATGGTATCGAGTAAGGGTTTACATATCGAGTTAGCACCTGTGTTATCGAGTTACATATGTTTTGCCGAGTTAGGCTAAATCAACCTTATCGTTTATCGAGTAAGGAGTTCACTTGGGCTTACCTAAACGAAACTCTGCCAAAATTGTTCTAGATTATCGAGTTAGCATACATCTTATCGAGTAAGCAAAAAAAAAAAAAAAAGAAAGAAAAAAAATAAAAATAAAAAAAAAATTATTATTTTTTAGAGGAGACTAAACGTTCAATTTTTACGCGAAATTCAAATTTTGGTATAACGTTGAAAACTTTGGCCCGAAATTCAAATTTTTAGGCCAAAATTCAACTTTTTTCGGTGAAATTTGGCGTAAAAATTTTCAAAACTCAAATTTTTCTGGTAACCTTAGAATTGCATTTCATGGTGATTTCCAAATTTTGGGAGCGAAAATTTTCAAAGTCCATTATTGGAGGGAAAATTTGAAATCACTCAGATCAACGAGATAGAATTTCATACTTCACCAAAAACACACCACGTATTGCTTAAAAGATCCTGATCAAGAATCACAATCAAATGACAACGGCTAGTATCGGATTTTGTGATTATGGGGATAATTCTTTATCACTTTTCTGGGTTTAAAGTTCATTTCAAGGGCATGTGTACTTATACATCTCAAAATCTAGGGGTGGATGGATGCATGACTTTCGAAGATACTTGTTTGTGCATTCACTAGTATTGATAGTGACGAAGACTTGGATTATATAGTTTTCATAGGTCAAGGGGTGGATGGACCAAGACCTAGATAACTATCACTTAAAGGAGTTACGTTGTAGTGCTCAATGTCACACGAAGTTGTAGATAATCAAGAGGTGATGTACGTCTTATACTTGATGGTTGGTTGGTTGAAGAGTATAGAGTACACAGAGATTCGATGGTGTACGAACTCTCTACACCGTTCTTTGTCACACCATAGTACAAGATTAAGTCACATATCTACAGGATGTTTACTTTATTGTCAGATTTGTTATATTGGGTTGTTTCTATAGTCAGAGGTTATTTACTAGATGGTTGGAATTTGAAGAGGTCACTTATAGGTTGAAGAGAAGAGAGGAGATTGTAGATAAAGAGAGTCATTCTTAGCGACATATACTCACAGAATGTGCTCCAAAAAGCTGTTATGGCTTCTAAATTGCATTAGAAGTGTAAAGTACAGGTAATTGTATGGTATGTACACAAGATTATGATGATTCCGATAACTCACAACCATCAGGAGGGAGAAGAACATGCCAAAAGAAGTAGTGTTTCGTCTTCAGTACGTTAGTTGATCGAGGGAACTATGCTTAATACCAGAGAAGTACCATGAGGTACCAAGTATGTGTGCATCAGAGCTTATTACCAACCTTCTATGCAATGTTATGTGAGTTATGTTGTTGTGTTGCTCCCCGAACGACAACCATGTTCCTACACTTTTGAATCTACTTTATCCGCTGCGAGATGAAAGAAGAGTTGTCGGTTCAGGAGGGAGTAGGAAAAAGAATAGAGGCTCACTAGTTAGGAGGGAGTAATAACCTAACTAGACCATTACAGTTGAAGCTTAGAGCTACAAAGACCTTTGCCGTCAGTGTCAAAGATCATACGCCGAGATCGTCGGAAGAGAGAACTTCAAGTCTGCCTCAGTATCTAGACTACAGAGACTCTGCGCTTCAACAACGTCAACATAGTTTACTATTGTTGTAATTTGCATTGTTTATGTATATATAGGTCTCATTGTACCATTCACGTGTGACGATATCTTGGAGGGAGATTGTTAGCCTCGCTTTTTTATAAAGATAACGTCACACAAGTGAATTGGACTAGATTAGAAACTACAAGGACTACTATTGTCAAGAAGGCAAACATGTAGTGTTAGGAGCCTATAAATACCCCTCATGACTCTCCATGAGGGGTGTGGGAAAGTGTGTGTAAGCTCCACTTCATTTCATATTTAATAAACACATAGTTCTTCACCTTTCTCTCTCTACTTTCTCTTTCTAGAACCATGATGTATTTCAATCAACCTCGACCTCTGGAACGTGTTTCTAGGTCATAACAGTTGCAAACAAAGGAAACTCAAATCCTCGAAGGTCCTGCAAAGCGGACTGGTAGTCTGCCTCAGCTGACGAACACTGACCGTCAATCCTAGAAAGGTCCGCACCCAACCGACTGTGCGCAAGACCGGCCACAAATCCGTCTTGAACACCTTTGATGACGGTAGAACTAATAACCCTCCCAGACGCAGGAACATAATCCGGAGAATTCAGACACTTGACAACAGCAAGCCAGATATCATGGGTTAAAAACTAACGGCGTTAAGCCACAACAGAAAGTAAACGAGGACAAAGTGCCTCACGAACACACAAGGACAATTTCTCAAACTGGCTCTCCAAAGCAGCCATCCTTTTGGCAAGAACCCCTTCTTGGCCATTCTTTATCTTCATAAACTCCTTTGCCAAATGGTAAAAAGCCACCGAGAACCTCTCTCGGGAAATAAACACATGGCCAGGTGGGGAAACGGAGGAACGAAGCTCCAAAACTTGCGTCTCGAGAGAATCATGTTCTCTCCGGAGCACAGAGACCTGCTCCTTCAAAACCCTCTCTGAGGACTTCAAAACAGAGACTCACTTGCGAAGTTTAGCCAATTTTGCAACCTCGGCATCAGCCAAAGAAAGCCTCGCTTTCAGCTCATCGCAAAGATTGGACAAATTCACATTCTCTTGCCAAAGATCTTCCCCACGCCTCCTCACTTCTGATCCTAATACCGTTTGATGGGCTATGGAAATATTATACACAGAAAACAACTGTTCATGACTCAGACCGTTAACAAACGCAGACAGGCGTAGCGGAGCGACCTTGTCAATCAAACTACGGCCCTCCATAGGGCCAGACAAACAAGATTCATTAGTAACATCCCATTGGGGGATATAGACATCGTCCGAATCATTAGGACTAATATCATCTGAACAACGGACATCACCGCTATACACAATTCCGGTACCACGAACAACCAGACTCTGATCAAGAACTGGTGAATCATCAGTCGCTTTTCCCTGAGAAAATGGAATAATAACCGTAGAAGTAGTAGCGATATTCGTCACCGACAATGTGCTACACTTAATAAGAGACCCTGCCACCAAATCAGAAGCAGACGGAGAAGAAACACTGGCACTCGCCTTGAAATCGACAAGGTCATGAGTAGTTGATCCTGAAGCACCTACTTTGAGCCTCTTACAAGAAGGAGGGGAATCGTCAAAAGAAACTGTCTTTTCCCTCTCCTTCACCATTGACACAGACGGTAACTCCATTGAATCAACAACTTCTCTCTCGAGAAGAATCGAGTCGGAAGTACCACCAATATCAGCTATTGAAACACTATGAGATCCAGAGGAACCTCCAGCAGCAGCAACAGCTTTCCCTAAAGAAAATCCTGGCTATCCCCCTGTAGAGGATCGGACTTTAAAAAGATTGGGAACATCAAGAACAATGTCCATCTTTGCTAAAGAGATTAAGGTTCGCAAAAAAATCCGATAACAATTATCACGGGCGGATGAGAGACAAAGGTAGAAGAGTAAGGGAAAACCGTTTATACCTTTTGGCACAAAATATAAAGAAAAATGGAAAGAAGGTGGATGGTACCAGACGCTCCATGTTCCCCCACGTTTTCAAAACACAGACCAAAAAGAGCACACGGCAAGGAGGCTACAAAACTAGCAGCGGAAAGGACAGACATTATTAGTCTAGAAGTATCAACCGAACGCTACATAAAACACGTGCAGTAAACACACTAGATTGGGGGGACTTGATGACGTATAATATGGATAGCAGGTCTACTGGGCATGGACTCTCTCACACGAATTAGGCTCCGGCCCAAATAAGTAAAAAACGGGCTCCGGCCCTATAAGCAAAACCAGGCTCCGGCCTAATAAGCCTAACAAGGCTGAAAGCCCATGTCACGAGCATGTCACAGGCCGGACCAAACCAGGACACATATAAGCGGCACTCCTGAAGTACGCCCGCGGACTAGCCCCCGGTCCATCCGCACCCACAAACATCGATTAAGCTGCGGACTCTTGCCAGACAAGGGTCCCACCTCTGCCACTACAGTTATATGCGAAATATTAAGAAACCCTAATATTTCGACTACCTATAAAAGGAAACCCCGATTCACATTTTCGAGGTACGAGTCTCATTCATCCCAATACTCTTACATTCCTCTGACAACATGAGTACTTACCCTCACGTCGGAGCTTAATCGTGGGATCCGTCCCCACAGTAAGGCTAACGGTTTACTTTCATTTGTGGAGGATACTTCATTCTCTACTTGGATTAGTGCATAAGCCCACAGCGGACGGACCGCCAAAGACGGCCCACACTCCACTAAACCCAGTTCCATACTATCAACCCTTTTGCACTAACATCGATAAAAATTGAAACCTACGAATTTGAACAACAGAGATATAAAATATCACTAATATTTTGTCTTTAAAATTTAGGGGTTAAAGGTTTGGTTTAGGGGTTATGGTTTATATGACCACTATTTTTGTCTCAATATTTGTAAATCAGTGACCACCAACTTTGGTCTCTAACTTGAAAAACTAGTAACCACTAATATTTGGTCTTTAAAATTTAGGGGTTAGGGTTAAAGTTTAGGGGTTAGGTTTTAGTTTAGGGTTTACGGTTTATGTGATCACTGTTTTTGTCTCAATATTTTATAACTTTGTGACCACCAACCTTGGTCTCAAATTTGAAAAACTAGTGATCACTAATATTTGGTCTTTAAACTTAGTATACTTTCTTTTGGTAGTGATCACCACTTTTAGTCTCTAACTCAGCAACTCAATGACCACTGCTTATATGGTCTGTAGAATATTTTCCTACATATTCAGGATTTAATGATTACGTGACCACTATTTGTTGTCTCAATATTTTATAAACAAGTGACCACCCACCTTTGTCTATAATTTAGAAACCCAGTGACCACTACTTTTTGTATTTAGGCTTAGGTTAAGTTTTTTTCGATAGTGACCACCACTTTTGGTCTCTAGTCTAACTCGGCAACTAAATATTTCACTGAAAATATTATATTTACGGTTTAGGGACTACGTGACCATTATTTGTCGTCACTAATACTTGTCATTTGTGACAACTTAGTGACCACATTTTGTAACGAATAATAATTATATGGCAATGAGAAAAATGCAGTGACGACAAATATATTGGTGAGTAAACTATGATAATTGAGACCAAATCATGAGTGGTCACAAAATAGTTGGTCACTAAAGGCACTTTTTCTGGTAGTGCTAGGAAACTGAGATTTCAAAACGTCTTCACCTATCCAAAGATAATTCCAAAAAAACGTCTTTTCGCCATTTCCCACCTTTTTCTTAGCGAAGCCCAAGAGATCAATGCCTTTAGTCTTAAGAGAAGAAAGAACCTGAATGGTTGAATCATGTCTAACCAGGGAGAAGTACAAGAAGTAGAACCGTCAAGAGCTCCACGAGAACCATGGATTGTAGTAATAAACCGAGTCCATAAAGAAGGACATTGAGAAATATAGCGCCACATCCATTTGAAAAGAAGAGCTCAGTTAAAAGCAAGAAAACTTGAAACCCCTAGACCGCCTTTTTCCTTAGAAGCCAAAACATGATTCCATGCAACCCAGTTCAATTTACTGCCCAACCTTATCATGTAAGATTGGTATAGAAAACAATATAATCTCAGGACTGCAATGGGATTTAAATTTCAACATGTAACTATTACTCCTTAGTGTAATCATGTAACAATATTTTTTTTGCCTAATAGGAAAGAAGTTATTGATGACGTATAGTCTATATTTGGGCCACGAGCCCAAATGATAAACATCACTAAGGCCCAAAACCACCATGAGTGAGCTATTATAACTTGGGCCGCATTGATAATGGGAATGGGCTCACGTAGACCCAAGCCCTACCAAACTACCCGGGCATAGATAAGGATCTCCTAATTACGGAATAGATATCCTTAACCCGGATAAGCACCACGCGTGCGAAGAGTAAGGAGCAAGAAACCTATGAGGATTCTGCACCTATATAAAGAATGACATAATTCTCATTAAAGGTACGATTCACATACCCTAAACTCTTTACGAGAACCCTAAAAACCGATTACTTACTCTCACGCCGGAGGATAATCGTGGGAGACAATCCCACGATAAGCCTAACGGTGTTTGTTTATTTTCTTAGTGCGCAGGTTTCAAGCATTAAGAAGCGAATTGGTACGAGAGCAAGAGCCCAAACTAGGAATGCCCAACTTTTGTATCAACAAGTGGCGCCATCCGTGGGACCCGCACCAAGAATTAAGGAACTAGAATGACAAAGAGTAAACATTCAAGCCAGCGGACTTCACAGGTGGAAAAAACACGTAACTCCCAGAGGAAGAATCAACAAGATTCAACCCCTAGGCAGGCCTCTGGGACAACCAGTACGCCTGGTCACCAAAAAACGGGACCTACCCAATGTCTCCTAGCAGTGGAATTGCCTGTAAGGACTACACACGTCACCACCGTAGTCCCAAGCGTTGAAGAACTCCAGCGCACCCTCTTCAATACTCCTCACCAAACGGCACCTACAGTGGAAAACACCGTATCGCCGGAAGCACCTAACAGGGATAGGGTACCCAATACTGAGGCAGATATTCTTGCAGCGAATGAGGACGCACCCGATCTAACGCTGAGTAATTTTGTATCCCAAAATTACGAAACTCTAACTGCCCTTATGCAAGAAGAAGCGAGGAGAAGGTCGAATACGAGCCTGCAAGCCCGGCTCCTGAACGCGAAGCATCACCACCGCGCCACCTACGAGGAAGACGCGAAAACAATGAAAAACGTACCACTATCCATGATAGGCTGGGTACGATATCTGACTCACAATATTTAGAGAAATATGAAGACGACGAGAGGCGCACTAATGTTCATTCCAGACTTGGTAGTCGAGGGATACAAGATAGATTAGGACCTCAACACTCACCAAGCGAAGGTTCCTCCAGGTCTGGGAGCAAAAGAATTCATGACAGATTAGGGAGAAGAATATCCCCAAGCGAAAGCCCCTCAAGCTCTTCCTCTGAAGGAAGCCGGCGCAAGCGCCGCAAAAGAGATTACTCCTCCTCCAACGACTCCTCGGACAACGAGGATAAGGAAACAGGACACTGGAAGTCTAGAGGAAGACGTTGCGAAGAAGAAGACGAAGACATGTCTCTTCCGTGGCTTCGCCAGAAAGTCGATGGATTTACACGACGCATCAGCGATTACTCCGATCACAAAAGGAGGCGCATGCCCACTAATGTCAAAACATATGATGGAACAGGTGATCCGGATGACCACCTAAAAATTTTCGAATCGGCCGCTACCATCGAAAATTGGCCACAACCTGTGTGGTGCCATATGTTTAACTCTACCTTAGTAGGGAATGCGCGCACGTGGTTTAGCAAGCTCCCACGATGGAGCATTGGCGGGTTTGAAGAATTACGGAAAGCATTCCGTTTAAACTTCACCCAAAGAAAGAAGTGCGCTAAAAACCCTGTTGAACTAGCCAGAGTAAAACAGCGCCAAGGGGAATAAACCAGTGCTTATGTGGAATGCTTTAAAGATGAGTGCATACATGTCAAAGCGTGACCCGAAGTCCTAAAAATTTAAGGGTTCATGAATGGGATTAATAACCCCGAACTCATTCGGAAGCTAAACGACAAGGTTCCCCAAACCTTCGATGAGCTAATGAAGCACACAAGATCCTTCATATATGGAGAAGCAGCCGTTACGGACAGCAAAAAAGGCTACTCAAATTATAGGCAACAAGAACAGCCTAGGAGACAATCCAACGATCAGAATAGCAACCGCAGCAGGAATTATCGCAGTGGAAGAGAAAATGACAAATATACCCCTCTCATAAAAACTCCAAGGGAAATATTTGTAACAGAAGGTGCAAACTTCCCAAAACCTCCGCCAATGCGTACCGCAGAGGACAAGCGCATAGGGAATGGATACTGCGAATACCATGGCCAAAAAGGCCATACAACCAACGACTGTGTCCAGCTACGACAACTGATTGAAAAATTAGTAAGAGAGGGCAGAATGGACCACCTCGTAAAAAACATCAAAGAAGGGAAGGACAAGCAAAGGAATGGAGGCGAGAAAGAACCTCCCAAAGACAAAGCTGACATCATCTACATGATACAGTCATGGCAACGCAAGATAAAACAAAAAGTCAGTCAAAAATTCTCTCCAGTAAAAGAGATATCCTTCCCTACTCTAGCTACGGACAACACAGTAGTAGAGCCACTAACTATTGAAATACATACCGGGGGCATGATTTCCACCACATGTATATTGATGGGGGGCATCCGCAGACATCCTATATGATCATTGTTTCAAAAGGCTACGACCTGAGATACAAAGTCAATTGATACCAGCCACAACTTCGTTGACTGGATTCACAGGAGAAAAGATTTGGCCTATGGGGCAATTGCGCTTGCTAGTAGTTGTGGGCGATGAACAACACTCAACAGCAACATGGATAAATTTCATGGTAATCAAGTCTCCCTCACCATACAATGGCATCATTGGGAGACCTGGAATATCTCCATGCGTGTTGTACCATCCACAGCACATGGGATGCTCAAATTTACAGTGGAAGGAGGAGTTGTCACCCTCTACAACACCACGGTACCACCAAAAGAATGCAACGCAGTAACCAGTGAGGTGGAGAGTATTCCAGAACAGCGCACAGAAAAAACACCAAACTTAAAGGTCGCTATTCACCCCGATTACCCAGATCAACAAATCTCGATTGGAGGATCTTTATCTGACAAAGGTAAAGCAGTTGTGTGCGCACTCTTGCAAAAGAACCTAGATATCTTTGCATGGGAACCAAAGCACATGACCGGAGTGCCACGCTGTATCATAGAGCACAAGCTACAAATCTGACAAGGATATCCCCCAATACGACAGAAGAAGCGCGGCCAGGCCCCAGATCGTGCAAAAGCTATTCTGGAAGAAGTACACAAACTTGTAGACGCAGGCATCATGCGCGAAGTATACTATCACGACTGGCTTTCTAATCCAGTGATGGTATAGAAGAGTGATGGCAGTTGGAGGATGTGCGTGGACTTCACAGACCTCAACAAAGCATGCCCACAGGACAGCTATCCACTGCCGGAGATAGACTGGAAAGTAGAATCCCTCTGCGGATATCCTTTCAAGTGCTTCCTAGACGCATACAAAGGATACCATCAAATCCAGATGGCAGTAGAGGACGAAGAAAAAACAGCTTTCCACACAAGTCAAGGGGTCTATTGCTATACGAAAATGCCCTTTGGCCTAAAAAACGCAGGCGCAACTGTTAGAAATAGAAGTGACGATCATTTATTAAGTCATTGAGTCTTGTAACTATAGTGTAATAGTCTTGTAGTTTAGTTAAGGGTAAACGGGCTTGGTTTAATCTAATATTGTATTAGGTTATGTCTAGTTCATTACAAAAGCCCAAGCCAGGCCCATCTTCCTGTCTCACCTATAAATACCTCCAAATGCTCTCATTTGGAGGTGTTGCTTCTAGGGTTCTCTATGTGTATTTCCTTCTTTCTCTCTAATCTAATACATCTTACTTTCTCTCTCTAGAAGTTACCATCCACTCTCTCTCTCTCTACTTACTTTCTCTTTCTAGATCTAGCCAAGATTCATATGTGATATAGGTTGTTCTACGGTCCTACAAGTGGTATCAATCGCCTAGGGATAATATAGGTTGATTTAGGTTTGATTTGGTAGAAAAACTTGGTTTTAAAGTGTTTTTCTTACAAAAAATGCTACTGTTCATCGTGTTTTTTTCAAGTTAGGGTTCACTTTGGTTTTTTTTTTTTTCGAGTTAGGTGCCAAAAAGACTTTCGAGTTAGGTGTTTAATTGTTTTCGAGTTAGGTGCTTAAATACTTTCGAGTTAGGTGTTTCTTCTATCGACTTAGGTGTCATACTTATCGAGTTAGAGGTAATCAGTTTTCTATCGAGTTAAGTGATCTATCGAGTTTGGTGCTTGGCGAGTTAGCCTTGATTTCCTAATCGTTTATCGAGTTAGGATCAGCGTAGCTACCTTCTAAGGGGATACTCTGCCAAAATTTTCTTACCTTATCAAGTTAGGGGATTCACCTAGACTTATCGAGTTTGAACAATCATCAGACTTATCGAGTTACATTCCTTATCGAGTTTGGATTTGTATTAAGACCTATCGAGTTAGCAACCTTAAAGTCTTATCGACTTAGAAACCCTAAACACTTACCGAGTTTGAAACTTTTTAAGAGCTTATCGAGTTTGAAACGTTCTTGGTTACCGAGTTTGCCCACGTTACAATCCTACCGAGTTTGCAAAAAAAAGAGTTTTTTGGCGGGAAAATTTGAGTAAAATTTATTTTTCACACGAGACTAATCGTTCAATTTTTAAGCGAGATTTAAATTTTGGTATAAGGTTGAAAATTTTGGCCCGAAATTCAAATTTTTTGGCCAAAATTCAAAAATTTTCGGTAAAATTTGGCGAAAAAATTTTCAAAACTCAAATTTTTCTGGTAACCTTAGAATTGTATTTCTATGTGATTTTCAAATTTTGAGAAAGAAAATTTTCAAATTTTAGTTTTGGAGGGAAAATTTGAAATCACAAAAAAATCAATCGAGAACGTTTTTCATCTTCACCATACCATCTAATCTACAACAACAACCTTTGTTATCTTTCAAAAGATCCTCAGAACAACGTTTCACTTTGAATTGAATCAATGGCATCTCACCATGACAGTATCACGAGTACTTTGTCCAATGGTTTTGCATCAGTTTTCAAGGCATTTAACAGCCAACGACACAACAACAATCAACAAGGATATGCTTCGAGTATACAAATGGGGAACCAGATGCAATATGCAGGGCAGTATGTAGGAAATCAGATGGATCAGAATGTGAATCAGAATGTGCTTAATCAAAATGGGATTGATTGTTACATGACTTCGATTCAGAAACCTACATCAGCAAGTCACAGCAGAAACAATGTCAATGCCATGACGAGGGTAGAAAAGATTCAGTACTTGATTATGCTTGCCAATAAAGAAGAATCGGGAATACCGTTGACTGCTGAGGAACATGAGTTTAGAGCTACAACAAGAGTTAATGACAATTCAGCAGACCTTAATGCTATCTACAACTTTATGGCAAATCAGCAGGCAACAACATCAAGCAGTGATTCTGATCTTCCTCCCACTTATGATTCAGATCCATTCCATGAGGTACCAAATTATGGTAACAATGCTACTTCGTTTGCTCATGAGAAGCCACATCTTGTGCCATCTGAACCTAATTATGATACATATGTGGGGGAACAAGTTAATAGCAATGTTAACTATGAAACTCCAGATATGGATCCTAATGGTGTTCAAGTTGCACAAAATGGTGCTAATGATGAGGAAACCCGTGCTTTCTTTGAATCATTACTGAATAATTGCAGCATTGAAATCGAGAAAGTGAAAAAGGTCAATCGCGATGTTAAGGCTGCGAATGTTAAATTGACCGCTGAGCTTGAGAGTTACAAGGAAAACGCTAAAGCTTTTGAGTTTCATAACAAAAGATTGTCTGAATTAGAAACTGGTTATCAAAATTCCGTTTCAAGGGAAAACAATTGCAACTCAAGTTTGATACACTTGATGTTAGTTCTTTCAAGAAAATTAAAGCTTTAAACGCGGAAATTTCTGATTTACAAAACCAACTTTCTAAACAAAAAACAGCTTATACCAATCTTGAAAAAGAAAGGGATGAGTTGAAAAAGGATTTCGCAAAGAAAGAAGACAAACTTTTGGCCGAAATCGTAGAGTCAGAACACATGATTGCTCATTTAGAAGAATTAGTGGTTAAGTCGGGTCAGTCAAGTCAAACAATGAAAATGATTTCAAATCAAACTAATCCGGTTTACCATACGAAACATAAAGTGGCTCTTGGTAACAACACCCCAAGTAATCTCAAGAAAGCTCAGCAAGAACAGAATGTTTTGTATAATGGTAATGTGCTTTACACTAAACATGATCCTCCCGTCGTTCGGGATTCTGTGCAAACGATAGAACATGTCGAAGAGAGCATTTCTAAAATGAAACAAAAGGATTTGAAACCCATTGATTACAACAAATTGAACAAACTTTCGGGAATTACTTTTGTTCCACAAAAAGAACCATCTGTGTTTTCCATAAAACGATCATTCTCAAAAATGTTTTCTAAGAAAGTTATTGTTTCAAAATCTCTTTCAAAAATGGAACAAATGTCTTCTAACAACACTTTTAACACAAGTGAGGCTAGAGACATTCTAGATGACGTTAAAAAGAGAATTCAAGAACTTCAAAATATTGTTGAAACTAAAACTTCAATCAATATTAACAACTGGCATTCCAGTTTTCATATTGAGCAGAAAAAAGTTTTTGAAAACGAAATTACTATCCCACTGAATAACATCAGTGCGAGGGTAATCCATTTTGAACGTGCTTTCTTAAAAGAAACGGCCGAATTTGTCAAGGACCACAAATCCCTGGTAAACGAAGCTAATGATACTCGTGAAAACATGAATGTTTTGGAAAACCTAAATGATTCTCTCTTCGAAGCTGTTATGACTACTGATATCATGTCCATCATTTTACAAACATATTCTGTTCAAGACGATGAAAGACTGAGAGCTGAGACCTCCGAAATTGTTTCCAAATATGAAAATGCTCTTATAAAGCTTGAAAAAGAAAATGTGTCATGTTTTACACAACTTGATCGAAAAAAGGAAGAATGCAAGTATGACAAACTGTCGTATGAGCGTGCTTTCAAGAACATGAAAGAGCAAAATGATCTTTTGAGGGCTCAGCTTGAAAATCAAAAAGGGAAGGGTGAGGAAACTAAGTTTGCAAAACCATCGACTTCGGAGAAACCAAATGTTTCAAACACGGTTCAAAAACCAAAAATGTCAATTTCACGGTTTGCTCCAAAAGTTGATGAGAAAAAAGATTTGACAAAACCAGTCACTCCAACACCCCTGCCCCAGCAATGTGAAAATGATAAGATTGTTGAAAAACAAAATTTGTTTGCTGAAAGAAACAAAAATGTGATTTCACCTAGCTCTTCTAAGTATAGTACACCAAATAAAACACCAAAAACTGTTAATGAGTCTGTTGGTTCTAATGACATGGTCCAAAATCAACATCTAGAAGAAGCTAGGAAAAAGGCACGACGTCGAAAAGACGGAATTTTAGGCTCAAAACCTAGTGTGATGAATTCTACAAGATTCCAAAGTACTACTAGTAGTAGTAAACCATTACCTAGGAACAATCAACAAAATACTAGGGATTGGATTGCATCTAAGAGTAGTGACACAAAAGAGAATGCTAGGAATGTAGAATGCAACACAAAGAATTCCAGGGTCTCATCGAACAACAAACAATTTCCAAAAGACTGTAGTGACAAAGTTAAAGCTGCTGTGTTAAACAAGAATGTTAAATTTGTCCGTCCTACATGTCAAGAATGTGTTTTTTCAGCTAATCACGATGCATGTGTTGCACAATTTCTCAAGAAAGGAAAATCAAGTGTCAAGGCACAATCTACTAAGACGCCAAATAGAAACACACCCGTTGATAACAAGAAAATGGATAAGAAACCTAATAGGTGGATATCTAAAGGATGTAGTTTTTCAAAAACTGAGACTTCCGCTGCATCTGATAAGGAAACTACGTCTAAATCTTACCTTAGGTGGATTCCCACGGGAAAAGTTTTTAATACTGTTGGTCTTAGATGGATTCCCACAGGGAAGATTCTTGATAGTTGCACAAAGACAAATGATAGTGTTCATCATCATGATAAGGAAGTTGAAACCACAACAACCGTTGATAGCAAACACCCTCTATGTGAGAAAACATGTACTTCTAACACTGTTATTTGTGCAAACTCTTCTTCTGTGGATGCAGGTACTTGTGAAAGTGAAGAGAGTGCATACACCCAATATGGTAAAGAGGAACTTTACACCAACATCGCATGTGGACATCCTTTTCTAACTCCACTCTTAACCCCACTTTTACTTGTTCATGCTTAATTTTTTCTTTCTTCAATTCTTCTTTGTATATATTTTTGAAAAACAAAATAAAAATTTGAAAAACCATCAAAAACAAAATACAAAAATATAAAATCTTCAAAAATCCAAAAACTTTATAAAATCAAAAAATCCAAAAATATTCTTCTCACGACATGTCTCTTGTATAATCGATATTCTGTACGTATCTAGAAATGTCATTCAACAATGATACGGACATGTACAGATGCTTGAGCGAGAGTTCTTTATAATGTTTTTCTAAAACATGTCGTTTCTCAAAAGTTTCTTCACGATGGCTTGTAAGTACTTCAGCTTACAACTCGGACTTCAAATATGGCTTTCGTATACTTCAGTACGAAACCCGGACCCGAATGATGACTTCTGATTATTTCAAATCATGGACTCGTATTTTCAAGGACGAAATCTTTTTCAAAAAGTTCGAGTCTAAACAAACGAAAAAGACTTCAAACAAAAACTCGTTTTCAAAATAGTAATCTTGAGCACTTTTTCAAGATTCATCAAAAGATTTTTCAAAATCTTTCAAATGAGTGCTCAAGATAACTCCCTCAAAACCCTTAATTGATTTTAAAATGTGCTATCATTAAGGGGGAGTACAATAACAAAATGTTCCGAATTCATGCAAAATGAAATCTGTCTATCTCTCCAAAAAGCTTTTTCTTAATCAGTTGATATAAAAAATATCACGATATGCTATTTTTGAGGGGGAGAAGACATGATTAAAATGTGATCAAAGATGTTTAAAGATGGTGACTGAATCTCAAAAGAGCTCGACTCAGTATGTACCAATGAATTGACGAAGCTTAAAATGTCAGTAATCGAAAAGACTTGTCCTGGACGGGTAATAATTTCAAGCTAGTCTAACTAGTGATGTAAGCGTGTCTCGAATAGGACTTGTCTGAGTAGAATGTACCGTATCGAGATACTTTCTTTGGACTTGACCAGGACGGGTAATAATTTCAAGCTAGTGTAACTAGTGATGTAAGCGTGTCTCGAATCGGTCATGTTCAATGAAAGTGGATCAATTCAAAAAGTGCAAACTCCTCACGCATGTGCAAATTTCTTAAAAATTCATGAGCACATGTGAAGGGGGAGTCCTTCAAAAGAAACAAAAACTCTCAAAGTGTCAACAAAAACGTGTTTATATTCATAAACACTTTGAGAGATTTTTAATCAAAGGTTTCATGGCAATTATAGGATTCATGGAGGTATAAGGTGACTAAGGTTAGGGAAAACCGTCCTATGATCCGCCAGAGCCGGAGGGATCTACCCAAGGACAATTCCAATAGAATAGAATTAGAAGTCCTTAGGTATGATTGAAAAAAGGAGAAAATGAGAAAGGAGAAAGAAGGGGTTGAAGAATTAAAAAGAAAAGTTATGAAAAAGGGTGAAAAGAAATAGCCCTCCATATGTTCAACCTTAGGGCAGACACCGGGTTCAACTCATATGCTACTGGTTGTTACTAAGGTGACACCGGTATTGAAGATAAAGACGTCATGGACCCAGTGACGCACTGCACTAAACCTTCTAGCCACTCAAGTTCTCTTAAAAGAGCTTGTTTCATTCTCACGGGGAACCGGCATAATCTATCAACCTGTCTCTTAGAGATGGTTGATATTGAAGCAGGAGACCTCTCCCTAATCTCCGCATAGGAAACCAAATGTACACTTATCGAGTCTAGAGCCCTGAGATTCATCAAAAGATCTCATAGGAACACATGATATCTCTACACTGGTTGTTCATCATTAAGGACGCCAGATGTAAACTTAAGAGTCCTACGCAGATCTTAGCAATCTGCCGAGAACGTTTATGAGAGGAATTACTTATGTAGTTTCTCAATGATTGAACGGAAATTCCTGCCAGGGGTCAACATCAAGCAGCCCTGACAGTAGGTCACTTCGGTAATTCTTTATGGGTTACGCTTAGTGTTCACGGTGGTTTCAAACGGTCTACAGTCGTGGGGTGATCCCCAGCGACTCACCCAGTCATTGAGCTACTTAGTAGGTCTCGTAAGCTCTCTCGAGAGTATCTGACATGGGAACGGCCTTGGTAAGGATTAGAAGGAGTCTTCACACTATGCTGTTGACGATCTCTAATTCCTTATCTGTAAGTACCAGTTGATTTATTGCTAACTGTTTACCTGCAGATATACATCATCTCCATGGCGAAAGATTCCACATGCTCATACATGCATCTCGAAGTCAAAGGAAAGTTCTCACAAAGATCAAAGCAAAGCAAGGTTCAAAGAAAGATTCTACACAATGTGAATGAATCTACAGAAGTAAAATGACAAAGATCTGTGTAAAAGAACGGGAACTAAAAATGCATGTATTACAAAGACTGAAGATGTATGAGCATGTTGGAATGGCAAACTACCACCAAAGACAAAGTGACGAAAGGCAGATGACTTCACCACAACTACAAAAGAACAAAGAACGATGAAAAGTCAATTATCAAAGATCACAAAGCATGAAGGAACAAAGTCAAATGAAACTATTCTACAAAGACTCAAAGATCAAGACAACATGCTTCAAAGTTCAAAGATCAAGATCACAAAAGAGAGATCTCAATGATCACCCCTTAGGGGGAGATTGTTAGCAATAGAAGTGTTGATCATCAATGGAATCAAAGAGAAATCTCAATGATCGCCCCTTAGGGGGAGATTGTTAGAAATAGAAGTGACGATCATTTATTAAGTCATTGAGTCTTGTAACTATAGTGTAATAGTCTTGTAGTTTAGTTAAGGGTAAACGGGCTTGGTTTAATCTAATATTGTATTAGGTTATGCCTAGTTCATTACAAAAGCCCAAGCCCGGCCCATCTTCCTGTCTCACCTATAAATACCTCCAAATGCTCTCATTTGGAGGTGTTGCTTCTAGGGTTCTCTATGTGTATTTCCTTCTTTCTCTCTAATCTAATACATCTTACTTTCTCTCTCTAGAAGTTACCATCCACTCTCTCTCTCTCTCTACTTACTTTCTCTTTCTAGATCTAGCCAAGATTCATATGTGATATAGGTTGTTCTACGGTCCTACAGCAACGTACCAGCGATTGGTAGACACAACTTTCGAAAAACAAGTAGGTCGAAACTTGGAAGTCTACGTTGACGACCTTGTCATCAAGAGCCACACAGAGGATGAATTGGTGCGCGACATCGAGGAAACGTTCAAAACATTGGGGAAAATAAACATGAAGTTAAATCCCAAGAAGTGCACCTTTGGCACAACAGAAGGCATGTTCCTCAGATACTTAATAGAGCCCGATGGAATCAAACCTTGCCCAGAAAAAACAAAAGCTGTTATCGATCTTCCCTCACCGCGCACACTCAAAGAAGTCCAGTCATTAAACGGAAAGCTAGCTGGGCTAAACCGTTTCTTATCTAAGTCAGCTGACAAATCACTCCCTCTCTTTAAAAGACTCACGAAGTGCACCAGAAAGGGAGACTTTTGTTAGACTGAGGAAGCAGAAGAAGCTTTCCAACAGCTAAAACAACATCTGGCATCACTCCCCAAACTTGTCGCACCGCGACCAGGGGAAGAGTTGATCATGTACTTATCTGCAACCCACGGAGCAGTTAGCGCAGTACTATTGACAGATAGAAACTCTGTCCAAACACCCATATACTTTGTAAGCAAAGCATTGAAGAAGACAGGGATTAACTACAGCGCTATGGAAAAGCTGGTCTTAGCCCTAGTATTCGCAGCTAAAAGACTGCGCAGATACTTTCAGGCACACCCAATAGCTGTAATCACAGACCAGCCAATCAAACAAGTTATCTTTAAACCTGACGCATCAGGGCGGCTACAAAAGTGGAGTGTGTTGTTAAGTGAATATAACATCTCGTATAGACCACGTACTGCAATCAAGGGGTAGATATTAGCCGATTTCATTGTTGAAAAGCCAGATACCGATAGTCCAACCTCAACAACCAAAACAGATCTACAGGAACCCTGGATTCTGTTCATGGATGGATCCTCATGCGTGGATAGATCAGGCGCAGGCCTTATTCTCACTAATCCAGAAGGGATGGAATTCACCTATGCGCTGCGCTTCGAATTCATAGCCACAAACAATGAGGCAGAATACGAAGCCCTAATCGCTGGACTGCATATTACAATCCAAATGGGTGTACGCAACCTGGAGGCAAATGTGGATTCCAGGCTAGTAGCTAACCATGTGCTAGGTGAGTATGAAGCCAAGGATGAACACATGATCCAATACCTGGAAAAGATCAAGTCCTTAATTCAGAACTTTGAAAGGTTTACAATAAAACAAGTACCTAGAGGGGACAACAGGAAAGCTGATGCGCTTAGCAAGATTGCATCTACAAGCTTTGCGCACTTATCAAAACAGGTATTGGTAGAAACCCTACAAAACAAGTCAATCTTGGAGATGGAAGTATCCACAGTGATAGAAGAACAAGATCCTATGTGGATGACACCTATCATTGAATTCATTAGCAAAGGAGTCCTACCACAAGATCATAAGGACACTCGAAGAGTGCGGCGCACAGCGCAACGATTTGAACTACGAGACAACATCCTCTATCGACGTTCTTTCTTGCAACCTTGGCTCCGATGTGTTGGACCTCTTCAAGAAGACTATGTACTCCGAGAGATCCACGCTGGATCATGTAGCATGCACTCAGGACCACGGTCTGTTGTAGCGCGCGCTCAACGGTAGGGGTATTATTGGCCCACTATGCACCGCGACGCGCGAGATATGATAAAAAATGCAGCAATTGCCAAGTACACAGGCCAATCCCGCGCCAACCACAACAAGAGCTAACTCCCATCACCTCACCATGGCCATTCTACAAATGGAGCATTGACATCGCAGGCCCTTTTCCAGTTGCAGAAGGAGGGCTAAAATTCCTCATCGTAGCCATAGACTACTTTACAAAGTGGATTGAGGCAAAGGCAGTGGTGAGTATCACGGGAAACCAGGTAAAACGCTTTGTATGGGATAATATTGTGTGTCGCTTCGGACTTCCTTGAGAAATCATATCAGATAATGGGAAACAATTCTGTGACAACCCATTCAAAGATTGGTGCGCACAATTGAACATCACACAACACTTTGCTTCAGTAAAACACCCACAAATTGTTGGGAATTAAATAATCAGAAGAATCAGCATAAAGGTTTAAGGAAATACATCAAGTACGTTTTTGCTGATAAAGCACAAAGCACGTTTCCACTGATGGATTCTGCTGAAGAAGGTTTCTACTGATAGTGTTTCTGCTGATGGATTCTGCTGATGCTACTATGACTCATACAAACAGCTGTGTAGATAAGTACAACTTATTCTACTGACTCATATACAAGAAAAATATCTTTGTTGTAGTCATCAAATTGAACACTCAAAGTGAGTTGTAATCCTAGATACATGTTGTATCTTAATGACTAACATGATAAGTCATCAACTAGCTAGAATGAAGCTTAGTCATAAGCTAGTAAATTAGATGAGTCATATAGATTGTAAAAGATCTTTCGTTGGACTATAAAAGGAAGATTTAGATATGTGTATATATATGCATGTGACGAGAGTGATAGATATATACATATACATACATAAAAACATTAGAACAAAACACAAGATTCAAGGTCTTTGTAACCCTAGTAATAGTGAAGATCACTCGTATTATTTTGAATAATATTGAATCGTTTGGTGAAATACTTTCATTGTTCTTTGTTAAATAAACACAAGCATCACAGTTCCATTTCCAATAAACATTCTAAGTGTGGTTAAGTAAATTCCTCATACTTAATCATATTCACTCAAAGTATCATATTTACACATTAAAAGGTCCAACACCTATAGTGTGTGATCAAATCAAGTGATCCTCTCAGTTGGTATCAGAGCTTCCAGGTTGATACTTTTGATTTAGAAGAAGAAGAAATGGATACAGAATCTATTCAAACAAATGTTGCTGCAAAGTTGCCAGTTCTCAAACAGAATGAGTTTGAATTGTGGAGGTTAAGAATAGAATAGTTTTTCCAGGTGCAGGATTACACTCTCTGGGAAATCATTGAAGATGGAAACTCTTTCAAACCCACAACCACTTTATCAACAGTTAAAGGTAGGGAAATTTCAGTTGTTCAAACTATCCCTACAACTGCTGATGAAAGAATAAAGAAGAAAAATGACCTCAAGGCCAGAAGCATGCTGATGATGACCATTCCAAATGATCAACTTATAAACTTCAGCAAATTCAAAGATGCCAAGTCATTATTTGAGGCAATTGTTGCAACGTATGGAGGGAATGAAGCCACCAAGAAGACCCAGAAAACCCTTCTCAAGTAGCAGTTTGAAAATTTCTCATCAACCATGAATGAATCTCTTGACCACATGTTTACAAGGCCACAGAAAATTGTGCGTCAACTTGCTGTTCTTGGGGTTGATATACCTCAAGAAGATTTAAACTCAAAATTTCTGAGAAGCTTACCTGAAGAGTGGGCTATGCATGTTGTTGTTTGGAAGAAAAAACCAGACATAGACACTATGGATCTTATGGATTTGTATAGCAACTTTAAAATTGTGGAACAAGAAGTAAAGAAAACTGGTGTCTCTAGTTCATATACTGGGAACATGGCTTTTATGTCATCTCCTAGTAGTTCAAACCCAATTAAAGATGAAAAGGTTGATAGTGGAGCTGGTGCTGCTAGTTCATCAAGCAGTACCTTTGGTATATTGAATGAAAAGGCTTGTTGTGCCTTTTTCACAAGCCAGAATAATGGGTCCATGCTTACTCATGAAGATCTCTTAGAAATCAATGATGATGATTTAGAAGAGATGGGCCTAAAATGGCAAATTTCTCTTCTTAGCATGAGGGCTAAGAAATTCTATCAGAGGACGGGGAAGAAACTCACCATCAGCAGCAATGATACTGCTGGTTTTGACAAGTCAAAGATAGAATGCTATAACTGTCATATGTTGGGGCACTTCTCAAGAGAATGTAGAAGGCCAAGACAGCAAGATAGCAAGAATAGAGGTTTTGGAAGCAAGTACAAGACAGGGGAATCAACCAATCTAAAGGCTATGGTAGCCATTGATGGATTAGGATTTGATTGGAGCTTTACTGCTGAAGAAGAAGAAGCTTCTCCTCAGACAGCTCTTATGGCTTTCTCTACAGAGGTACAATCTGATAAAGTTTGTTCAAATAATTGTTCTGCTCTTAAAAGTTTAGAAACCTTAACCAAACGTTATGAGAATCAAAGAAAAGAATTAATTGATACAGCTCATAGCTTAACAAATCATAAAAGAGGTATAGCTACTCTAGAGGAACAATTAATACATTTTCGAACAAATGAATCTACCTTTATTGATGTCAAAATTCTTCTTAAAAGAGAAATAATGTTTAAAAATAATGACATTTGTAACTTGAAAGGTGAAGTAGATAGGCTTAGTAAGGCTAAAGAGAATATTCAAATGAGTGTAGAAACACTAGATTATGCATCTAAGGGTGTGACTAACTTAATTGAATGTCAAGTAATTAATAAAGCTAAGTCTGGTGTTGGATACAAATCTGTTCCTCCACCATATAGAGGTATTCCTTCACCCCCAGGAATTGACCTAGAGCACACAGGATTACCTGAATTTCAACTACCTGAATGAAAATATGGTGGTCAACTAAAATCTAATGTAGTTGATAATGAACCTTTGAAAGAAAGTGAAAGTTTAAGTAAAACTTCACTTCTTAAGGACAAGGTGTGTTCTTGTATAAAGTCAGATGATCCAATCATTGAGGACTCAACATCTGATGATAAAAAGTTTAAACAGGTTATGTCTAAACCTGAAGTGGTTAAGAAAGCAAGAACAAGAGTTCTTAAGATAGTCAAACACAATACTGATAGGCTTAAGACCAATGAAAAACATGTTAGGCAACCAGTAAGATATTGTGAACAATATAGAACCATAAACAAACCCAGAGGTAACCAAATTAATTGTTATAGCCTCAAGTCTCTCCAACAAAGAGATAACAAAGTTTGTTACACATGTGGTAGTTTTGACCATCTTGCAGCTTTCTGCAACCAATGGGTATATGGGTATGAAAGTAATAGAGTGAACTACAAAAGGAAAACACCTAAATCTCATTTTCACTTTAATTCTAAAAGATCAAAACCCAAAACAGTCACAAAAGCAGTTCCTGCTGATAGAGCAAAAACTGTTCCTGCTGAAAGGAAAATGGTTTCTGCTGAAAAACCATATATGAATGTTTACCCAAAATCAACAATTAAGGGTGGAAAAATAACTTTCAAACATGCATCTAAAATTGTTCAAAGGCCCATTCAAACAAAAGCAGTGGTCCAAAAACAAGTTTGGAGACCAAAGGATACAACTGCAAAGCCATCAGTTTCTGCTGATAGCCAAACAGTTCATATCACTGCTGAGGGAAACAGGGCAAATGCTGTTAAGGCCTCAGCATGTTGGATTCTTAAATCTAATGTTGCATCAACAATTCTCAAAAGATTACATCCCATTGATGCAAGAGGCGGATCCAAGTCAGAAATGGTTTGGATTCCAAAACAAAACAAATTCCTTTATTTATGTGCAGGGACATTCATCAGCAGATACTGAAGATCAAGGATTCTCAGATAGTGGATGTTCAAGGCACATGACAGGCAACAAGTCTTATCTCTCAAATTTTCAATCAGTAGATGGAGGCTATGTTACCTTTGGAGGAAAAATTACTGGTAAAGGTATTATTAAAACCGGTAAATTAGATTTTGAAGATGTGTACTATGTGCAAGAGCTTAAGTATAATCTTTTTAGTGTCTCACAAATGTGTGACAAAAAGAACAAAGTTCTCTTTACTGACACTGAATGTCTTGTATTTTCTTCTGATTTTAAGATGCCGGATGAAAGTCAAGCACTCCTTAGAATTCCAAGAAAAGGCAACATGTACAGTGTTGATATGAAGAAGATTGTTCCAAAAGATTCTCTTACTTGTCTTATTGCTAATGTCACATTGGATGAATCTATCAAATGGCATAGGAGGCTTGGTCATATTAACTTCAAAACCATAAATAGGATTGTCAAAAATGGTTTGGTAAGAGGTTTACCTCAAAAACAATTTGAAAATGATCAAACATGCATTGCTTGTCTTAAAGGCAAACAACATAAAGCCACTTGTAAGCCCAAAATTTTTAACTCTATTAATCAATCATTGTTTATGCTGCATATGGACTTATTTGGTCCTACAAATGTTAGAAGTTTGTTGCATAAGAGATATTGTCTAGTTATTACTGACGACTTTAGTAGATTTACATGGGTATTCTTTTTAGGAACTAAGGATGAGACTTCTAGCATCCTTAAGACCTTCATTACAGAGATAGAAAACCTAGTAAGAAAAAGAGTAAAAGTCATTAGATGTGATAATGGGACAAAATTTAAAAATAGAGTTATGGATGATTTCTGCAAAGAAAAAGGTATTAAAAGAGAATTTAGTGTTGCAAGAACTCCACAACAGAATGGAGTTGCTGAAAGGAAAAATAGAACACTAATAGAAGCTGCTAGAACTATGTTAGCTGACTCTAAGTTGCCTATAACTTTTTGGGCAGAAGCAGTCAACACTGCTTGCTATGTTCAAAATAGAGTTTTAGTTGTAAAACCTCACAATAAGACATCATATGAACTTTTTAGAGGTAGAACTCCTGAAATAGGATTTCTTAGACCTTTTGGATGTCATGTGACAATTCTGAATACCATAGACCATCTTGGAAAGTTTGATGGAAAAGCAGATGAAGGATTCTTAGTTGGATACTCTATCAATAGCAAAGCATTCAGAGTATACAACATGAGAACTAGAAGAGTAGAGGAAAATCTACATGTGAAGTTTTTGGAAAATAAAACCAATGTAGAAGGTCAAGGTCCCAAATGGCTATTTGATCTTGAATCTCTATCCAAATCAATGAATTATGTGCCTTTGTTGCAGAAACTAATGAATTTTCAGGTTCACAATCTGCTGATGCAACAAATGGAGAAGGATTAGAGAAGGAGGCAAATCAAGATTATGTGATAATACCAATATGGACAAATACAAGTGTGAATTCAACTTCAATAAATGGTGAATCTTCTTCTGGTCATTCTAAAGAAGATGTTGAAGATGAATACAAGGAAGAAAGAGCTAAGGAACAAGAGTTTCAATTCAGAAGTAACACTGCTGTTTCTGCTGATAAGCAAATCGTTCCCACTGATAAGCAAATTGTTCCCACTGATGAGCAAAATGTTTCTGCTGATGGACCATCAGAAGAAACACAAGAAAATCTCTCAGAAGATGAGGTGGATTTCAACAACCTTCCACCTGATTATCAAGTTCTTTCTACTCCACACTCAAGGATTCACAAAGTCCACTCCCTGGATAATGTAATTGGAGATGTACAATCAGGAGTGAAGACAAGACAACAATTGATGTCTTCAGATCAACAAGGGCTTGTTGATGCCCTTTATGCTTCAAAACAACATGAGTTTTCAAACTCTTGCTTATTTGTATGTTTTCTCTTACAAGATGAACCAAAGAATATTCATAAAGCCCTAGAGAATTCAAGCTGGTTGGAGACTATGCAAGAGGAGCTTCTTCAGTTTAAGATTCAAAAGGTTTGGGTGCTAGTTGATTTACCAAGTGGTGTAAGGGTAATTGGCACTAGATGGGTTTTTAGGAATAAAAGGGATGAAAGGGGCATAGTGATAAGAAATAAAGCTAGATTAGTAGCTCAAGGGTACACACAAGAAGAAGGGATAGACTATGAAGAAGTTTTTGCTCCAGTAGCAAGGATTGAAGCCATTAGACTCTTTTTGGCTTATGCTTCATTTATGGGATTCACAGTTTATCAAATGGATGTCAAGAGTGCTTTCTTATATGGTACTATTGAAGAGGAGGTGTATGTCTCACAACCTCCTGGTTTTGTTGATCCTGACCATCCAGTCAAAGTGTACAAGGTTGTTAAAGCTCTATATGGCCTACATCAAGCACAAAGAGCTTGGTATGAAACACTGGCCTCCTACTTAATTTCAAATGGATTTCAAAGAGGCAAGATAGATCAGACACTTTTCACCAAGAAGCATAAGAAGAATCTTTTGCTAGTTCAAGTGTATGTGGATGATATCATCTTTGGATCTACAAGGAAGGAGATGTGTTTAGTGTTTAAGAAGCTTATGCACAATAAGTTTCAGATGAGTTCCATGGGGGAACTTACATTCTTTTTGGGTCTACAGGTTAAACAATCAAGAGAAGGAATCTTTATTAGTCAAGACAAATATATTGCAGAGATTCTTAGAAAGTTTCAATATGCTGATTCCAAAACAGCAAGCACACCAATTGATCCTTAGAAGCCACTTCTTAAAGATGTCGAAGGAACTAATGTGGATGTACACACATACAGATCTATGATAGGTTCTTTGATGTATCTCACATCATTAAGACCTGATATCATGTTCTCTGTTTGTGCTTGTGCAAGATATCAAGTAACTCCTAAGGTTTCTCATTTAACAGCAGTCAAGAGAATTTTTAGATATCTCAAGGGTCAACCTAGGTTGGGTCTGTGGTATTCTAAGGAGTTATATTTTGACTTAGTAGCATACTCAGATAGTGATTATGCTGGTGCTAGCTTGGACAGAAAGTCAACAACTGGAGGATGTCAATTCCTTGGGTGCTGACTTATCTCATTGCAGTGTAAGAAGCAGACAATGGTGGCTACTTCAACAACTGAAGCTGAATATGTAGCTACTGCAAATTGTTGTGGTCAAGTTCTATGGCTTCAAAACCAACTTCTTGATTATGGGTACAATTTCTTACATACCATTATTCATATTGATAATAGTAGTACAATTTGCATTATTAAAAATCCAGTGCAACATTCAAAAACAAAACACATTGAAATAAAACATCATTTTATTAGAGATTGCAATGAAAAGAGGTTAATTCAAGTAATGAAAATTGATTCAGAAAAAAACTTTGCAAATCTTCTTACAAAAGCTTTTGATGTTGGTAGATTTCAGTACTTGGTAGCAGGTATTGGAATGCTTAATTTTTAAAATTTTTCAATATAATGTGTTCTTGTATATAGATTTTGTTAATGCATCTAACTTTGTAATCTAAAACTACTATTACCAATATAAAAGTTATTCATACAGTTAGTTCTATGATTATTCTAATTCAAGACAAGTACTTTGTACTTTGTTCTTTTGGTTTTAGACTAACAATTTCAGGTATGAATGTTTGAGCTCAAAGGCTATTTCAAGTGAAATCTGTAAGAAACAAATTTCTGATCATTGCTGCTGAATGTTGATCATTGCTGCTGATATAATAGGTTTATGATAGAAAGAGTTTGGGATTTCAAAACTCCTTAAAACTTCTTTCTTGGAACCTGATTATGATGTTTCACATTGAATTGATAAATTAGTTGATCAGTTATTAACTGATACAACTCACTTTCTATCATTTTATACTCTCAAGTATAATGTGACTAATCTACGGATATCTGATAGAAAGAACAGCGTGCAACAGTGAATCTAACACTTGTGTTAGAGGTAACAAATGCCACGAGCTGGAAACCCTGTAAAGAAAGTCTTTTGAATAGGTTTATCTGTACACAGGCAGTTATTTATAACTGAAAACATTGGTTCTCACACAACCAGAGGTTGCTTTAAACCGAAATTTTGATTAAGTGTTAGTTACCACACTTAATCCCTTCAAAATGGTTAGAAGCAGTATGATATTTAATCATAAAATCATGTTCATACTGCTAAGTCAAATATTTCTTAAAAAGGATTTTCAAAGAGGCTCAGAAAATCATCTAATGATGGATTATGAGTCCATGCTCAGTGATTCACCACTCATAGGAGGTTACACACCTAGAAGTGATGAGGGCAGCATTTAAACTCTTAAGGAATTGACGGCTTCATGTATAAATTGTCTGAAAACATGGAAACTGCTAGATCAGATGATGGTTATATGATATGATTGTGAGAGATCTTCCAAACAGGGGAGGAAATTGCTCAAGAGAGAAATAAATCTCAGGGGAGGTTACAAAAGCCCTTTAAAGGAAGATTAACCAAAGAAAAAGAAGGAAAAGATAAGAGCATACAAGATGATGACATGGTTTCTACTGATAAAGAACAAGAACAGAGCTGATAGGAGAAAGTTATATCTAGATCAAAAGATGAAAGGTTTCAAGTTCAGTTCACTACGTTTGTTCATCACTTCCAAAGACATGCTGAAAGATGATTTCTACTTCTTGGAACAAGCATCCAAGATACACAGCATCATTGTCTCTTATAATTCTTCAAGTTGAAAATTGCACCATCTTTTAGTCCAAGATTGGAGCAAAGAAAAGAAAGCAGATGAGTTACAGAGAAGGACATTCAATCACTCAAAAGAGAAGAAAGTTCAGATCAAAAGTCTGACAATGAAGTGTTTGAAAGATCTTCACAAAGTCCTCATTTAATTCAGAAAAACATGTTTGAATGTAATTCACATGTTTAGGGGAGGATTGTTGGGAATTAAATAATCAGAAGAATCAGCATAAAGGTTTAAGGAAATACATCAAGTACGTTTCTGCTGATAAAGCACAAAGCACGTTTCCACTGATGGATTCTGTTGAAGAAGGTTTCTACTGATAGTGTTTCTGCTGATGGATTCTGCTGATGCTACTATGACTCATACAAACAGCTGTGTAGATAAGTACAACTTATTCTACTGACTCATATACAAGAAAAATATCTTTGTTGTAGTCATCAAATTGAACACTCCAAGTGAGTTGTAATCCTAGATACATGTTGTATCTTAAGGACTAACATGATAAGTCATCAACTAGCTAGAATGAAGCTTAGTCATAAGCTAGTAAATTAGATGAGTCATATAGATTGTAAAAGATCTTTCCTTGGACTATAAAAGGAAGATCTTAAATATGTGTATATATATGCATGTGACGAGAGAGATAGATATATACATATACATACAGAAAAACATTAGAACAAAACACAAGATTCAAGGTCTTTGTAACCCTAGTGATAGTGAAGATCACTCGTATTATTTTGAATAATATTGAATCGTTTGGTGAAATACTTTCATTGTTCTTTGTTAAATAAACACAAGCATCACAGTTCCATTTCCAATAAACATTCTAAGTGTGGTTAAGTAGATTCCGCATACTTAATCATATTCACTCAAAGTATCATATTTACACATTAGAAGGTCCAACACCTATAGTGTGTGATCAAATGAAGTGATCCTCTCACAAACCAATGGTTTAGTTGAGCGCGTGAATCGCAGTCTAGGTGAAGGAATAAAAGCGCGCCTTGACAGACACAAAGGCAAGTGGGTGGACGAGCTATCACATGTCTTATGGGCGCATCGCACCACAATCAAAACCAGTACTGGAGACATACCATTCTCCCTTGTCTACGGAACAGAAGCCGTCATACCAGCTGAGATAGGAATGCCAACTATACGAACAGTAGAGGTCGACGTCACAACAAATGACGAGGAACGGCGCATAGACTTGGACTTACTGGAAGAAAGACGTGAACGCGCAGCTATACGCGAGGCAAAGGCTAAGGCAAAAATGAAGAAGTATTATGATGCAAAAGTCAAACATACTTCCTTCAGGCCAGGAGACTTTGTATACCGCGCCAATGACGCAAGCCACGCAGAAGACACAGGCAAGCTTGGACCCAAATGGGAAGGACCCTATGAGGTCACCGATGCGCTAGGCAATGGTGCATACAGGTTGCGCGATATGGAAGGTCACGATCTAGCGTGCACTTGGAATATCTGCAATCTCAAAAGATGCTATCTTTAGGAAAGGCTACGGCCCACAAACAGACATCTTTGCACACTAGTATGTGCCCAATAATTGTTTGTTTTTTCTTTTCTTTGTTAGGAATTGTTTTGTTTTTATCAAAAACTTGCAAGTATCAATAAAACGTTATGGTTTCTAGCTAACTCCATAACATATCTTACTTTATTACGTACATTCTTATATGTGTCAATATTGTTATACTACATTTTTGCCTACATGGCGTGCATGCACTAATTAAGACCCACGACGGCATATAGGATGAGTAAACCTACTAACTAACTCGTTGAGTAAGAGGGTTGCAAACCCATCAACATTGGATCACGCATCCTTGCTAGGCGCCTTACCTTCAAGACGTTGAAGTAAGTCTTCCTTGCGCATCCCACGAAGGATGCACAAATGTCACGTACAAGCCTAGCAAACAACGAGCCAAGACTCTTGGTCACACAATAAAACTTTGCAAACATAATGCAAGTTTATACTTATAATTTATCTTAAGTCACGTACTTAATTTAAACATAACTCCAAACAAGAGTATCTTATTTAATCTTTTTACATAAAAAGACAACAATCATAACATACAAAAGATATACTTTGTTATTTATACAATAAATATACAAGTCACAAAAAAGCCTATATGCTATGACAATGCTCAGGACTATCTGCTGGGGCAGCGGAGCTTCCTGCCTCTTGAAGCTTTCTCAAGAGCAACGCATCCTTAGGCGATACGGTCGATACGCTAACAGGAATCCCATCTGACCTGGGAATATGCGCAGCGCCCACACCGCATAAGACGGCTTTGCCCTTAATACCCTTTTTATTGGCAGCTCTCTCTGCGTGCAGCTCTAACACCTCCTTAAGAGGAATCTCCCTTTCAATAGCAAAAGGGTTCAACATATGGCGCGGCTGGGCAAAAACAGGAACCTGCAGCTGCGACTCATCAGGCTTGAGAAAGTAGTCTGGCTGCGCCTCTGCATCCTCCAAGATATGGCGCCCCAGGGTCAACCCCTCCATAATTACCTTTATAGGGTTATCCTGGTCGCGCTCCAGCTGCGCAATATGAGGAAGCTCAAGCAGCTTCATTCCCTCCATCGCCTTCATCAGCTCATCATACACATTGGCATTGTAAGCAGGCACCTCAACAAGCGCCACCTTCAGCAACTTAGCCTCATGAAGCTCCTCCATGGCTTGCGCCCTCCCACGTTCCACAGTGAACTGCACCACCTTTCTAAAGGTCTTCAACACCTCTGGAGACTCTAATGTGCCCATAGCAACCAAGCGCAGTCCATGACTGATCAACCACCTACATCAACAGAAACAACTTCCATTAGAAGAGACAAGCCAACAAAAATAGTAGGGTAACATTGCAGGAAAATATGTAAGGACGTACCTGCGCTCAGCTATGGTAGACATCAGGTGAGGGTATAATTCCTCATCATAGTCTATGCTCAGGCCACGCAGCTTCTCCACCTGCACCTTAATGATACTCTCCATGTGCAAGCAAAACTCATTAATGTTCACAAAATGTTCCTCCTTCTTTTCCTCAAGATACCTTACCGCCCAGGTAAGGTTGGCCCTAAACTGATGAAGGTCCCCGCGCGCTTGCTGCAGCTCAGCCATCGCGGTCAACTTCTCGTTAGTAACCTTGTCTGTGTGCGCCTTGAAGGACCCCACCTCCGCTTGCGCTTCAGCCAGCTGTGCACGGAGAAGAGCTATCTCCTCATCTTTCTGGGCAAGAGTGCTACTCTCCCTGACGTATCACGTCTTCAACTGAGCAACTAGCTCAGTTTGACACTTAGCAATAGCAGCCAACTCCACCAACAGCTGCTGCGCAGATACGTCCTCACCCACCTTCACTCCCTCCTCCTTATTTTCATTCTGAGGAGGGACCACACTCTCCACAAATGCCGCGTCATCCTTCGCAGCATGGTCACTACAATGAATAAGGAAGAAAGTTAACGCATATTACGACAAGTAATAATAAATATAAAGCATGAGGAATATCACTTAAAGAAGCGGAGAAGCCTTTGCAGCCTCCTTATTCGCGCCAGAAGCGGATGTGTCCTCCTCTGCGAATGACTCTACATCCACGATCAGATGGCGCCTCCTCTTGGAAGTACCACTGCCACCAGCCTCTCCTTTGCGCTTTAGATTCTGCGTTACCACCTCAGGCTTCAGTACCTCTACGCTATCAGAAGATTCAGCTCGCAACTCCTCCACATGTGCAGGCTCCACAGTCGGAGCCACGCTCTGTACTGTCGTCACAAGCAGCGGGGGCGAATCTTCATGACCAACTAGCCCCAACACAGTCAGATGCCCAGCAGTCGCATCCAAGAGCGGTTGCTCGTTCTCCCTCAGAGGGCGCACACCAACGGTCACCTGCTTCGGCTTCTCTAGCTTCACCACGACAAACAAATCCATCTCTGTGCAACACATGAACAAATAACAAAACACATATTAGTTATTAAAAGTGCGCATACAGAAAAACTTACATTATTGGAAGCGAACAATTAAAAGGGATGAACACCCACCCCGACCTTCCTCATCAATGAAGGTTGGCACCTCGTCAGCACCATGGAAATAGTTGCGACTGAACCCCATGTGCACCAAAAACTCCTCAGGATAAGGGTTAACGGGGATGCGGTTGGCATCAATAGTCTGCGCATCTGCCAAGCTATACGAACCGGGTGCGGGGCGCCCATCCCTCGGCAACGTCTCTTGAGTATAAAACTCAAATGGTAAAGGAAACACCACATCATCCACCCAGAAAAAGTACTCCCTCCAATGCCTCAAGGAATCTACCTTATCGGTATAGCACTGAAGGCTCCCCGCGCGCTTCGCAAAGGATACCCATCCATGCGATCACTTTGTGTGGTAAAACGCACGAAATAGGTCGACGGTCGGGTTTATTGCAAGTAAACGACAGTTTACTTCAAAGTTTGATATCTTCGCCGCACCTATACAGTGCAGCTGAGAGATATGAAGGTGATAGAAATTGAGCACGTTGCTAAAAAACATGGATATTGGTACGCGATAGTTAGAGTACTCAAAAAAGCGCGTGTATAACCCTATCTTCCCTTCGGGGAAATCGGCAATACACGCATCGACGTCTGAGGCCTCTGGATGCACATCCAGATGAATGAAGCTATCAGATGAGAACTGACGCACGTCGTCCTCATCCATCGCAGAGCGAAACTCCTCTAATTGAGCAACCATTTTTACAGTATCACAAGTTCTACTAGGATGCGCACACAGAATTACCTAATAAAACAATTGATTTCTTTAAAAAACGCTTTGAAGAAATGAGAAATGGTGAATGTGTGTTTTTTACTATGTGTTTTTGGTTAAAGGGAGGCGGTGACTCTTATATAGGTCCTCAAAAAACCCTAGATGAAGGCCACATGGATCCCACTCATAAAACGTGTGGCTGGAATACGAAACGATACATGCACTTTTTCCCGTTTTCCAAGGAACACGTGGACACATCCCCAGTTTTCCGAGGCACTTTTTTGAAATATCTTGATTTAGATACATATTTCTTCATATTGGCCGGCAAAATTCTAAATTTGTCCCGCCACGCTTACCACTATTCTCACTAGTCTAGCATCCGTGGCTACGAGCCGCGCACACTAGACTGGGGGGACATAATGATGTATAGTCTATATTTGGGCCACGAGCCCAAATGATAAACATCACTAAGGCCCAAAACCACCATGAGTTGGCTATTATAACTTAGGCCGCATTGATAATGGGATTGGGCTCACGTAGACCCAAGCCCAACCAAACTACCCGGGCATAGATAAGGATCTCCTAATTACGGAATAAATATCCTTAACCCGGATAAGCACCACGCGTGCGAAGAGTAAGGAGCGAGAAACCTATGAGGATTCTGCACCTATATAAGGAATGACATAATTCTCATTAAAGGTACGATTCACATACCCTAAACTCTTTACGAGAACCCTAAAAACCGATTACTTACTCTCACGCCGGAGGATAATCGTGGGAGACAATCCCACGATAAGCCTAATGGTGTTTGTTTATTTTCTTAGTGCGCAGGTTTCAAGCATTAAGAAGCGAATTGGTACGAGAGCAAGAGCCCAAACTAGGAACGCCCAACTTTTGTATCAACAGTTATCGAGTATCATGTCTCACAATTAGTTTTTTCATCTTTTTCTTAAAACATGGTAACAAGAACCAATTACGTTGATAAGTAAAGTAATTCAATGCTTTTATCAAAATATAAAAAAGAAAAGAAAAATAGCGAGTGCCAAGGCCGGCTAAAAAGGGGTGCGCCACGTGCATTTGCACAGGGCCACCAACCAAGTAGGGCCATTAAAATTTGGATTCATTTATTATATATAAGTAGCAAAATTTGAATTCGTTTATGATTTCTTTTTAATGGAGTGAATATGGAGGGCTTGTTTCGGTGAAGAAGATGACACAAAAGTCAAATGTTTTGTTTTTATTTGGTAATTTTAATTTTAGCCTTTGTAGTTTAAAATTGATTAATTAATACATTATTTCAAAGTGATTTGTATTAGTCGTGTATGTGTAGTATGTATATAGGCCCGATTGTAATGTGGCCTAACCCACAATCTAGAACAATCTTGTGTAGGTTATATATTGGTTTGTACTAATCTATTATTAATCAATGGAATCATAACATTCAATATGGTATCAAGCCAAAACAATTAACTGATCCTTTCTCTCTTTTCTCTCCAACTAATTCGGAATTCTTCCCTCCCATCCCCTCAATATTCTATCAATCCTCTACTAACCTTGATCTCACAAATCGGCAACAATGGATGGTAACAACATCCCTCCTCCACCCTCTTGTGGCGTCTCACTTGTTCGACTCTAAAGGTAACCACAACTCTCACACTAATAAACCTCAAAGTCTCCCTCAATTGTGTAATCTCTTTAATAAAAGGACGTGCATATTTGGTTATCGTTGCAAATTCATTCATGATTACAGAAATAGGGCAGGATTGCAATCAAAAAATAATATTGGAAATAAGCTTAGTCGTGTACCTGGTAACTCACAGAATTACCAAAATAATTTAAGTTGGGCCTACAATGGAAATGTTAGTCGCTTGCTAAATAATAGTAGTTCCGTGCAACAAAGACACCCCTAATATTTACCAAGCTCGTATACAATCTCAAATTCACCAGCCCATGTTACCAAACCAATTGGGCCAACCCTTCACCCAACAAGCCGAAACTGCATTTGTTGTTCAACCAGGCCAACACCATTCATATATATACCTGGCCCAACAGGCTGCCTGATGAGACGAAAAGTGTACCGCTCTTAAGGGGTCATTTAAGCCCAAAGTCGAGATTATTTGATCAAATATTGCCCTAAATCGTTCCTTTTGTCATTTTAGGTACTTTTGAGAGGAAATCTGGAAAAGGAAGCATTTTGGACGTTTTTGGAGTGAAAAAGTGAAGAAAACGACAAAGTCTCAAATTTATGCTGGAAATTGTACCTGACGGCGTCAGGATATGCATGTGACGCCATCACCCTTTGACAAAGAGATGGATAAATCAAGTTATACGTGACGCGCCAGAGAGGTTTTGGAAGAATTTTACATGACAGCGTCACCAAGGACATCAAGAGTAATTTGCATGTGACAGCCAAGATGAAGTTTACACATGACGACGTCAGAAGTGGATCTAGGCAATACGATGATAATTATGGCGGCGAGTTGACGGCGTCAGACCTTACTCTTGACGTCGTCAGACCCATTATTCTATATATAGTTTTGATTTTCCATTCATTGTGTACAACTTTGAGAGGAGAAAAACCCTAGACGAATTTTATTGTATTTTTGAGGGTTTTAAACTCTTGTTTCATCCATGCTTAATTGAAGATAAGTTTTCCAATAATCATTCAATATGTCTATGAGTTGTTTGATTCTATCTTATGCTTGTCTTCTCTTTAACATGCTAGGCTAGGTTTTCTTTATGTTTGCTTAGATGTAATGAAACTTAGGTATTGATTATTGGTTGGTTGTTTGTTTATAATTGTTGTGGATGATTGATTTCGATGTTAGGCTTAAGAAAACTGGCAGACCTCCAATTGGTAACTTGCTTGAACGTCTTAAGAAACATAATCGGACGTGTACTACGATAAATTGGTTATATTTAATGCATAGGTAACTACTAATGAGGCCATGCTAGGAGCTAGTAGTCGGCTCGACATAGGAAGAGGTAGAAGCTTATAGAGTTAGGGAAGATCGTACACGGCCCTACGAATGGTATTAAGGAATATAACCCGTCATCCATGCAATTGTAACAAACTATTCAACCGGTAAAAGATAGCTAGGGAGTAATGAAATCTAAGTAAACACATTTTCTCTTATTATTGTTTTCGCCACATTTACTTTAAGTTCATTTTATTTTATTTTTTTTGCATTTGTAATTATTTGGGTTAGTTGATTAGCAACTAATTCCGCCCACTCCTTCAAAACCCGAGAATTTTACTTGCTTTCTATAAAATATAAAAATACAATAAGAATCATCCCTCACCTCTAGACCTAGTTTAATCGAGTTTTAACCCTAGCGAACACTATTCTTTGAGTTGAACGATCAATCTCCCGGTACTTGTCACTATACTATACTACAACGGTCAGGTACACTGCCTGGTGGGGATTGCAAGCTTCTCAAGATCTCTTGAGAGGTAAAACCTTTTGCAAGGTTGCAAAACCACACATCACTGCCATTTTTCCTACTAATTATCAAAAAGTTAATAATTCAACGAGGGGTATTCTTGGAGCAGCTCCGGGTCCATACCTGTCCCAAGCTGCCTCGCTTCCTAGTGCTTTTAGGACTGTGACCTTGCAGGACTCGACATGGCATATAGATACATGTGCATCCTCCCATTTAAATTCTAATGCAAGTAAATTAAGTACTATTTTTAATAAACGATTATTCCTATCTGTACATGTTGGCGACGGTAATTCTATTCCCGTTACCAATACTGGACATAGCATTATTCCCTCTCTTCACCGTCCTCTTCATCTTCATAATGTACTTGTCACCCCGAACATCATTAAAAATCTCATTTATGATCGTCAATTTACTAGGGATAATAACTGCACTATTGAATTTGACGCTTTTGGTTTTTCTGTAAAGGATTTCCTGACTCGTCATATCCTCCTTCAGTGTGTCAGCTCAGGTGATCTCTATCCAGTTACCAAGCCGTTCACCATCCCTACTTCTTTTCTCTCCATTAGTCCCTCTACATGGCACCAATGTCTCGGTCATCCCGGTGATGATGTACAACGGTCTCTTGTTTCTCGTAAATTTATTTCATGTAATAAAGACAAAAAGTCTACACATGTTAGTCATGCTTGCCAACTTGGCAAACATGTGAAGCTTCCTTTCTATAGTTTGGATTCTGTTATTGAACATTGTTTTGATATAATTCATTTTGATGTATGGACCTCTCCTATTGTTAGTTCTGGTGGTTTTAAATAACATGTTCTTTTTCTCGATCATTTCTCTCATTACTTGTGGATTTATCGTATTCGGTTATGTTTGGAAACAACATTTTCGAAGCGTTTAAGAGTGACAAGCGGTAAGCATTCGCTTGTTTGGCAACACCTCAACAAGCGTCTGAAACATGACCAATCGCTTAAATCTTAAATGCTTCATGAAGAAGCAGCAAGTGCTAAGCGGTAAGCATTTACTTGTTTTACACTTTATAATTACAGTTACAGCTACGTTACCAAACACGTTCTTACTACTACTGCTTATTACTTATTGCTTACTACTACTGCTTGCTGCTTACTGCTACGTGTCGCCAAACATAGCCTTCGTCACAAATTTGACATGTTTGATAAGTTTTTGCATTTTCGCACTTATGTTAAAACTCAATATAAATTTGAAATAAAAATTTTCCAATGTGATCATGGTAGTGAGTTCGATTGTCACACCCCCAAAATACCTGAATGACAGCGGAATGGAATACCTGGGGGTGACTGTCATAGCACCACAATTACAGTTATATTGAACGACCTAAAGTGTCGTTTTGAAAATACATCGTTTGATTCATTCAAATTATTCAGAGTTATAAAACATAGGTCCCAAAAGAGTTGGAAGGTTTAAGTAAATAAGTTTAGTACAATCAAACGATAGTTCACAAGTGCATGAAAATCCAAAATGAGACGCGTCATCCTTGCGACTCAATGAAATGACTCCGTGTAAAGAGGAATATGTCTTAGTTACCTGAAAATACATTGCGAAACGGTCAACAATAATGTTGGTGAATAATCATAGGTTTGTAAGTTAAATCGTATGTACATAAGCCACAAGTATAAAGTAAACCGACAAAAATGTCAAAATGCTACATTGGCTCTTAAGCTCATGACCCCGAAGCTAGACGTTACTTTGCCCCAAATGAGTGTTTACCAGACACTCTAATATATTAGACATGAAATGCATTCGTACCCGTTGGAGCAACCCAAACACGAATGGAGGAGTCACCCTCAATAGATCTATTCACTCACTCTCGCTTGTAGATTAATTAACGGTCCATGATAATAAAGGGGACTTGTCATGACGTGGTAATAAGGCAACTTAAGAAATGTAAGGAATTTAATACTTTGGCATGTAAAGAAAAATAAGTAATTCAATGTATTCTCCCCCGTGGGATTTGAAATCAAAAATGTAATTGAAAACGGGGCTATGAAAACTCACCTTAAGTGATAGTACGATGAGATGAAATGATCGGGACAACAAGGCACGAACACTAGCCGCAACCTAAATGAATGAATATGATTTACTTTAGATCATGAAATGTTGTAATGAATATTCATGCACATGATACCTATACCACTCGTAACTTGAAAACACTTGTGATCGTCTAAGTAGGTAATTTCCATACTTAGGAAAAATAAGTCCAATTAGAAGTATAGAAACTTGTCGTAATATATCGTATACAAAATGTTAGTGTTATATTCCTCGTTTTAAAAACCTTAAGATAACGTCTATTAGTCGCATAAATAAACCTTGGGTCGTACGTACTTCGTTAGTTAAGAATAAAATCCTTGAATAAGAAATCTAGAAAATATAGCATCTAGTACGTAGTTATATTATTTCTAGTAGTGACTAAATATATATATAGTTTTGCCGATTTTAAAACGTGAATAACTTGGTCGTTTTAAGTTCATTCTCCTCGTTCTTTATATCCAGGGATTCGTCTTAGTATGTATTAATATATTTTCGATAGCTCGGCTCCTCAAGGTTACGTCTAACGCATCTATTTGTCCGTTGAAAATCGTCAAACAGCATGTAGTTTTTCAGAAAAGTAGTTTTCGTCAATTAACTTGCAAAAATCATAACTTCTTCGTTATAAGCTTGTTTTAATCCGTTCTTTCGCCCACGGCTTCGTTTTTGAAGGTATTTTATAAATCTTTGGTAAAAAATTACCCATCACCTACTGAGTTTCCCACGTTTTAAAAATATGGACAGTAGGTATATGTAATGTTTCAAAAACCATTTCTAGGGTTCCAATCTTGTTCCAACTTCAACCAAACCACTTTCAATCACCACAAAACTAGTCTAATCCTACCATACACCTTCTTAGGGTGTCATGGGTTCCGAAACATCATAAATCAAGTGGATCTAGCAAGGATCTAACTATAATCTATTTCTAGGGCTCAAAAGTTAGATATGTATAAAATGGAGTGGTATAAATAGCATATGCATGTAGATCTAGTATATATATCATATGAATCTTGTTAAAACTTGGTAAAATCATAAGGATGAGTTTCATACACTTACTTAAAAGATTAATGAGATTTTGAGGATGAAAACCTATGTAAACCTTGAGTTTATATTTCAAAACCCTTAAAAGGAGTACAAAAATATGCTAGATGATTACTTGTTCTTGAAAAATAAATGTGTCTTGCTTGTTCTTCTTGTGTTAGCCGAGCACCACCAAGGAGAGAAAAGAGAGAGAGTTTTTCTAGTTTGATTTGTGAAATGAGAAATAATTGTGCAAGTATAAGTTATATATTATATATATTAAGTAAATTATTGACACATAAATGCTAAGGAAGATTTTTCAAGATATGTAAGAAATGGGGATTGGGGGGGGGGGGGCACTTAGTGGAAAAAAAAAAAAGTGGAGCAGTGTAAGATAGTTGGTAGTTTTTAGTATTATTATGTGTATATAAATAGTTTTAGGAAATACTGGGTACCGAGTTAACTAGAAATAAATTTTAACGGAGCTAACCGAGACATAATAAAGTCGTAAAAATTGTAAAAATATGTCGGGTATAAATATTGAGTGTTTAGATAATTATTATTTAGTTTCTACGAAAACCGTCGTAATTTTAGTAAACTTACGATAATAATTAAATAAATTTCCAAAACACCGGTTAAATTAATATTATAATTTTTATATTATTAAAATGAATATAAAAATATATTGGGATCATAGTCGGGAGTGTCGGACGTGTTAGTCACATTATTGATCGCGTGTTAACGTTTATTTAGAAATAAAAATACGTAAAAAGTCAATTATACCAAAAGTACTAATTTAAATATCATACGAGTGGAATAGTATGCAAGTGCTATAATGATGATATGCAGACTATTTCTAGTCCGTATGAAGTGTCGCAATGATAATGTATGAATTCGCTCTTGAACCAATACGGTTACGCGAATTTTGAATACCCGTAAACTAAATTTACGATGAAATGAATAATGCACATGAATAGTGTTTTTCTCTCGGAAATGAATAGTGTCATGTGAATAGTGAAATTTTTGAATGTTTCTTGGAATATCAAATTGACCTTAAAAATGATGAATAGTAAAATGACGAATAGTGATCGATGAATAGTAATTGGTGAATAGTAAGATGTTAAGGTTTGGAAAAATGACCTGAAATCGTGGGTTGTGATAGTCGCCCACCCAAAAATGAATTCAGTCCCTGAATTCAGCTAGTGTTGGTCTCGGAAATTGGCTTGGTGAAAAGTTGTGGATACTTTAGTCGCATTTGGTCTTCTCGTTCCCAAGTAAACTCGGGTCCTCTTCGAGAATTCCAGTGAACCTTCACGATCGGAATTCGACTCTGCTTCAACTGTTTGACCTCGCGGTCCATAATTTCAACTGGTTCTTCCACAAAGTTAAGCTTGTCATCGAGTTGGATTTCTTCTAATGGTATAATGGCAGACTCGGCCGCAAGACATTTCTTGAGGTTCGAGACATGAAACGTGTTGTGTATGTTGCTGAGTTCTGACGGAAGTTCAAGTTTGTAAGCTACCAGACCAATCCTTTCCAGTATCTTAAATGGACCAATGTATCTCGGGTTCAACTTCCCGCGTTTTCCAAATCGTATCACGCCCTTCCATGTCGACACTTTCAACATGACTTTGTCTCCGACCTGAAAATCCAATGGTTTGCGTCGAACATCTGCGTAGCTTTTCTATCGACTTCTAGCAGTTTCAAGCCTCTCTCGAATCTGAATTATCTTTTCTGTTGTTTCTTAAACCATCTCCGGGCCAGTACATTGTACATCACCGACTTCGGCCCAACAAACTGGAGATCGACACTTACGACCATAAAGTGCCTCGAATGGTGCTGCTTTAATGCTCGAATGGTAACTGTTGTTATAGGAAAACTCGATCAACGGTAAATGGTTAGCCCAGCCATTTCCAAAGTCAATCACACATGCCCTAAGCATGTCCTCAAGTGTCTGAATAGTTCTCTCGCTCTGACCATCGGTCTGAGGATGGTAAGCAGTGCTCATGTCTAACTTGGATCCAAAAGAATCTTGTAATGACCGCCAAAAGTTTGAAGTAAAACGACTATCTCTATCGGAAATGATGGAAACTGGCGCACCGTGTCTTGAGACTATTTCCTTGACATAAAGTCTAGCAGGTTGTTCCATGGAATAAGTCTCTCTAATGGGTATGAAATGAGCTGATTTGGTAAGACGATCAACAATTACCCAAATAGCATCGTAGCCTCCTGACGTCTTGGGAAGTTTAGTGACAAAGTCCATTGTAATACGTTCCCACTTCCATTGTGGAATCTCTGGTTGTTGAAGTAGTCCTAACAGTTTCTTGTACTCAGCTTTCACTTTAGCACATGTAAGGCATTTGCTGACGTACGTAGCTATTTCTGCTTTCATGTTCGGCCACCAATAAAGCTTTTTGAGATCCTGATACATCTTATCAGAACCTGGATGGATAGAGTACTTCAACTTGTGTGATTCATGCATAATCAATTCTCGTATCCCACCATAGAGTGGTATCCAACTTCGGTCCTTGAAGCATAACACTCCATCTGATCTCTTTACAAAGCCATTTTTGTTTTCTGGCATACCATAAATTTTCTCATGTGGTCGATTTTCTTCTTTGAGAGCCTCAATCTGAGCTTCTAAAATTTTTGATGGTGGCGAAATGATTGTCATTCCCAATGACCTAACTCTCAAAGGTTTGAGTCGTTCTTTTCGGCTAAGTGCATCTGCTACAACATTCGCTTTTCCTGGGTGATATCGGATTTCACAATCGTAATCACTCAACAATTCTTGCCAACGACGTTGTCTCATATTGAGTTCCTTCTGATCAAGTATATGTTGTAAGCTCTTGTGGTCAGTAAAAATTATGCACTTGGTACCATAAAGGTAGTGTCTCCAAATCTTGAGTGCAAAAACTACCGCACCCAACTCCAAATCGTGTGTAGCGTAATTCTTCTCGTGTGTCTTAAGCTGTCTAGATGCATAAGCTATCACCTGCTCATTTTGCATTAGCACAGCTCCAAGTCCTTGATGCGAAGCATCGCAATATACCACAAAGTTCTCAATACCTTTGGGTAGTGACAAAATCGGTGCGCTACAAAGCTTCTGTTTCAATAACTGAAATGCGGACTCTTGTTTCTCTCCCCACTCGTACTTTTGATTCTTTTGTGTCAGCTTAGTCAACGACTTCGCTATCTTAGAAAACCTTCAATAAACCTTCTATAATATCCTGCAAGTCCTAGGAATTGACGAATTTCAGTAGGAGACTTGGGCGTAGCCCAATCCTTAACTGCTTCGATTTTTTCTGGGTCGACTTGTAATCCTTGGCTATCAATGACATGGCCAAGAAATTGAACTCTTCGTATCCAAAAATCACACTTTGAAAATTTGGCATACAATTGCTCCTTCTTGAGTAGTTCCAGGATTGTTCTGAGATGTTCTTCGTGCTCTTCCTTACTCTTGGAATAAATCAAGATATCGTCAATGAATACGATCACAAACTTATCAAGATACTGTTTGCACACCCTATTCATGAGATCCATGAATACCGCAGGTGCGTTGGTTAATCCGAAAGGCATTACTTGAAACTCATAATGGCCATAATGTGTTCTGAATGCCGTCTTCGGGATATCCTCTTCACGAACTCTAAGTTGATGGTAACCGGATCTTAAATCAATCTTGGAATAAAAACTGGAACCTTGTAACTGGTCGAACAAGTCATCGATTCTGGGGAGTGGATAATGGTTCTTCACCGTTAACTTGTTCAACTCACGATAGTCGATGCACATTCTGAAAGTTCCATCCTTCTTCTTCACAAACAAAACCGGCGCTCCCCAAGGCGAGGAACTCGGTCTAATGAATCCTTTGTCCAAAAGTTCTTGTAATTGATTTGACAATTCCTGCATTTCCGAAGGTGCAAGTCTATACGGTGCTCGCGCAATTGGTGCAGCTCCTGGCACTAATTCAATTTGAAACTCAACTTGGCGTGTAGGCGGAAGTCCTGGCAATTCTTCCGGAAAAACTTCTGGAAATTCATTAACAATTGGCACCTCTTCAAGTCGTTTCTCATCCGACTTCTTCTCCGTGATGTGAGCCAAGAATGCATAACAACCCTTCTTTATGTACTTCTCGGTTTTAATGCATGATATAATACTGAGTCTAGTTCCACTTCGCTCTCCGCGAACAACCAAAGTTTCACCGTTATAAGGAAGGTGAACAACTTTCTCATCACAAATAATTCTCGCTCGATGTCGGGATAACCAATCCATACCGATAACAACGACGAAACTTCCAAGTTCTACGGGCATGAGGTCTATATTGAATGGATGGTTCAGGAAATTCATAGTGCAACCACGGACAATGGTGTTGGTGTTAACTAAAGACCCATCGGATAGTTCAACGATATAGGAAATGTCTAATGGGGTTGGTTCTATGTTAAGTAAAGGTGCAAATGCAATAGAAACAAAACTTCTATCCGCTCCTGAATAAAATAAAATGGATGCATAACGATTATTAACGAGGAACGTACCCGCAACAACATTCGGGTCCTCTTTGACATCTTCTCCTCCCATAACATAAGCTCTTCCTCGAGCCATTCCACCTTGATTTCCAGCTCCTTGATTCTTCTTCTGTGGGCACTCATTCCTAAAGTGTCCAATTTCTCCACAGCCAAAACATGTTACTAGTGGTTTCTGATTGTCACCCAATTTTGGAAGTTTGCAATCTTTGGTGTGGTGACCAATCTTCTTGCAGTTGCCACATAAATCTGGGCAACGTCCTGGGTTATGATGTTTCTGACACCTTTCACACTTGGGTAGATTACCCTCATATCATTTCCTTTCGGTTGGCCCTGCAGCATAGGCCCTTGCCACTTCTTGCCTCTTAGGTGGTGGCTGAATAGCATTTCCACCTTGGTTGTAGTCAAACCTCCTCTTGTTGTTGTTGTTATTGTTTGGGTTGTTGTTTCGGTTATTGGGATAGTTGCGGTTTTGATTGTTGTTATAGTTGTTGTTGTTTCGAGTGTTGTTGTAGTTGGTGTTGTTTGAACGGTTATTGTTGTTGACAGCAGATTTTCCTTTTACCACTTGGACCATGAGTTTCTGAGTTATTCGGATAGCCTCTTCCATTGTTTGAGGATCAAAAGAAATCACATCCCCTCGAATACTTTTAAGCTGTCCACCAATGAAGTTTTCCATCTTTTTCTCATCGTCGGGAACCATAGTTGGACATAGTACAGCCAACTCTTGAAACCTCCTGATTTAGGTCTCGATGTCATCGCCTTTAGTTACCAGCTCATAAAATTCTGTTTCCAACTTTTGCACCTCAGTACGAGGGCAAAACTTCTTTGTCATCAATTTCTTGAATTGATCCCAAGTGAGCTTGTGGGCATTTTCCATACCAATCGGCTGAGCATAAGAATTCCACCAAGACATAGCTTCATCAAGAAGCATACCTATAGCAAATTTTACCTTGCTGACGTCTAGACAACCGCACATGAGGAATACATTCTCAGTCTTTTCAAACCAGCGGATTAAAGCAACCGCTCCTTCAGTGCCCTTAAACTTCATAGGATCACTAATCTTGAAATCCTTCCATGTACATTCACGCCTATTGTTGGGTGGTTCAACTGTCCCTGTATTAGAAGCAGTTTCAGCAGCTCTTGCAGCAACCTCAGCTCTCTCAACTTCTAGAGCTTCTGCTATACTATCCCTGACTAACTTGCGGATAGCGGCTTGAGTCATAGCGGATGTTTCTGGTGCAGTCTTACCTTTCCTTGGTGCCATACTTCTGATAAATCACAATGGAAACAACCATGAGAAAAATCATAATAGAAATTGTCATCGTACCAAAGGTATACACCCACAACATGTATATATATACAACCACAACGAGTATAAACACAACCACGACATGTACGAGTACAACCACAACCTGTATAAATACAACCACGACATGTATAAATACAACCACAACCTGTATAAATACAACCGCGACATGTATAAATACAACCACAACCTGTATAAATACGATAACAATAAAGAGCAACTACGAAACATCATAAATATAATCACAACACATGAATATAATACATGAAAATTTCGGCCTACATGGACCGATATAATATATAGCACAACATTTCCAACATAGTAGAGTCATACTTGATATATTTGTTTGTACAACAACCAAAAGGCTACAAGTTCTTGAACTATGTCCCACACCTCGGGACTAGGAAAATAGTAAAAGCTAATACAGTACAAGTCTATGTCTAGGATCCTCCAGGTGCTCTATATGGTCCAGGTGCTCCAGGTGCTCCAGGTGCACTCCTAAGACGACGGATCTCCCTGTCCATCACGACGACAATCTCCTCTAGATCCTGAACTCGGAGCTGAAGAGCAGCATCCCTGCCCTCCATCATAGTCAACCTCTCCTGAGCTAATGCCAACTGGTGTGCCTGCTCTCCCTGAGTCTCCTGTGTCATCTGGGCTCTATCTCATATCTCAGGTAGCTCGTCCCTAAGCTGATCAATCAGCTCCTGGTGCATCTCCTGTCGTGCCTCAAGTCCATGGTAAGACACGTCTATGCTAACCCTGCCTAAGATCAACCCCTCAACCTGCTCCTCGACCTCCTTAAGTCGAGTAGTGATAATCTCATCTACCCTAAAACCCAGCCTATCAACCTGCTCCTGTTGAGCATCCAAAGTACGTGCTGTAGGACCTCTAGCAGCAGCTGCTCTCGAACTCTCACCTATATGGTATACTGGTGGTGGTGGAAGATCAGAAGTCTCAGTAGTAGGTGAAGCTGGGGTAGTAAACCTTGCACGCTTCCTAAGCGGTAAGAGTGAGGTAGATATAGAAGTAGTAGTGGGTATAGCTGGTAGTGTAGGTAATGTAGGAATAGCAGGGATCCTAAAAGTAGATGTAGCAGGGCGAACACTCTTCCTAGCAACTAGAGTTTTCTCACTACGGGGAAACATAAGTCTTGGTTCTGAGGGAATAGAAGTAGCAGGGGATGATATATCAATAGGTACACGGGTAACCTCAAGTGGTGCAGTGGGAGAGACATGAGGAGTAGGAGCAGTCTCTTCCTCCTCAAAAGGCTCGGTATCCTCACCTGATGCCAAAAGTGGCAACACAGGTACTGGAGGAATGGGTGGTGGTGAAAAAACAGTGGAAGACAAAGAGCCCTCAACATCAGAGTCTGAGACAGAGTAAAGTATGACAATGTTCGGGTCTGAAGACATATCTCTGTGATAATCAAGGTGAAATAAAAATAAATAACTCGTATAATGGAATCACATAAAAATTAAATATGCACTTATAATGAAATGATGAGATGCTATGATGATGTGGTTATAGTCTAGGGTCCATGATGCATCCTAGTTCGCTATAATCTTAGCTCTGATGCCAATCTGTCACACCCCCAAAATACCTGAATGGCAGCGGAATGGAATACCTGGGGGTGATTGTCATAGCACCACAGTTACAGTTATATTGAACGACCTAAAGTGTCGTTTTGAAAATACATCGTTTGATTCATTCAAAATATTCAGAGTCATAAAACATAGGTCCCAAAAGAGTTGGAAGGTTTAAGTAAATAAGTTTAGTACAATCAAACGATAGTTCACAAGTGCATGAAAATCCAAAATAAGACGCGTCATCCTTGCTACTCAATGAAATGACTCCATGCATGTCAAGAGGAATATGTCTTAGTTACCTGAAAATACATTTCGAAAACGGTCAACAATAATGTTGGTGAATAATCATAGGTTTGTAAGTTAAATCGTATGTACATAAGCCACAAGTATAAAGTAAACCGACAAAAATGTCAAAATGCTACATTGGCTCTTAAGCTCATGACCCCGAAGCTAGACGTTACTTGGCCCCAAATGAGTGTTTACCAGACACTCTAATATATTAGACATGAAATGCATTCGTACCCATTGGAGCAACCCAAACATGAATGGAGGAGTCACCCTCAATAGATCTATTCACTCACTCTCGCTTGTAGATTAATTAACGGTCCATGATAATAAAGGGGACTTGTCATGACGTGGTAATAAGGCAACTTAAGCAATGTAAGGAATTTAATACTTTGGCATGTACAAAAAAATAAGTAATGCAATGTATTCTCCCCCGTGGGATTTGAAATCAAATATGTAATTGAAAACGGGGCTATGAAAACTCACCTTAAGTGATAGTACGATGAGATGAAATGATCGGGACAACAAGGCACGAAAACTAGCCGCAACCTAAATGAATGAATATGATCTACTTTAGATCATGAAATGTTGTAATGAATATTCATGCACATGATACCTATAACACTCGTAACTTGAAAACACTTGTTATCGTCTAAGTATGTAATTTCCATACTTAGGAAAAATAAGTCCAATTAAAAGTATAGAAACTTGTTGTAATATATCGTATACAAAATGTTAGTGTTATATTCCTCGTTTTGAAAACCTTAAGATAACGTCTAGTAGTCGCATAAATAAACTTTGGGTCGTACGTACTTTGTTAGTTAAGAATAAAATCCTTGAATAAGAAATCTAGAAAATATAGCATTTAGTACGTAGTTATATTATTTCTAGTAGTGACTAAATATATATATAGTTTTGCCGATTTTAAAACGTGTATAACTTGGTCGTTTTAAGTTCATTTTCCTCATTCCTTATATCCACGGATTCATCTTAGTATGTATTAATATATTTTCGATAGCTCGGCTCCTCTAGGTTACGTCTAACGCCTCTATTTGTCCGTTGAAAATCGTCAAACAGCATGTAGTTTTTCAGAAAAGTAGTTTTCGTCAATTAACTTGCAAAAATCATAACTTCTTCGTTATAAGCTCGTTTTAATCCGTTCTTTCGCCCACGGATTCGTTTTTGAAAGTATTTTCTAAATCTTTGGTCAAAAATTAGCCATCACCTACTGAGTTTCCCACGTTTTAAAAATATGGACAGTAGGTATATGTAATGTTTCAAAAACCATTTCTAGGGTTCCAATCTTGTTCCAACTTCAACCAAACCACTTTCAATCACCACAAAACTAGTCTAATCCTACCATACACCTTCTTAGGGTGTTATGGGTCCCTAAACATCATAAATCAAGTGGATCTAGCAAGGATCTAACTATAATCTATTTCTAGGGCTCAAAAGTTAGATATGTATAAAATGGAGTTGTATAAATAGAATATGCATGTAGATCTAGTATATATATCATATGAATCTTGTAAAAACTTAGTAAAATCATAAGGATGAGTTTTATACACTTACTTGAAAGATTAATGAGATTTTGAGGATGAAAACCTATGTAAACCTTGAGTTTATATTTCAAAACCCTTAAAAGGAGTACAAAAATACACTAGATGATTACTTGTTCTAGAAAAATAAATGTGTCTTGCTTGTTCTTCTTGTGTTAGCCGAGCACCACCAAGGAGAGAAAAGAGAGTTTTTCTAGTTTGATTTGTGAAATGAGAAATAATTGTGCAAGTATAAGTTATATATTATATATATTAAGTAAATTATTGACACATAAATGCTAAGGTAGATTTTTCACGATATGTAAGAAATGGGGATTGGGGGGGGGGGGGGGGGGGCGGCACTTAGTGAAAAAAATAGAAAAAGTGGAGTAGTGTAAGATAGTTGGTAGTTTTTAGTATTATTATGTGTATATAAATAGTTTTAGGGAATACCGGGTACCGAGTTAACTAGAAATAAAATTTAACGGAGTTAACCGGGACATAATAAAGCCGTAAAAATTGTAAAAATATGTCGGGTATAAATATTGAGTGTTTAGATAATTATTATTTAGTTTCTACGAAAACCGTCATAATTTTAGTAAACTTACGATAATAGTTAAATAAATTTCCAAAACACCGGTTAAATTAATATTATAATTTTTATATTATTAAAATGAATATAAAAATATATTGGGATCATAGTCGGGAGTGTCGGACGTGTTAGTCACATTATTGATCGCGTGTTAACGTTTATTTAGAAATAAATATACGTTAAAAGTCAATTATACCAAAAGTACTAATTTAAATATCTTACGAGTGGAATAGTATGCAAGTGCCATAATGATGATATGCAGACTATTTCTAGTCCGTATGAAGTGTCCCAATGATAATGTATGAATTCGCTCCTGAACCAATACGGTTACGCGAATTTTGAATACCCGTAAACTAAATTTACGATGAAATGAGTAATGCACATGAATAGTGGTTTTCTCTCGAAAATGAATAGTGTCATGTGAATAGTGAAATTTTTGAATGTTTATCGGAATATCAAATTGACCTAAAAAATGATGAATAGTAAAATGACGAATAGTGATCGATGAATAGTAATTGGTGAATAGTAAGATGTTGAGGTTTGGAAAAATGACCTTAAATCGTGGGGTGTGATATCGATAATAACCGACTCCATACACTTTTTGCTAATAATGGTATTCAACTTATATTTTCTTTCTCAAAAACCTCTCAACAAAATGGCAAGGCGGAAAGAATGATCCGCATAATAAATAACGTCATCTGTACCCTTCTTTTTCAAGCACATCTACCACCTACTTTTTGGGTCGAGGCCCTCCACATGGCCACATATCTCCTCAACCTTCTAAGCTCAACTGCCATAAACAATGAAATTCCCTATACAAAACTTTACCAAAAAGAACCCGACTACTCCCATTTATGCATATTTGGGTGCCTTTGTTATCCTCACCTTACAAACTTGCACCACGAGCAACCGCATGCATTTTCTTGGGTTTTCCCACATATCATCATGGCTATCGTTGCCTAGAACTTGAAACAAACAAAATTATTCTCTCTAGACATGTCACCTTCGATGAAACACAATTTCCCTACGCTCCATGACACCCACATCCCCACCATCATACACATTTTTAGAACCAACACCTTCCCTCTCCTCCACCAAATTCTTACTAATCCCGTCAACCCTTCCCTAAATCATCCGTCTAACGAATCCCACTACCACAATCAACCTAATTCACCACACCTTAATCACCCCGATACCAACTTTCACCAAGTTCAAAACCATGAACAAACCCCTCCACAATCGGCAACAACCCGAAGCCCACAACCGCAGGCCCAACAACAACCCAACTCTTCTCAAACACAACCCAAAATGAACCAACAACCTCGGCCCAATCCCCACAGCCCGCTAACGAACCCACTCGAACTCACCGCATGGTCACTAAATCTCAATCAGGCATTGTCAAACCTATTGATCGTTTATCTTTACACACATCTTCCATTTCTCCTATAGACGGAGAAAATTCATTCATTAGCGGGGCCCACTGCCTATGATCGAGGAAAACTTACTCTCACACACGAGGTTGATTCTGGGATCCCCCTGCTACGGTGAGACTAAAGGTCTTCTTTCTTAGTAGATACATCCTCGTTAATTCAAACCATCTCAAAGCAACAAGCGGCACCCTAACCGATTGTTGATCATAAAATAATACCGCTAAAATCCGTATTATCATTTGATATTATTGTTAACTTATTTACACTGATAATTTATAAATAAGAAAGAGTTTAGGTCAGAAAATAGCAACGTACTTTTTCGAAAGTTCTGTCTTGGTACGTGAACTATAAAAAGTATCAATAAATGCAACGAACTTTCATAAAGTGTTCAAATAACATATTTTGATGTATTGTCACATTAAAATATTGACACGTGTCATTTTTTATGTTATAACAACATATTAAAATGTGCATATTGAAACACATTATGAAAGTTTGTTGTATTTAATGATGTTTTTTATAATTCACATATCAAAATGGGACTTCGAAAAAAATTCAATGTTATTTTGTTACCAAAGGCTCTTCAAAGTCCAATAAGAAACAATGTGATATGCTGATGTGATATGCCAAATATTCATTGATTAATTGAAAATCCGTCTGATTAGCGCAGATTTCTTTTTACCTAAATGTGTGTCTCCTTTTTAAACGTATAGAAAATCTTCACATTGTATGAATCTGATCTAATAGTGTGAAATTCCGAACACTTTTTCCACGCATCTTTTATACGCCGAAAGAGTGTAAATTTATATAATAACATTTAGGTAGAATTGCATATATATCCACTAAAACTCAAAAACTTGCATATTTCTCCAAAATACAAGTTTTCAATGCATAATGAACAATGTAAGTGAAGCATGTTTTGTGTATATATGCAAATATGCAAGTTTTAATTAAAAGTTACCTATCATGAATAGTAAATTGAGTTGATAAATGTCATAAACATCCTTAAAAAAAAAAAAAAAAAAAAAAAAAAAAAAAAAAAAAAAACCCTTAATACGCTTTATATTTAACAAACAATTAACTTTCGTTATATAATATTTTAACCTAAACGTATTGAACTCTATATTTTTACTCATTACTTTATATTTTGTTGTCTCTTTTAAGTTTAGTAATATATCAAGTTAAACCTCTAAACCTGCTAGACTCTATATTTTTCCTCATTTACATCAATATTCTTTCAATTCGTTGTTAACACTTTTTATCAAAAAACATATAACTGTAAAACTTATTTCGTACCTACAAAATAAATATTTTTGTTTTCGCCGGAACGCGCGGATAAAACTATCTTGTATATCAACAATTGCATATATAGCTTTGGAAAAACAACATGCAATAAAATTATTAATGTATATTAATTGTTTGGTGGTGGTGCTAATCCAATACATTATTTCTGGATTTAAATAGAAAGTAGGTTTGAATTTGAACATATATACTAATATGAAACTAAATCCATATTCTAGCTTGCTTAATGATGGATCATATTAGTTTATGTAATCATTTAAGACCATATCAACCACTGGACGTATGGCAGTAAATATATAGTGGTATGCCCTTTCTGTAGGATGAACCGAGTCCCAAAAGACATACTTCGATGCATCATCACATACAGGCGAATTTATGTTGCATAACATTGCTGCTTCAATATATCCAGTACCGCAACATCCAACACTCACCTCTTCAAAACCTAAACGATAATAAAAAGTTATATCAATTGAGTTTTGATGCACACACAAGTGAAACATGCACAATTTTTAGTCTAGTTTGACGTAGGAAAATTATTAAATTTGTATACTTGCCAAGTTTGCTTTCTCCAAACTGAATCATGTCAAGTATCGGTTTGTAGATATCTGCATAATAGAGCTTCGTTTCAGCTGTTTGCATTGCCTTCAATTTGTTTACAAGAATTATGTTGTACTCTATTGCAACCGATAACATAGGTTCAACACATTTACGTCTATGAGTTGCAGCATCTTTGTTCAGAGTGATTACTATAGGCAAGCAACCCATTGGCGGCAATCCAACCATGGCGATCTTTCGTGCACCTTGGTTTATCAGTTCCTTCATATTTAATCACTAAAATTGTTAGAATATATATATTGGACTAATAATTAAATTGAAACGGATAGAGTATTAAATATACGTGGTTTTGATTAGTTTCTCAACCACATTTCTACGTGTTATGTACTAATGAAAAACATATACACCCACTTCTCATATTTCCCTTTATACATACTGACGTACGTATCCATTATTGCATGGCGTTATTGGCATATTAAATAGATCAACCTAGTTCATGAAATGTCATTTTCATTTTCAACTGAATGGCTGATTGAGATATTCTATTTTACTACTCCCTCCGTCTCATATTAAATATCGACAATGGTATCTTTGATTGTCCCATATTAAGTGTCCACTACAATAAATGAAGGAATCTTGGTAACTAAATTTCCAATTTTATCATTTGTCTTTAATTGCAAAAATTTACTTTATTACACCTAAAACTTTGTTCATGTATATTAATTTGAGGGTATAATTGTCATTTGGTTAACAATCAATTGGAATAATTTAATGCACCTAAAATTTTGTGATTTTGTGTTATGGACACTTAATATGAGACGGAGAGAGTATTAAATAAAACACCTTGAGTGGGTAGGATTATGGACCAACCGTCTAAAAGGGTTAGCTACTATTAGTTTTTTAAATTTAAATTGTCGTAAATTTTATATGGCTGAAAAAAAGTATAGTACAACAAACGTTATTCATGAACGAAAAATAATAATTAAGTTAAACATGCCAGACGCCGAGTTCATCCAGCAAACCAAGGATTATATATGATAACCAGAGAAAGACATACCTTGATGAAATTCTCAACGTTTTGAAGCAAAAAGTCACTGTAACTTGTGACGTTCGGATATAGATATTGATCAACTGCTTTGCCAAGGCCATAATAATTAACAATGAAATCATTAGTTCCGGCACTTATTAAAAACACAGCCTTCGTTATTAGGTCGAGTGTACTTTCCTTCCCTATGAGCATTTCCATCTTTGATTTGTACTCTTTGAAGTACTCCATCTGTTGTTCTAATGAAATCACACTCTACACAAATGTACAAGTAAAAATATAAGGAATTTGTGTAATGTTTGTACAAATCTAGACATTTTTCAGTTCAGTTAACGTGTAAACATGCAATGCAATGTGGATATAGCCCATATAGGTGACAGTTAAATAAAACATTAAAAGCATACTACGTTTCTTCTTATGCATGCTATGAAGCAATAAATTAAATTAGAATGGGAACACACCTAACATCACCAAACAGACATTTATTAACCCTAATATGGTTACAAAACTTTCACATGTATATTACGTTTTTGCATTTTTTATGTATTTTAACTATTGATATAGCTTGATACAATAACTTTAAGCAAGTTGCGTCATAATGTATTTAACTTATCAAGATTAGTATTCTATATACGCAACTTTAAAATTCTTATTTGAGGGATGGAACTTGCTAGCTATTACCTATATAAAACAATATATTATTGTACTGCATTTAGTTTAACTACTGGCAATACTACATTCAGTAAAAATTTCTTGAAATTTGAAGACACGCAATTCGTCTTATTATTCAAATGAACCATCTTTAAACACACAAAAGATATCTGTAATCACTTTCGGAATCGATATCGATGTAAATTATTCTATTCTTTGCTTATGGTAAATTAATAGTCAAGTTTTATTACTGGCAACCAGAAACTAGAACAAAATCAAATGTACATCATTACATGCAAAGGTAACTAAATTGCTACAAACAACAATGCCCTTTCTTTTCATATATACTTTTAGTCTAAAAATTATATAAAGCATCACACTTTTGAAAACATCTTAATCGCAGCTAAGCAATACTACTATTTAAAAAGTTTGCTAGCTATTACCTATATAAAACAATTGAAAGTTTATACGGCTAATATCGACTAACTATCACCTCCTATTATCAATTTAATTTCCAAAAACCTTTTGAACAATCAGTAAATGGTATTATTAAAGTTAATGATCACATGTTCTTATCATAGTTTAATGCAAATATTTCAAAATAAAAAGAGTGACACAATATATATACATTCATATGTCAATTAATTTAAAATCTTTATAATTTAATTTGAGCATCTTACTCTTAATATTTTTGATATGACAATTTAAAAATTAAAAGAAGGTATGCATCAAAAAATTTAAAATGTCTTCATTTATGTACATCCGCGTATATGCAAAGTCGATAATACGGGTATGTTTTTTCTAACCAAATTCATGCATGCATATTAAAACATATATAAAAACAAATGCAAACAACTCGCAACGCGAGAGCCATGAAAACTTGTTATAATCAATTTTTGAAAACACACATTCTTTCAAGAAATGATTTTGACAAATTAAGTGATCAAAGTAAGTTTTAATCTATTATCTCATTTCACCTCATGCAAAAATACAAGCTAAAAGGTATGATTAATAATGTCACCTATTTACACACAAAAACATGCACTATCAAATAGACTTTTCAAGAACACGTTCCCGTGGAGAGAAAGACATACAGAGAGTGTTGCAGTCATTGGATCAAATCCTGTGCCCGCGGATGCAAATGTAACTCCAGTCATTAGGTCCTCGATCCCGAGAGTTGGATCCAAATAAGCAGGCACAATAATATCTTTGACACCGGCATATGATGCTGCACATTTAAAAGTGCAAAAGGCAATCAATCCATATAATTCATAATGCATGAAAAAAGAATATAACTCATCTCTGTACGTACGTACCTATGAAATCAGATGCGAGGCGCCCGTTAGTAAACCTTCCAGTTGGAACGTGGTTAACGAAATCTCTCCCATAAGGAGGGAAGTTACTTTTCATCATAGTTTTAATGAAGTTATTGTTTCCGGCATCAACTGTTGAGTCCCCAAACACGAAAAGTGCAGATGGTTTTGGTTTAGCCACTGGAGCATGAGGTTGAGCATAGTTAGAGGTAAAGAAGATCATGGACAATAGAGAAGTAATGTAGTAAACTGCTAGACAAGAATCCATGTTTCTTGAAACAGACAGAAGCAAACTCTAAGGCTTTAATTTGTTATAGTTTGTTTTGTGCCTCTTTGGTTGCTCACTTAATTGATATAAATAAGATTTTCAATTGTGTTTCAACATTATGGTGAACTTAATAGTCTACTCCCTCCGTCCCAAAATAAACGTCAGCTTTGAATTTTTAGGGTATTTATTGTTCAACTTTGACCGTAAATATTTTTCTTTGTGTTATATCATACTTGATACAAAATATATGAAATGATTGAGTTTCAAAAATATTTTCATTGGTATAATTTGCATCAAGCATTATATAAAACAGATAAAAATATTTAAGGTCAAAGTTAAAAGAGAAAAAAAGACACCAAAAAGTCAAACCTGACATTTGTTTTGGGATGGAGGGAGTATTATGCAAAAGACATTGTTGATTATAAACTACTCCCTCTGGCTTTCTTTTTTCCTACTTTTTGTTGAAGAATGATATTTTTATCTTTAATTAATTAATTAATTAATTAATAACTTTAGAGTAATGGTAATATAATAATATGGAACAAATTTTCTTATCTATTTTTAGCACTATATAATTATTTTAAGGCAATTCAAAATGAAAACGGGGACAATAATATTAGGACTCATAGGAATTACAATACCCTATATAAGTTTCTTTTCACTATATCGTGCAAAAGACATCATTCATTTGCGCTTTAGAAAAATAACTACATTATGTCTTTGACAAAAAGATAATCAACAGAACATAACTATACTAATTAATCGAACGTTATGGTAGAAATAGTAAAATCTACATCAATTTGTTTAGTTGGTCGGTATTATTAGTCTTTATTATGTAGTGATGCCCAATTGTATATTTGATGTAATGAGGCCAAGCCCATTTGCCTAGAATACTCTTTGTAGCATATATATTGACTAGTTGTTTTCAATAATATGCATGGAATTATAACTTCAATAGTTTCAAGCCTAAATAACTAAACGATCTTTTCCGTCTTTTCTCTTCAAATAAACCGGATCTCCCACCCCCCCCCCCCCCCCTCAATTTTCTGCCTATCCCATACAAACCCTAATCTCATAAATCAAAACCTATGGCCGGTGAAGATATCCCTCCTCCACCTACAACCACAGATAAACTCATTCCCTTTAGTATTACTAACAAAGTCCCGGTTAAATTATGCCTTGAAAAACATTACTACAACTCATCAAGTGATCCCGATCCGGAGTGGTGCAAACTTGATGATCTTAACAAGATGTGGATACTTAGTTCCCTATGTGACTCACTACAAGAACAAGTCGTCTCCACACCGGGTACTGCTAAGGACTTGTGAGACCATCTAAAAGGTTTGTTTCATGACAATAAGGATGCTAGGGCTGTCAATCTTGATAATGAACTTCGTTCTATCAAGATCGGTAATATGTCCATCAATGAATATTGCACTAATATGTCCATCATTAGAAAAACATGATAACATAAAAGTAGAAGCTCAAACTCCACACGTACATTGCATAATAGATAATGACAATAACATGCTACAAGCAAACTTCATCTAGTATCTAAACGTGACGCAACTTGCAACATAACGATTAGATTGATGGTAAGTTATCCATTGACTAATAGCTTTAGTAACCTAGACAACTCATGAACCCCAAAAGGCCAAATTAAACAAAGGCACTTAAGGCAACCATCCCATCTTTTCTATCTCCATACGCAGTATAATGATTTGAAAAAATAATATGAAAAAGAGATTGAGAAACTAGCTGAATCGTTATCGAGACACACATACAAAACACCTAAACTGCAAACGAGCATAAATTTTGGTCTAAGAAAAGTAACCCATCTAACATTTAGCCCATGAAAATGTTTCCAATTTCGCCGATTTGGACACATATACAAACGACTTTAGAGGATCGACTGAACTACCAGACCGAACCAAGATATATCACAAGATCTTGAATTTGACATGCCCAAAAGTTTCGTATAAGATTTTGGTGTTTATTTTATTTTATCAAATGAAATGAAATTACCAATTCCGTAAAAGTAGTGATTTATATCAACTTCATGGGACTTCAAAATCTAACGAGCTGTTCTCAAACGTTGATGTTGAAACTTTGTAGTGTTTGTTTACGAATAATTATTGTGAATGATGAGATATAAAAGGTTTTAGAACATAAATGAAGCAAATGAGTGAGCTAAATAACTACCACAAGAATTATCAAATAGAAATATTAAACAAGTGAGATCGTTGGTCATTTCACTTAAAAAATAAAAATGTTTCAAAACAAAGGCCAAAAGATATTAGAGTAAGGGTAGCATATTTGTTGTTGTGAAAGCTCTTGAAGTGCACAACCAAAAATGTTTGTACACGTGGATGTGTACAACAATAATTACTAAAACCAAAGTTTTTAAGATCGGGTTGTTACTTAGAATCGTTCTCATTTTATAAAATCAAATTAGAGTTTTAAGATCTTATTATTATATCATTTTTTAAATTTTATAATGTTCAAATTTACAAATTATTATGCATCAATATTATTTTATGGCCATAAAATATTGGTTTCTATGTAAATAACAACGAAAACAAAAGGCTTTACTTAAGAACAAATGGAACGGATATACATAGGGTTGTGCATCGGGCCGGAACCCGACCCGTCCCGACGAAGCCCGAATCCCGACAAACTTGAAAATCCTAACCGAATTCCGACCCGAGTCTAGCCCGAATCGTTCCAAATCTCGAAACGAAACCGATTTGTATGGTTTTTCTTTGTAATCCCGACTTCGTCCCGACTCCCGACCCGACCCGAATCCCGACAAGCTGAAAAACCCAAACCGAGTCCCGACCCAAGTATGGTCGGTTCGGGTTCGGGACGATTCGGGACGTCAGGATCGGGACGATTTTCGAGTATCGGTCGAGTTTTGCTCAGCCCTAGATATACATACTTCCCTTCTTCGGATTCTAATATACCTTTATTTTTGTTACTTTTATTATCAATTATTTTTTAATTTTTGTAATTTTATTTTTATTATAAAAAAATACAAAAAAAGAAATAATATTAAAATTAACGAATTAAAAAATTAAAATTAAAACAGTAAAAGCTTTGTATACAATATTATGGTTTTAAATGTCATCAACTAGTGTAGACCCAAAGGTGTTGTAACATATAAACAAAATGCATACACCTTTAAACCTACACCAGCAAAAAACATTAATAACTAGAAAAGTTAAAAGTTTTCCTAACAAATGGGATATGTGGACACACCCCTCCTTTATAGCATTTTCTCCTTACCAATTTATATCTACCACCCGATGTGGGAACGACATTAGTTCGGTTTGTTTTTTGTGAGACATTTCCGCTTTCAAACAATACGAGTACTTTTTAAATCCAAATCACAGTAAAATAAGAAAAGTATTTATGCTTTATTAAGTAAAAACATATATAAAGTGTTGTAAATGAAAGACTATACAACAAAGAAATTAAGCAAAGAGAATGTTATACTACGTTTTTATGTAACAATGTAACTAACACTGTTAATATATACAGTCTTTAATTATTGTTTATTTTGTTAATCTCGAATTCATAATATGTCAAGCGATTTACCAATTAGAATGACCTTCTATAGTGGATACGTGGAGTTATAATAGAATGATTTAGTGTAAAACAAATATTCTCATTAATATTTTTTAACTATTATGTTAAATAATCAAGTTAAAAGTATAGAATGATTTTTCTTTATTAAATACATTGTTAAACACTATCTCATGTAAATTTGCGTATGTTTTGCAAGGTAGTAAATAGGGTGTAGTTCATCATCCATGTATGTTTTAGTTGTATTGGTTACTTAAAATGGAAGCTTAGGTAACGTGCATCTACAACACCGCTGGCTCAAAAGTAAAAGTACTAAAGATATTGTTTTAAGCCCCAAATATTTAGAGCCCGATTTCTAACGCGTCATATGTATATATAGTCGGCGTCATCTTTCGTTGGCCAACATCTTTAGGTCTAAATATTTAAAAGCTCCCGATTACTAAAAACTGCTCAAAATATTATGGATTACTAAAGTGTTCATATTAGTTCGTTTGATAGGTTAAACCTAAACTAACGAATACATTCAAGCTTTATTGTTCTTCATAAATGCTTTATTGTTTATTGGCAGTGTAGTACTAAATTTTTAATAAAAGCTTTATTGTTCTTCATAAATGCAATCGATCTAAACAAATTGTGTTGCTAGTGTTGTTTAGTTTATGTTTAATGCACCTGGTCAATTTTCTCCTGCCGCATTCAATATTAAGTTGGCTGTGCAGCTGCTTTTGTTATCGATTGGATAATGCATAAGTTTCGGAAGGTAACAGGCATTGTCCATGTATTTGAAATGTTGGTTAGATAAAACGAGTGTGTAGACCCGCGCGTTGCCGCGGGAATGTGTTGGTCGACATTAATTTTTTTACATGAGTGTTTGCCGTACATTTTGTTTTTTCCGTTATATAATGTATATATATGTTTGAGAGAGTGTTTTTTGTGTAAGAAGAGTTTGTTTTTTTTTTGTTTTTTTTTTTTTTTTTTTTTTGTTTTTTTTTTTTTGCAGTATCCTTTGGAATTTGAATAAATTTTTGTTGTCGGTTGTTTTCCTTATGTTATTGAATTTTTATTTTTCTTTATTTATTATTATTTTTGCTTTTTTTTTTAAATGGAAGTGTGTACTTTTGTAAGGAAAAGTGGGGATACCCACGTGTTGCTGCGGGACTGTTGTGTTTAATCTAAACTCGAAATGACACGAAACGAACCGAATTTCTCAAATAAATTGACTTCGAGAAAGTTATGCGAATTTATATTTGATTTTGTTGGAAAAACTATTTCGTGAACAATGTTGCAAGTTTCGTAATTTTTCGAGTTCATTTGGTACGCCAAATGGGTCCTACAGTTAATACTGTAATATTCGCTAATTATTATTAATCATACCCTTGTAGTTTGTTTTGGCCATGTTTGGTCCCTCCCTATTATATAAAACACTCCCCTCTCTTTCTCTCCTCACTCATAAATCTCACACACACATCACTATTACTCTCTCTATCTCTCTAACCTCGTCGGTCACCTATTTCCGGCAACCATCGCCGCCGCCGGCCACAGGCCACCGTCCGTGACTGCAAATTTTCTGGCGAAACCTTTTACTCTCCCAATCAGTAGATCGGGCTATTGTAAGCCTTTCTGGAGCTCCTTGAGCCTCGACGCGCCACCAAACACCCTCACCGCCGCTGCCATTCCACTGCCGCCACCACACTGTGACTCCATCACTTTTTCTCTCGTCGGTAACACCTATCACGCGCCTTCCCCTTTCATCCTTTTTCATTTTAACGAAACCCTATTTTTCTAAAATTTTTATAAAACCGATTAATATATAAAACACTTTTAAAAACCTTAAAAACGTTGAAGTTTTGCCGGAATCTCTCATACGCCACTGCTGCCTGGCCGGAATCTCCGCTAGCGTCATCGGAATAAGCTATTGTTGCGTAATTGTTTTTTTTTTGTATCCTTTGTTGCGTAATTTTTTTAGTATCCTTTGTTGCGTAATTTTATTTGTATCCTTTGTTGCATAATTTTTTTTTCCAGATTTGTTTCAAGGCTAATAGTTATTTTGTTATTTAAATTTGTTGTAATTTTTTTCTAAAGTTGTTGTTAAGTTTTGTTATAATTAGTTGGTTTCTTTGTACCTTATTGAATATTTATTATAATAAATTTTAAATTTGTTGTAAAATTTACTATGTATCAATTTTGTAAAATTTATTATGTATCAAATTTGTTGTAAAATTTATTACAGTATGTATCAATTTTAGTAGGTAAAAGAGGTGGTGGGAATTAGATTGAAGAACTGTTCAAACAACTGTTTTGTACAACTTTGAGGAACGTGGGTTACTGTTTAGTCAACTGTTTCGTACAATACTTTGAAGCAATCATAGCTACAGTAACACGTTCCCACTTTTAGTATATAAGAGATAATGGTACCAGCTTAACGGAATATGCTTGCACTAATTAAAATTTTCTCTAATGAATGACACTAAACATTTTCAACTATTTTAAATTACATTTCAACACAATCAACGAAAAAATAGTCAAAAAATATATATCAATATTGGACTCATTTTAATTGTATTTGTTAGACAATTATAAGAATATAATTTATACCAACTAGTTTTTATGTTTTTTGTCAAATATCAAAGATTTAATAAATATATTGAGTTTAAATAAAGTGAATAGTGTTTAGTGTCATGAATAGTGTTGCACTATATTTGGTGCTTTATTATTCATTGTACTAAATTATTGACAAGTTTAGTGTTAATATTATACTAGTAGAAGAATTTGAGTAGCTATTTGTACTTTTTAGTGCAAAAGTACTTTTAGTAATAACATTAGAGATGCCTTAATAAAAACAAAATTTCTCTTACCTTTTAAAATATAATGAATTTAAGAACATATATAATGAAGATGACATAACTTTATCACAATAATGTCACATTTAAAACATTTTGTCAATCTTAAACATCTTAAAGTCTACAACTAAGCCGACCGATTGTGTATAACAATGTGTGTGGCATTATTATGGTTATATTAAAACTTTAAAGCATGACATTTTTAAACTTCACTTCTCTTCACCTTCAAAAGAAAAACAAGCTTATATAGAATAGTGTAGTTTGTAAATATCACGGGTGAAGACAAAAGCAATGAGTATTGTAACATGAGGAGATCAACATAGATTATAAATTATCTAAAGATTATTAAATGGAAAAATCTTGGCAATTCATTTATTAGTCAAAAAAAAAAAAAAAAAAAAAAAACAACTCTCTTTTTTCACATTTGTTTGAAAATAAAATATATTGCAAACAGTAAATCTTCAAGCTACGAAAAATACACAATCGCAAAAAGACAATTTTTTTTTATCTTCCAGTAGACGGTAATTTCAATATACTTTCGATGATTTTTTTTCTTTCGAGCTTTATTTTTTATTGTTGAAATTTTCACCCAAAAGAATCACAAGTGATTTCACAAATCACGTGATGATTTGCAAGATCTTCGAACAAAAAATCACATGTAATTTCATATGACTTACAGTTGGGTCTAGAATGTTGCCTTACCTATACAAATGCTCAAAACTTTCTTGTCATTGAAACCATAACGTTAATGAAGACGCAAGGTTCGTCATTTTCCAAAACTATATCACCATCTCTTTCTCTCTTTCTTTTTCTTTCGTTGGAGAATCATCCATTATAGCATTCATTTCACAATTTATTATGTACTTATACAAGTGTGGAGTTTGAACTCCTACTTCTATGTTATCATCGTGTTAATATCGACCAAGTGAGTATGCCTACACTACAAAAAAATAGTAACATGCTCACACTAATTAGAGCATGGCGCCACACTTTAAAGTGTGAAGAATTAAAAAGTTCACACTAACATGTGTGTGAACCAATTGGGTGTAGCAAATATTGTCACACTTTTATGTGTGAAAGTTTGTAAATATTTTCACACTTTTAAGTGTGAGGGTTTTAAAACAATTCTTCACACTTTTTAGTGTGATGATTTTAATTTTAAAATAATTCTTCACACTTTTAAGTGTGAGATTGAAATTCTTCACGCTTTTTAAGTGTGGAGATTTTGAAACAATTATTCACACTCTTAAGTGTGAATACCTTTAAAAAAAAGTTCACACTTTATAAAGTGCGAAGAAAAAAGCGTGTAAAAATGACAAATTTGTTGTAGTACTTGATGTTGATTTTGCTATTTCTACTATAAGGGTGTGATTAATACATATACTTTTGTTCTCTTGATTACCTGTTTTTTTTTATCAAAACTGAATGTAGTTATATCATTTGTGATCTGGAATTGAGTATGAGTCAAGGATTCGTTTATGCATAGAATGAGGATTGTTTACTTGGAGACGTATTTATGTTCAAATGGTTCGTGGCATTCAATAGTAACTTCTTCCTGTCGCTACTTTTACGAGTTGTATTCTCAACTGGATATGCACAAGTTTTGAAAAGTATATGGTCCATGTATGGCTTTGCAGACTGCAGTATTGGTTAATTACGTGCTTACAATTAATCATCTATATTTTGTCTCCCTTTTAATCATATACAGTAGTGAATACAAGATGACACAACTTCATCAGATTTTTGTCTAAAAACTTTTTAGTCTACAACAGCCAAAAAATGTCTGGCAAAAATCACTTGAACTACTGCATGACTCAATAGCGGCTATGGTGATTGTCGTTTATAATTGTTAAGCTTATTTAGCTATTATTGTAGTTTATAAACGTGAGGGGGTTGTAGGTATCCAAGCAGTATTATAACAATAACAAAAAAAAAAACAAAAAGCTTATAGAATCTACTCATGTACGTAAACAAAAGATATTTAAAATAACATAAACAAGGTTGTACCAAAACTCTAGTGGGTTCTCCTCCAGCGGTCAATATATTCTTACTTACCGAAAAGAAAGACTAGTTTCAAATATTGTGTTTCAAAACGTCATAAGTCATATACAAAAAAAGCGTAATGTAGCTCATTAACATAAACAAAGCTTTACTCTTCTTTTATGTCTAACTCATGACATTAGAAACTGAATTCAGTTGCTCATAGGCTTCAATATATGTGCCCTTTATTTATACTATCTATCATCAGTCGATGTGGGACTAGTGTTTTTACTCTCTCCTTTTGTTTTTTCTTATATCAGTTAAGCAAAAAATTCCACATAAACCCCAAACTTTATTAACACTATATTTTTTTTATTTTTTTGGTACAAGGTGAAAATATATTATTAATACTCCAAAATATTTGTACAAAATGCTAAACAAGCATTTCTACTTTGTTTTGGACATCACCCAAAATAGAGTATACATCTAAGCTATTCTATCAGCCTATAGAAGCAACAATAACAACTGATATAAGCAAGGACTGATGAAAGCTTCATTCATAGCACAACAAGATTCACCAATCAAGCGCCATTACCATCTAGCTACATTTCCAATAATCCTTCCACCTTGACCATTCAACCTGCCACCACAATGATCAAAGTAGAAAAGGGTATTGGCTTCACTAGGCACCCATAACCTCTCCACAGGCAAGGGATATACCAATTGTGCTACATTTCCATCTACTACAATGGCTTCACACAATTGGGAACACACACCTTGCAGTGAGTACCAACCATTCCTCCTTGGCAGTGTATAGATATGACCAAGTAGGTTCATCTTTCACTCCTCACTATTCCTATCTTCATACACTGCCCACCAAAGTTCACAATACTCAACTCACATTGGAAACCAACTTTATGGAATTCAATAAACTGTTGTCTAGAAAACATGTCAGTGCAGTTTCCAATTACCAACAAGGCCTATTGAAAAACTGACACTAAGGCTTAATAGAGAACAGCTTAAATCATTCCAAGATACAAGGCCATCAATGTGAAGTGAACTCCAAATCTTAGATTCAAGATCAAGAGAAAATCTGAATCTAAATGGATAAACCATAATAGCTCGAGATTAGATGAGATGATCTCTGATTGATACATAACAAGTCACTTTGTATCTTTTGATGTAAACCAATGTACTGAAGACCACTGACATTCCAAGCAGGAAACTACATTATGGAAGAGAGCTTCACTAACTGAGATATCCATATTTTGTCCTGTTACCCCAACTAAGTACACAAAATAGAACAATGAAACCTCAGCTATGAATCCACTCCCAAAGTACTAGCCATCTGTACAAACCAACTTATCTCAAACACTCCCATTCCACCATAACATGCTCATTATCAATACATTGCATATCAACCTTCCAGTAATCCATGACTTTCACTACTTTGGGTGACATTTTAACTCTTAAGCTTAGAAGTTTGATTCTCACAGTATTCATAATCACAGTAACTAGCTCTTGCCATTTTCTCTTTTCTGTTCCAAATAATCTTTTGTTCCTTTCCTGCCATATGAAATACACACTTGCTCCCAAGACTAATCTTCGAACCACACTCATAATGGATCTGTTATTAGGAAGACTACTTAGGAGTTTTTGTTAATGGATTAATAATTATGTGCGAAAGCATATTGAAATTTTAAACCATATACGGATTATGAAGTAATAAGATCGTAGTAAACCACCACCCTATAACTCCACTAATATGAGCTACCTTCAGTTGTGATTTATGCTAAACAACTTCAAATGAAAGGAAAAGAAAATTAGCAATTCCAAAAACCAAGTTTTGTGCCCTTACGTTGGTGAACATTATCTCAAAATAAAAACACACAAATAGTCATGCTAGTACAAACACGGCCTGTTTATTCTTTGTTTGCATAATTTCAGGTATAATTACATTGCATCAGGAAGAATCAAATTGAAAAAAAAAAAAAAAAAAAAAAAAAAAAAAAATTGAATAATCACATACTTGAGCCCAGCCAAAAACCAATTGGCATTTACAGTTTTTAATGGTGATTTCATCATTTGCAATAGGTTACTAAATTCATGAGCATTTCATCAAACACGTGATATGCAAAGATTCACGTCGTACATTAGTTTGAATTCAATTAAACAAACTCCTAACACAGATTAGTTGTACATTCAATTTTGTAAAAAGCCCTTTATAGAATTTCAACATACCTGAAACTGTTGAAATTAATGTCCAAGTTCATAACTAATTGGTGAGACTATCGTCAAAAGTAGAGTCCTTTTGTAACAACCCACATTTTCGGGACATTTCTCCTATTCACTATTCATCAGTTACTATTCATCAATTACTATTCACCGATCACTATTCATCATTTTCGGAGTCAGTTTGTGATTTCGAGAAACGTTCAAAAATTTTACTATTTATGTGACACTATTCATTCCCGGAGGGAATCACTATTCATGATCATCATTCACTATTACGTAAACTGAGTTTACGGGTCTTCAAATTCGCGTAACCAGTTAGGTTTAGCTGCGAATTCATGCATCATTCATTAATGACACAATCATATAGACTGGAGTAGTCTACACATCATCATCACTTTAGATCCTACACGGATATGCATTATTTCTATATACGTATGTTTAATTTGAAATTAACGTTACCACTCAGTTTTTACTGCGAACGTATACCCAATACTCCCGACTACGATCCTAACATATTTTCGTACTCATTATAATAATATAAATATTATATTATTAATTTACCCGGTGTTTTCGAATAAATTACTATATTTTACGGTCGGAGCTTATTACTCCGTCGGTTTGCGATATTTCAACCCGATAATTATTTTAACACCCGATTATCATCAGGAATAATATTTTACAACTTTTACAACTTCGTCATATTTTATTTCATCGCGTCACGATTTATTTTTAGTTAACTCGGTACCCGATAACACCCAACGTACAAAATATCTAACTAATACTTCTAGAATGGGGGACATAAGCTTTAATGAGCACACACACTTTTCCTTAATCTTCTCCTTTGTGCCGCCCCCCCCCCCCCCTTAGGACCAAGACCAAGAGATATTTTGACCATTGACTAAATCTAGCTATATATATACTTCAATCTCCTATTTCTCTCATTTCATACATTTCAAATAAACTAGAAAACTTTTCATCTCTTTCTCTCCTTGGGTATGGATCGGCCAAGAACAACATCAAAAGAAAATTCATAGTTTTTCCAAGAATCAAGTGTTAAATCAAGTCCTAGTTATGATCCAGTTGGGGTTTTGTGGTAAAAACCCTAGGTTATTATACATTTTCTCCTCAAATCACTCCAATATTTCAAGTAAGCTTCAAAAACACTTTTGATCTTTTCATACTTTCATTTACTTTATATTTTTATGTATTTTCAAGATATATTGGTAAAACATGCAAGTATGTAAGATCCATACCACTTATTACTCATTTTTCTCTTTATAAATATAGATCTATATTTTTTACTAGTAATCTCATGAGATCCACCAAGATTGATGATGTTTAGGAACCCATGACACCCTAAGAAGGTGTATGGTAGGATTGGGTAATTGTGAAGTTGATTTGAGATAGTTTGGTTAAGCCTTGAACAAGTTACAAACTAGAAAAGTTGATTTTTGCAAACTATATAAAGCTACTGTCCATTTTTATAAAACGTGGGAAACTTAGGGTCTAGGGTGTAACTTTGGACCAAAGATTTAGAAAATACATTCCGAGACGAAACTATGGCCGAAAACGGGGATAAAATCCGAGTTACGATGAAAAAGATATGCTATTTTCAAGATTAATGACGAAAACTATATTTTCTGAAAATATTGAATCTGTCCCGAATTTTCTAGCTAGGAAAACTGAGATTTAATGATATCTAGACTAGCCGAGACCTTGAGAAACCTAAAGTATACTTGATTACCTTCGCGGGGATATAAAGAACATAGAAAACGAGCTTATAATGAAAAAGATACAAGTGTTTGAAATCCGACGATATATATATTTTTCCATCAGCTTTTCTATTATTATTTTTGCCGCAAAACTGTCTTTGCGAGACACCACTTTCTCGGCTGTTTTTCTTTATGATCGGATCAGTTTGAGTCCGAGCCGTAGTTAAGTAAAATCAAGATCGCCCAGCAAGATTTTCAAATCAATTGGCCGTTTGATCATTGGACTCGTAACGAATAAACTACGACCTCATCTATACACCCGATAAACTATATATATTTTTGACAGCTTTTACTATAATAGAATTTTTCTAAGGGTTGAACATAATACTTTCAAATAACAACAATGAAAGTCGATTTTCTCATCGAACAAGACCCGTATAACCAAAAGTTAAATGACACGACTTCAAGATAATGTTACAAGGTTTTCAAAAAACGCCGAGTTTCATCACCAACCCTTAACGTACAACATTTCGCGACTTGTTTTGCGAGGCCATTTTTGGCATATTTTCAAGTTATGAAAATGCTATTTTTGCGACGAAAACCTTATATTTGCCGATAAGACACCAAACAAGGATCGTGGAGTACCATTTCAACATATTTACCTGAAAAATGGTTATTAACTTAACGAGACGTCAAAAATATATTTTCGACGATAAACGTTATTTTCAAAACTAATGAGTGGTATCGATAACATACGTACTTGCATGTGTAGCATCATTTCATTTCTTACATTAGAAACTATCATTCATATTAGGTTGCTATTAAAGATCGTGCCTCATTTCAGTGTATCCACTTTTGTCATCATAGCTATCGCACCAGGTGAGTTCATACCCCCTACTTTTACCTGTTTTTATAACTGTTTTGGGGGAGAATACATGCTCGTTTTTTACTAAACTCAATGCTTGAATGCGCAATTGTTTACTTAAACACTACTGTTTCTTTGAAGGCTTGGTTGATTATTCAAATGCACCTATGTGTATATTGGTTGCATACTTGATTATTTTCTCACATACACAAATGCTTTATAAACATGCAACACACTTTTTGAACTATTGCTTTTATGCAACACACTTTTTGAACTATTGCTTTTATGCAACACACTTTATGAACTATTGCTTTTATGCAACACACTTTATGAACTATTGCTTTTATGCAACACACTTTATGAACTATTGCTTTTATGCAAAACTCTTTTATGGACCAAAACTATTGTTTATGCTATTACGTGGATTAGCCTAAGCCCTGTTATGTCCCATTATGCCCAACTCATGAACCGTCAATTCCTGCTGGGAAGCGCGAATGTTATAAATAGATCTATTGGGGGTAACTCCCCCGTTCGGTTTGACCGGATAGGCAAACGAACATATACCATGTCGAAACACAAGTGTCTGGGATAAACACTTGTCGGGCACCTATATATGATTTCATGCTCTTTGAGCATGCACAATGTTATAGCTTCGGTTGCATGAACTTAGCGCTAGCGTTATAGACTATTTTTTTTATGTGATATTATATTTGTTGTAATGATCACACACTCTACTCATGGTCCACAATTCTAATTTTACTGTAAGGTAAACACTATTTTTCATGACATTGTGAGTCACACAATGGTCACAAAACTCTCTATTGAACTCACAACACTACTGTTTTATTACAAACCTATGAACTCACCAACCTCGTGTTGACACTTTTTAGCATGTATTTTCAGGTACTAAGCAATGGCACGCTACTGGAGGTTTTGACAGGGCATGGCATGGTCATAGAAGACTCTGATATTCATTTGGGGACCATTTAAAAGTATTTTAAAGGCCTACTTCCGCACTACTATTAAAAATGTAAATTCAACATTTTTGATTAAGCTATTCTATTCTAAATGATTCAAGTGAAAACCATTTTTGAACTTGTGTTGTAATACCAATTGAGTTACACCCCAGCTACACGTATGCTTCCGCTGGACCCGATTATGGGGGTGTGACACCTTTTTGGGTCGCCCTCAGTGAACCGTAAAAGAGAAAATGATTCGAAGAATAAGGTTAAAGCGTAACCACGTTTGGTGTTATGCTATAACAAGATATGGGATGTTTTTGGGAAAAGTCCCACATCGGCCCAAGTAGTAAACCCAACCCCCTCTTTTATGTTATAAATAGAAAGGGGGTGTCTTGTTCTTCTTTGCTCATTCCTCTTATCCTATTTCTTACTCCTTGTAAGAGTCTTTCGTTTATCGGGACTGTGGAAAACTAGAAGGGGGGTTGAATAGTTTACCGCTTTTTCGATTCTTATTTAGCTTAAATATCTTTAAAAACATTTACGTTTGGTTAAAGATATAAACACAAAGTTATATGTTTGATTCTTTGAAAAGCTTTTTATGTGAATATCAATTCTAACTTTACAAGTTTCATACATTAAAAAGCTTTGCTTGTAATAATCTTAACTTTGCTTGTTTAGTTATTTGGAAAAGTTTACTTTTGTTTGACGATACAAACACATCTTTACTTGTTTAGTTCATTGAAAAGCTTTATATGTAACTAGCAATTATAACTAAAGAACAACATGTAATAAGCAAAGATAAAGAAAGAAACGATCAAACCACAACACGATTGTGTATCGTGGTTCGGCTACAAGGACTCTTTTTCCTTGCCCTACATCCACGCCCCGAGTTTCCAACTCGAGAGTTATAAGCACTAATCAACAAGCTCCTTTCACCGGCGGAGAAAACCTTACACGTCGCTTATACTTTTACCGACACAAAGCTAGATGTCGAGTTCTTTTACAAGGGTACAACCACTCCCATTCGTCGCTTACACTTTTACCGACACAAAGCTAGATGTCGAGTTCTTTACCAAGGGTACAACCACTCCCGTTAGTTCTTTTACTAGGGTACAACAACTCCCAACACACTACGTATTTTGAGGCCTAAAATACTAACCTATAACTTCTACATACATGACACACATGAAGTATAAACTACCAAAGCTTATACATGACCAAGCTACCAAGACTTGCAACTTTAGAGTTGAAGCTTGTAACTTCTTGAATGATCTTGTGAAGTCCCTTGCTACATAAGAGAATCACAAATCAAAAGGTTACTGAGTTAGTTGAGAGAGTATGTGAATATATGTCCTAAAAGTATGACTCAAAACTAACAAATGGTTTGGTATTTATAGAAAACCATTTTAAAGGTCCGGCGGATCAGGCGGAACCCTCAGATGGGTTCCGCCCGTGTACCCCCAGGGTACCGTCAGGGCTGCAGTTGGTTTTTGCAATAAATCTCCCAAACCAAACAAGGTCACATCACAATACTTCTAGTCAAACACAAGACTTGTAAGAAAGCATAAGGTTAGTCAAACACTCTTTCTTACCATAAATGTATATGGACAAAGCTTACCCTAAATGTGATGTGACATTACTATTTTAAGAAATAAATGTGATGTGACAAGACACTTTCTAATTTAAGAAATAAAAACAATGTTTTGTTTAAAAGGAAATGTTAACCTTAGTTAAACAAGACTTAAACACTAAAAGTGATGATTTACTTATAGCTAAACTTCATACTTTGTCATTAAAAAAACTTAGCAAAGATCGTAAAATATAAATAACGTTTTTAGGCGATATTTGTATTAACAATCTCCCCCTTTTTGTTGATGACAAAACATAAACTTTATTTATAAGTAAGTAACTGGTTTTAGTATTAAGTCTTATAAAGTTAGGTATAAAAACTTGTTTTTGCTAAGATGATGTGATATACAAAAAAAAATTTTTTTTGAAACAAGTTTATATCTAAATTCTCCCCCTTTTTGTCGAAACAAAAAGTAGAGAAGCGAAGTGGAATAATGGCCATGCTCCCCCTTGGTCGATACTCCCCCTAAATGGAGTGCCAAGAGAGGAGACATGGATTTTGAACCTACAAAAGAAAAGTTAGTTTCCGCACAAGATAAGTCATGAAAGTGTTTCATGTTAAAACACAACTAAGAGTTGTGAAGTGAAATAGTACAACACTCATGCTCTCCCTTGAATATTACTCCCCTAAATGGAGTATCAAGGAAGGAAAACATGGATAATGAACCTACAAAAAGAGAGGTTAGTTTCTAAAGCACAAGATTTATGTATGGTACCATAACAAGGTATAGTTCACACATCATACCTAAATGGTCAACAAAGAAAACCTTGTAGTGTAATGAAATTCATTTCATGTAAAATTTAGACTTCTTAAAAAGTCAAAGACAAGAAATTTTGGTTACACTATCCTACCTCTAGAAATAAAGAAAAAGCTACAAATAAGCTACGACCATAAAAAGCTACAAGGAAATCATCATTTTCCTTTATGAGAAACATTTTCCAAAAACAAGGCTAAGGTTGTTTAGGGAAGAAAATGTGGGTTGTGGTTGTAGCGGGCTTTATTTTGAAGGTTGAGAGGGTGACACGGGTTTTGGTTTGTTGGTTTAAATGGGAAACATTTTCCAAAAGAAACGGTTTTGTTTCATTTTGGAGACTCTAAACTTGAGGTGGTGTTGGTACTCTAAACTTGGTTTGTTGGTTTTAATGAGCAACATTTTCCAAAAGAAACGGTTTTGTTTCATTTTGGAGACTCTAAACTTGAGACATTCCACAATGTGGTTTAGGATAAACCTCATTTTATTGGATAGGGTGAAACAACAATGGTTTTGGGTGATGATACTCTTGTTGTAGTGGTTGGTTGTGGTCGAAAGACTCATTTTGGTTTAGCAATGACCTTGGTTATTCATTTGTGAAAGGTGGTGGTTGTTGTTGGTCTTGGTGGAAGATCATTGAGATGCTTTTATTTTCTTATACGAAGAAAATAGAGATTCAAAGTGTTGGGAAGGTTCTTGTGGTGGTGGTAGTTATTGTTGTTGTGGTGGTTGTTGTTTGAACAAAATGGTGTAGGCTTGGTTATTTGTAAATGGTTACCATGAAGGTTTTTGTGAATGGGCTGAAACACAAATGATTGTAGGTGTGTATGACCTTGATCATTTGGAAAAATTGAGGATTTAGCATAAAGGTAGGCCAAACTCTCAAGCAATGACGGTGGATGAGGTGCATCATCCAATGACTCGTTTGGTTGAAATATTGGTTGTTGATGGGTTTCCATTTAGGCAATGGTGTCAAAGAGTGACAATGATGGAGGGCTTGATGGTTTAGGTGATAGGTTTTCAAAAGTTTCCAATAGTGGATGTGGTGATGTTGGTGGTGTATGGAAAAGTTCCATTGGTGTAAGTGTTGAAGTAGCAAGATTAAGCAAATCTTGAATGGTGATCACATTGGTATTGAAATGTGTTGAGGATGGTGTTGAGGTAGTGAGGTTAAGGAAATCTTGGATAGGTGAAGAAATGTTAAGCGAAGCATCACTTGAAGATGATGAGCTTGACTTGATGGTTTTGTTGAAGCAACAAGGTTTGACACTAATCCTAGTGGTTTTTGAGAAGGATTTTGATGGTTATGGTGTGATTTGAATTGTTGCAAAACTTTCAAATTTATAAGGTTGAAAAGGTGTTGAAATGGGTGTTTGGATTTGATGTTCTACCATTCAAAGAATGAGGTTTCAAATGATTTTCATGACCATGTCACATCATTTGATGTTAATTCAATGGAATAGGATGGAGTGAAAGATCAACATATGCACTCAATGCTTTGTGATCATGGGATGTGATTTGGTTGAAAATGTTTCAATGGTTTGAAGGATCCTTTAAAAGGGTTCCTTGGGTTAGTTATGTTTGAATTTGAATTTTTGGAGGGAAGTGGCTTCCTAATTGTTTTAGTGAGTGAGAGTTGTTCTAATATGGTTATTGGAGTTAATGGAAGATGTTTCTCACTTAGGATAATGGTTTTGACACATTACAAGTTTTGGACTTAAGAAAAATGGAAGAATTTTCTGCAGGTGTCTGGCGGAACCCTCAGAAGACACTGGCGGAACCCATTTGAGGGTACCGCCTGGTCCGTTGGGTTATTTCTGGAATTCCCAGAAAATACACTGGCGGACCCCAATTTTGGGTTCTGCCAGATCCGCCAGACCCTAAAAAGTTGGCAGTCCGCGTTTTTGACCCGCGAGACGATTTTCAAAATTTTCGAAAATTCCTAAAATCAAAAAAATAATGCATTTCTGGTTAGGCAATGCAAAAATTAGACACGTAAACATACATATCATAGGACTTTGACCTTGAGGTCGAGGATTTCACTATACTTAGTAAGAATTGCCATAAACATGAAAATTTGACAACTAGCCAAATGTTGTCTTCCTACATCATTGTTAGTTCCTACAAGTTCAAAATAGTACCAAATAACTTACCAACACACAAATACATAACACGTAATGTTTAAATGACCAAATCTTTCAAATGACGCCTAGTGCCAAACACTCCTACACACCCGCTCTCATAGACGGTCAATCTTCTTCTTGAGCATTTCAAGAAATCTCTCGATGTTTTTGAACATCCCCTTTGTTTTCTTGAACTCCGCCGACTCATTTGGAATATCCGAAAGTTGGAAAAAGTAATATAGAGGTGGGAGCCTAGAGTTGGGCAAAGCCTAGAGTTGGAAAATGTTTACCTTGGGCTTTGTAGATTCTCCTATCACTTAGTGGGACAAAAGCGTGTGGAATAAGAAACTAGTCTAGGTGAAGACCTATAGGAGTTGATGGAATGGGAGAGATGAACCTAAAGAGACGGGTCAAGGGCATTCCATATGGCATAGACGTTGTGCCTTGCACGGGAATGTCGGTCATTCACTTGGTCAAGTAGTAGGCAAGGTTGAAGGGTTGCCTAACGGACAAGGAGTAGAGCATGTAGCAAAGGCAAACATTGATGTGATCCCGGTTTCCTATGGTGCTAATTTCATTGGTTCTAAGGAGTTCTTCCCATTCCATTAATTGGGGCTTGAGTTCATGGATTTCCATTCCATATGGGTTCTTGATGACCTCATTTCCGGTTCTAGTTCTTCTAATGTTGGTGGTTCTAATGAAGAGGTGGTCACGAAGTTCATCTTTGGACACAAGAGGGTTATCATAGGGATAGATGCGGTCAAAGAGTGTGTCAAGAGTTGAGAGGGAGTTCAAGTAGGAGTAGATTCAAGTACCAAGGTTTGGGACACCTAGGATTTGAGCAAACTCCTCGATGGTGAAGGAGTATTGATGACTACTAGCCCTAAAGTTAATAGACATGCGACCATACTCATCCTTGGAGAGGGTGATGGATGCATAGAATTCTAAAGTGAACCTAGAACAAATAGGCTTGTCGATTTCTAAGAGACACTTAAAGTTGATTGTCGCAAATTCCGTGTAGAGGTTTGTACCTTCTAAGAAGGATGGATCAATGGTTCTACCCTTATGGACATGTTGTTTTTCTAAGGATTTGAAGACAACGATTTGAGTTTGAGTAAGACCTTTGGTTTTGTGGTGTTTGGGTAGGTATTTGATGGTGTCCTTGTGGTCGTAGTGAGTTAGAGGAGGCATGATGATTCCTAGAAAATCAAAATTTCACATTTAAGTAAATGACTATTGTAATGTGTATGTTCTAGTGTGTGCCTATATGAAAACAATGTGGAGGTGCGGTTGACTTGACTCATTTTGATGCTTAAAAATGTTTTGTAATGCAAGTGATGTTTCAATGACGTTTTTCATTTGTTTTAGCAATGTGGTGAACGGTGGTAAAGTATGGGTGACGACCGAGGGTGGATATGTGAAATGAGGTGGTGATTGTTTGACAACACTTAAAGCTTGGATATCTTCTTTGTGTTCTTCACTTGCTAGAAAGTGGAAGAGACGCATTTCATAATGAAATTCACTTGACTTTTGACGACATAGACAAATATGTTAATGAGAGTATGGATATGACAATTGCCCTTTGTTTCAAAGAGCGACACAAAGGTGAACATAGGTTTATGTATCATGAAAGGTGGTTTAATCTTAATAGGTTAGGTTATAGTGGGGATGACACACTTGTTTGGTTACATTGTGGAATCTTCTTGTGAAGATGACTAGGTGGAGTTATTGGTGAAGATGATATTAACTCTTGGTTTCTTTGAGGGCATGGAAGTGGTGGATGACTCGATATTGATATGACAAAGGATAACTCAATTTCTCATTTCACATTGGTTGTTTGAGGTTCGAGTGATGAAAGGTTATGAGGAATATGCTTGAAGTTTTGCTCATTTTGTGAATCTTATGGGCTGATGGTAAGTTGGAGTTGTGAGTAAAGAGGTGTTTGGTTTTGAACTTAAATAAAACATTCTGTGGTTTTGGCGGACCAGGCGGAACCAAAAAATGGGTTCCGCCCGTATGGTCTGAGAGTGCCGTGGGATCTGCAGGGAAAACTCAAAAGGAATTGTCTTGATTTTTGTGGTTTTATCATAATGTTCAAAACTAAGGTTTTAGGTCTTATGAGTCCTTGACTAAGCCTAGGGATGATGAATGCTTCTCATTCAGGAGGTTTTGTGAAAACGTTGATAGAATGGTTAACGTATAAGACTTTCTTAGTTAAGATGTTCCTCAATGAACATTTTTACCAAGACGATGATGATGGATCACAATATGTCAATTAAGAACATAATGGATTGAATTGTCGCTGAAGTCGATGCTTCCTTTGTTGAAGGTATAACAATGTTGATAAGATGAATTCCGTTGTTGATGCGAGTTTGCTTGTTCAAGTGGAGCTTGTTGATGTGCTTCTCCATCCGATACTAATTTGAGAATCTTACGCGTTTTGGAGAATCATTGGGTAAGTAAGTATAAAAGTGCAAGTACCACTTGGGATTTTCTTATCAACTTATTACCGACATAATTCCATTTGGCATACACTATGGTTTCTATTCCCGTTCTTTTGGGAGACCATAATCCTAGTTGTGTAGTACCTTATGATGTATCCAAATAGGCTCAATTAAAGAATTGTTTAAGGATCTTCTTTAACACGAGCACATAGACAAAAGCTAAACATAATGTTGAATCTAATTGTTATGAGAACAAGTAGTTTTCCAAACATTTCTCTACGTTTAGTTTTACCTACGGATTTACTAATCTCATTCTTGATAAGTCATCAATAACTTAACCATTGAGAACAAGAGAGCAACTAGGAATGTCTTTAAGTTAAAATCCCTTGCTTTTGTGGCTTGCTTTTATTATCAAAAGGTCTTTCAAATATTGACACTATACTCACTTGATTACTTTGAAATATCAACTTCGTTTCACTATTTGTTTTATTCTAAATTCCAAAAAATTGTTTTTGTTGAATTTGTTTAGACACAACTAATGACCTATAAATCAAGTTTTATAACTTATGTCAATTTTACTTGATTTAATGTTTAACTCAAGGTGAGAAGATGTTGTTTTGTACTTTTACTCCATGCTTGTCTTGCCATCATTGGACTTTCGACTAAGTTATCATCTACCAAAGATGATATCATAGAAGGAGGAGATCACTCGTTAAATGTCATATTCAACGACTCCTCAACTCTTTAGGTTTTCTTACTTAAGACACTATGAACTCTATTTATTTTTAAAAAGTCCAAGAGGTACAACATCATTAGACTATATGTCACATTTGATGTGTAAATCCTAGATGTTGAAAACTTATTTTCTTTCACACATCCTAATATATGCTAATGTGATTTATTTTACCTTGTGTGTTTTATGTGAGATTATCATAAAGGAGTGATTGAAGAAAGACACAATTAAAGACTCAAAGTATGGTGTTTGAGAAAATTGTTTAACAAAGGTTTGTTTTGCAAGCATCACAAAAGTGTTAGACATTTTAACACTTAGGAAATTCTTAGTTAGCTCACTTGTAAGCAAGAGTTGAGTGAGACATACTCAAGAGTTTTTCGTGTTTATCTCTTGATGGTTAAATAACCAAAACACCTTATATCTCCTACTAGTACTAAAGACTAAATTCCTCGTTGCATAGAATCTAATCTTAGTTATTTACAAATAGCAGGTAGACACTCTAGAGTATTACAAATAACACATATTTGAGCACATAATGCTAGAGACAAGATATAACCAAAGTCAAGTTTAAGTAATGCGTACCTTTTAAATTGCATAGAGATGCTATCAAGCGGATATGCATTAAGCGTAAAAACTTGGTTTGACGACATGCTTTGAAACTCAATAACTCATGTATCCAAGAAGGTTAGACAATCATATAAAAGCATAGAGTATGATAATCTTAATTCTTTTATCATGAGTTTCTATTAGAGATAGAATTATCTCTAAGTCTCTCTTCCAGGTTAGACAAATTTTACTTGCTTTGTTTTATTAGTTAATGGTGCTTTTGAGTTAAATCTTAATCCGGTTTTATCTTTAAACAACCTTTGACTCCCCAACAATCTTTCAAGAGATTTTGAGCTTTCATCAAATTTAACTAATAATTTTTCTTTTCTCATTTTGCATTTTAATCTCATGTTTGTAATCTAGACATAATTTACATTCTAGATTAATTTCAACATTACTCTTAATTCTAGACATTTTATCTTCTAATAAGATTTCCTTTTTAAAGATATTCTTAAGAGATTTTAAAGACTCATTCTTGAAGATAGCTTTTAGGTTCATATTGCACGAATGTTTAGACTCATTTTATAGTTTAGAAAACTCTAGGATAAATTAATCAAAGCAAAATAGTTTGGTTTCAAAGTGTACCTTGCTTGATGTTTTATCTAGTATAGAATCACAAACCGGATGATTGACTTCATCTTCATCTGAGTTAATCCATGAATCGCAAGCAAGACAACAACGAGCTTGACACGAGTAATCACCTATACTTACACCTTGCTTGTTGTATCAATAAGTTGACAATAAACTACCGGATCATTGTCTTCGTCAACTTCCATTACATTCCAAGATACGCAAGCAGGTTCAACAAAACACACGTACTCATCTTCACTTGTACCTTCATTTAAAACATTTAAACTAGTAGCACATGTATTAACTTCTACTAAGTGTCTATCAATTAGTTTTTCTAAAACTTCTAATTCATATGTAAGATTAAATTGATCATCTTTGACTTGACATATTCCTTGATGAAAGTTTACCATATTTTTCAAACATCATTAGCCTTTTGACAAAAATACATTCTTTCATATTTGGTACTAAAGCTTTGTAAAGCATTGTTTTAGCTTTAGTATTTTTATCAAGTTTAAGATAGTTATCTTGGTTTTCAAAAACTTGTTTTCTTTGGTTTGAAATTACCAAAAGAAATAATATGCCAAAGATCTTGATCAATTGATTTTACATAGTTTTTAAAATTACTTTTCCATTCAAGTAAGTTTTCTTTTTCAAATAGCGGTGGGTTTTGAATAGGTTGCCCTTCTTTGAGATTTTCAAAATCCATGGATCGATCCAAGTTTTAAAATACATTCTATTTTAAAGATCTTGAGTAACGTAGCTCTTGATGTCAATTGTGGAAAACTAGAAGGGGGGTTGAATAGTTTACCGCTTTTTCGATTCTTATTTAGCTTAAATATCTTTAAAAACATTTACGTTTGGTTAAAGATATAAACACAAAGTTATATGTTTGATTCTTTGAAAAGCTTTTTATGTGAATATCAATTCTAACTTTACAAGTTTCATACATTAAAAAGCTTTGCTTGTAATAATCTTAACTTTGCTTGTTTAGTTATTTGGAAAACTTTACTTTTGTTTGACGATACAAACACATCTTTACTTGTTTAGTTCATTGAAAAGCTTTATATGTAACTAGCAATTATAACTAAAGAACAACATGTAATAAGCAAAGATAAAGAAAGAAACGATCAAACCACAACACGATTGTTTATCGTGGTTCGGCTACAAGGACTCTTTTTCCTTGCCCTACATCCACGCCCCGAGTTTCCAACTCGAGAGTTATAAGCATTAATCAACAAGCTCCTTTCACCGGCGGAGAAAACCTTACACGTCGCTTATACTTTTACCGACACAAAGCTAGATGTCGAGTTCTTTTACAAGGGTACAACCACTCCCATTCGTCGCTTACACTTTTACCGACACAAAGCTAGATGTCGAGTTTTTACCAAGGGTACAACCACTCCCGTTAGTTCTTTTACTAGGGTACAACAACTCCCAACACACTACGTATTTTGAGGCCTAAAATACTAACCTATAACTTCTACATACATGACACACATGAAGTATAAACTACCAAAGCTTATACATGACCAAGCTACCAAAACTTGCAACTTTAGAGTTGAAGCTTGTAACTTCTTGAATGATCTTGTGAAGTCCCTTGCTACATAAGAGAATCACAAATCAAAAGGTTACTGAGTTAGTTGAGAGAGTATGTGAATATATGTCCTAAAAGTATGACTCAAAACTAACAAATGGTTTGGTATTTATAGAAAACCATTTTGCAGGTCCGGCGGATCAGGCGGAACCCTCAGATGGGTTCCGCCCGTGTACCCCCAGGGTACCGTCAGGGCTGCAGTTGGTTTTTGCAATAAATCTCCCAAACCAAACAAGGTCACATCACAATACTTCTAGTCAAACACAAGACTTGTAAGAAAGCATAAGGTTAGTCAAACACTCTTTCTTACCATAAATGTATATGGACAAAGCTTACCCTAAATGTGATGTGACATTACTATTTTAAGAAATAAATGTGATGTGACAAGACACTTTCTAATTTAAGAAATAAAAACAATGTTTTGTTTAAAAGGAAATGTTAACCTTAGTTAAACAAGACTTAAACACTAAAAGTGATGATTTACTTATAGCTAAACTTCATACTTTGTCATTAACAAAACTTAGCAAAGATCGTAAAATATAAATAACGTTTTTAGGCGATATTTGTATTAACAGGGACCTTAGGAGTTCGAATAGATTTTCTCTTTGATTCGTGGGTGTGAGCTATTAGAGGTACTCTCGTTTGGGTACTCGCCTCCAAGTTCGACCAAGGTGGTCCGCGTGAGAAATTTGATTTTCTCAAAGGTTAGTAATTTTCTTATTACTTATTTAATTACTTATTTCTTTTAAGTTGCTTTTAGTTAATTAGGTTTAGATCCTTTAGGGTTTAATTCCCTTCTTGCCCTAGATTATTATTATTATTTCCGCTGCGTATTAATCTAGTTAGGGAATAGAAAACCCATCAGTGGCATCAGAGCTTTAGCCTAATTCTATTAGCACTTAAAAAGTAAATTGTTAACATGTGATAAGTGTAAATAATAATTGTATATTATATTATTGTCTTATGATCATTGAATGTTAATATGAATTTACATTTTGAACCTTATATTTTAAAATGTTTAAAATAGAACCTTAAAGTTTAAAATGTTTTGTTTTTAACCTTAGATTTTAAAATGTTTAAAATAGAACCCTAAAGTTTAAAATGTTTCATTTTAAACCTTATATTTTAAAATGTTTAAAATAGAACAAAAGTTTAAAATGTTTAAAAGAAACCTTATATATATTATAATTGTTATATTATTTGAAACTACTAAAACAAAATTCCCGTTTTAGATATATAGAAAATGTGAATAGTATGCTAACCCATGAAAACCGCACATCTATCATATGGGCTATTAATGGAGCGTGTGTGGTTTACCGGCACATTAATAAGAGAACATAAGTGAAAGGTGATGTGGGTCTCGCGATTCTCGGGCTGACTCGAGCCGGGTACCACGCGGGTTTTGCATGGTTAAATTCATTGTCTTATTCATGATCCTCGGCATCCCAGTCATGAATTGTAGATAAACATATACGAGATTAACATGCCATTGATCAAAATCAATGAATCACAAAAGAACTAGGAATTTCATAGAGAATGAAATTGACAAAGACGTTGTCTACCTAAAATAAATTCGTGATGTGATTACGGCAACCCTCTTCATAAAACGAATCTAAAATATGGATCCTAGCCTTAATATAAAATTGGGTAATTGATTAAGGAATATTCATGCTAAACTAAAACTGTTTTATCTTATAGATGTCTACTGAAAATGGTGTCAATCATCCCGTTCCCAATCCCTCACATAACTCAAACTTCTCATTACTCTCAGTTCTTGGGAGGGAAAGACTCACTGGTCCTAACTATATGGACTGGATGCGAAACCTTAGGTTCACCCTAAGGTATGAGAACAAAGAGTATGTTCTCGATGAGCAAATTCCCAAAATTGATAATGATTCAACCCAAGAAGAGATTGAAGCTCACCGAAAGCACTATGATGATGCAAACAAAGTGTCATGCATCATGGCATCGTCTATGAGCCCTGAACTGCAAAAGACTTTTGAGAACACTTGGGCTTATGAGATGAACCAACAGCTCAAAGAAATGTTTCAGGCAAAGGCAAACAAAGAACGCCTTGATGTTGTTAAATCCCTCATGGCTTGCAAACCAAAACCTGGAGCCTCTATTTGTGCTTTTGTCTTAGAGATGAAAGGGTACTTTGACAGATTGGGATCTCTGAACATGGTATTCGATACTGAGCTTTCTATCAACATAATCCTATCTGGCCTGCCAGCTGATTACAATCAGTTTGTGCTCTCGTATCAAATGAACGGGAAAGAGACCTCAATAATGGAACTCCATAGCTTGTTGCAAACCGCTGAGCAAGGGATCAAGAAGATTGATATGCCCTCTACTTCAGCGGCTCTTGTGTTGACTGTTGGTCATAATGCAAAGAAAAGAAAAACTTCTCATTCCAACTGGAAAGGAAAGGCCACAAAAGGAAAGTCCGATCATGGGTCTAAGAGAAAGGTTGAATCTGATATTGCACCGACAAATGATCCAAAGGAAGCAGTGTGCTTCTACTGCAACACAAAGGGACATTGGAAGCGTAGCTGCCCAAAATATCTGAAGGACCTCAAAGATGTAAAGGTCGAAAAGGGTAGTCACTCAGGTATGTTTATGATCGAACTCCACAATACTATAACTTCTGATTCGTGTGTCTTGGATACAGGGTGTGGTACTCACATTTGCACTGTATTCCAAGGTCTAAAGGAAGGTAAGAAGTTGATGCATGGAGAGCTCAACTTAGTCATGGGGAACAGGAAAATCACACATGTGACGAAGATTGGAAAGTACGAGCTCATGCTAAAGTCTGGAGTTAGGATAAATTTAAATAATTGTTGTTATTCATCAGAAATGACAAGAAACATTATTTCATTTCATGCTTTGTTTAAGGATGGTTATCAATTTTCATTTGACAATGAGAATGGAGATATTTTGGTTTATTCAAATGGTTATTTTATATTTAAAGCTTCTCCTTGCAAAGGCATATATGAAACTGTTGAATGTATTAGTGATAATGGTAATGTGATTTTAAATGTTGGTTCGTCTAATGAGCTTGATAAATCAAAATTGTGGCATTCTCGTCTTGGGCACATAAACAAGAAACGCATCGCCCAACTCCAAAAGGATGGAGTGTTGGAATCATTCGACTTCAAATCGGATGATGTATGCGAGTCTTGCTTATTGGGAAAGATGACTAAATCACCATTCACGGGAACATGTGAAAGAGGTGAAGGATTATTGGACTTGGTACACACGGATGTGTGTGGACCATTCCGATCAACCACAAAAGATGGAAACCGCTACTACGTTTCATTTACTGATGATTTCAGTAGATATGGATATGTTTATCTGATTAAACATAAGTCGGATACTTTTGAAGTATTCAAAAGGTATCAAAACGAAGTAGAGAACCAACTGGGCAGAAAGATAAAGGTACTCCGGTCCGATAGGGGAGGAGAATACCTTAGTATCAAATTTTTCGATCATCTTAAAAACTGTGGTATAGTTTCACAGTTAACTCCTCCTAGAACACCACAACTAAATGGAGTTGCGGAGAGGAGAAATAGAACCCTGTTAGACATGGTTCGATCTATGATGTGTCGAGCAACACTTCCAATAAGCTTCTGGGGTTACACATTAGAAACAGCCGCCCATATCTTAAATCTTGTCACTAAGAAGGTTTCGAAGACACCTTTTGAGATGTGGAAGGGAAAACATCCTTCCCTTGGGCACATCAAAATCTGGGGTTGTGAGGTTTTCGTTAGACGAGAAGCTCAGGACAAACTAGAAGCCAGATCCGAAAAGTGTCTTTTCGTCGGTTATCCTAAAGAGTCGTTTGGATATTTGTTTTACAGACCCAAGGATAATGTGGTGTTTGTAGCTCGAAGAGGAACGTTCCTCGAGAGAGAAATGATATCCAAAGAGGACAATGGGAGTAAAATAGACCTTGAAGAAATTCAAGATTCTGCCGATGAATAACCTATAGTAAACACTGACACTCAACAAAAGGTGGTGACACCTGTTGAACCTGATGATATATCCTTACCCATTCGCAGAACAAGTAGTAGAGTAAGCAAGCCTTCTCAGGATCCTCAATTCTATTATGGTTTCCATATTGAAGAGGAAAAGATTAGTGATAGTACACTAAGTGAGTTGGATGAGCCTGCTAACTACAAGGAAGCGATGGCAAGCCTTGAGGCTGCTAAGTGGAAGGAAGCTATGAAAAGCGAGATTAAATCTATGTATGACAACCAAGTTTGGAACTTGATTGACACTACACACAGTCTTAAGATTGTGGGATGTAAGTGGATCTTCAAGAAGAAGACAGACATGGATGGGAATGTACACACTTATAAAGCTAGGTTGGTAGTGAAGGGTTATACTCAAACCCACGGGATTGATTATGAGGAAACCTTCTCACCAGTAGCTAAAATAAAGTCAATTAGGATAATGCTTGCCATAGCTGCGTTTCATGATTATGAAATATGGCAGATGGATGTCAAGACCGCTTTCCTTAACGGAAAACTAACATAGGATGTGTTTATGGCACAACCAGAAGGTTTTGAAAATGCAAAGTATCCTAAAAGAGTGTGCAAGCTTCAAAAGGCCATTTATGGACTTAAACAGGCATCTCGTAGCCAGAATCTCTGCTTCCATGAGAAAGTCACACAGATTGGATTTTCTAGAAGCAAAGATGAGTCCTGTATATATATCAAAGTCAGTGGGAGTATTGTAGTCTTCCTGGTATTATATGTGGATGATATACTACTCATAGGAAACGATATCCCAACATTACAAAGTGTAAAAGAATGGTTGGGGAAATGTTTCTCTATGAAAGATTTGGGAGATGCAACATATATTCTCGGTATAAATATTTACAGAGATAGGTCAAAACGTCTTATAGGACTTAGCCAGGACACGTACTTAGATAAAATTTTGAAAAGATTCAAAATGGAGAATTCTAAGAAAGGGAATCTACCCTTACATCATGGCATAAAGATTAGTAAGGATCTATGTCCGAAAACTAATGAAGAACTGGACAGAATGAGTCGAGTCCCATATGCCTCGGCTGTAGGATCGATCATGTATGCCATGACTTGTACAAGGCCTGATGTCTCCTTTGCTTTGAGCATGGTGAATCGACATCAGCAGAATCCTGGTGAAGGTCATCGGACAGTTGTAAAGAACATTCTTAAGTATTTAAGAAATACTAAAGACAGCTTCTTAGTTTATGGTGGAGAAAGATGATAGTCGTTCACAGTCTGGTTGGGTATTTTTGCTAAATGGGGGAGCGGTGACATGGAAAAGTTCAAAGCAAGATACAGTGGCAGACTCCACATGCGAGTCCGAGTATATTGCAACTTGTGAAGCTTCAAAGGAAGCTATCTGGATGAAGAATTTCATTGGTAATCTTGGAGTTGTTCCAACAGTACAAGACCCCATTGAAATATTCTGTGATAATGAAGGTGCAGTCACCTTGACTAAAGAACCCAAAGATCACGGAAAGTCAAAGCATATTGACAGAAAATACCATTTTGTTCAAAGTAAAGTAGCAGAAGGACACGTGATTGTGAGAGACATACGATCAGAGGATAATCCAGCTGATCCATTCTCAAAGACATTGGCTAAGTCCAAACACGATGAACATGCTTGGAGCATAGGATTGAAAGATAAAATAAAGTTTTAGTCGTTAGTTTGAATTTGAAACATTATAAACAATGATTGAAATCGTAATAGATTTGGTGATTAAATAATGGAGATTTGTTTATTTGCAAGTGTGCTACCATTTACTATTGTTTATCATTGTGTTTCATTTTTGCATGTTTAGAATCCACTTCCTGAGTACTTAGTTTACTCAAACCTCCTCAGTCGTTCAAACTACTGGAAGTAAGTTTTGATTTAAGACTGTCATGGAGTGTTAGTAGATTGTCTATAGAGATTAGACATAGCATAGAGAATGCTGCAACACTCATGAGTACTTAATGGGAATTAAGTATAGGACAAACCCGTACTTAGAGAGATTACTTCATGGATTGAGATCACGAGTAATTCTAAGATGATAATATCCTCTATTCTTAAAATGGAGATACATCGAGTATCTAGTTTTCAAGTCTGTTATACTTTAGTTTATTCAAACGCTGTGCGTAAATGCCAGTTATAAAGGGTATGCTAGGTATGACATGATAAGTTGACTAGTTCTATGTATTCAAAGTTTATTTGTTCCTTTCGCCTAAAAAGGAAAGCGATATCAATGGGCCCCTCGATGATTAAATGTTGACTTAAAAGTACTAGGCCTAGCCGAGACTAAATTGATGTGTTCAATTCAGTATTCTCATATAGTCAAATAATCGGAAATCGAGAAACATAATGTTGAACCTGGAGATTGATTAAAATCCATGTCTCAGGTTCATACGATATCAGTAGAACAAAGGAATAGTTGATCGCTTATCTAAGGACTGACTCTAAGATATGATTCAGAGTTTGGCAGTTGCATTGGATGGCACTCTCTTCTTAGTTGATCGGAATAGGCTTGGACCAATTATAGTTGATGAATTGTCCAAGTGGGAGACTGTTGAAATTAATGTCCAAGTTCATAACTAATTGGTGAGACTATCGTCAAAAGTAGAGTCCTTTTTGGGTCGCCCTCAGTGAACCGTAAAAGAGAAAATGATTCGAAGAATAAGGTTAAAGCGTAACCACGTTTGGTGTTATGCTATAACAAGATATGGGATGTTTTTGGGAAAAGTCCCACATCGGCCCAAGTAGTAAACCCAACCCCCTCTTTTATGTTATAAATAGAAAGGGGGTGTCTTGTTCTTCTTTGCTCATTCCTCTCATCCTATTTCTTACTCCTTGTAAGAGTCTTTCGTTTATCGGGACCTTAGGAGTTCGAATAGATTTTCTCTTTGGTTCGTGGGTGTGAGCTATTAGAGGTACTCTCGTTTGGGTACTCGCCTCCAAGTTCGACCAAGGTGGTCCGCGTGAGAAATTTGATTTTCTCAAAGGTTAGTAATTTTCTTATTACTTATTTAATTATTTATTTCTTTTAAGTTGCTTTTAGTTAATTAGGTTTAGATCCTTTAGGGTTTAGTTCCCTTATTATTTCCGCTGCGTATTAATCTAGTTAGGGAATAGAAAACCCATCAGAAACAACCTCGAGAGGCTTCTTGGGCACTCTTAGCGATTCGGTATAACTTATGTGAAAGGAATAGACTATACTCCACGTCTTAGGATATCGATTAAACGCAGCCACTTTATCTTGGAACACTTTTATTTAATCGATTTCATGGGTGAAGCAAAGATGATAGAAGGTTGCAAGGAGTAGTTGAGGCAGTTTTGAGAGGAGACAGTTTTCAAAAGCGTTTATTTTTTAGGTTCAGTTACTTTTTAAACAAAATTACCACGTCCATAGGTACACTGCTTCCCGAAAATCACTCCCAATTTGACACGTCACATAGTGATGACGTGTTTAGTCTAAAATTATGCCACGTATTGCTTTAGTATCCTGATTTAGTGATATTATAGATCCTTTCAACGTTTTTCTTGAGCATTTGTGAGACCATCTAACAAAAACAAAAACCATCTAGCGTTTATTGGGAAGCCTGTGAAAAATGATTTTTTCTTGTCTCCCTTCAAAACATAGTGAATTTTCGTAAGTGTAACATTACAGTATCTTAAACAGCTTCTAAGTGCACTACACCACATTTGTTGCGAAAGCTCATCTACACGAGTCTTTATTTGTCAATACTTTCAACAATAATTTCCAAGCTTATTTTAGTTATTATAGTAATAAATGTTAGAGGCCATTGCTACTCATCCCGCCTTGATAAACACAAAATTTACGCCGGATGATAACAACTACCTCAAACATTTAAAACTAGAACCATCAACGGACGAAGATGAATAAGTTTATTGTACCTTGAAGGTTATGCGTTTGTCTGTGTGCACCTTTTTGACCTTTTCTATAGCATCACCTCCTCATCAATAATTTCCACTAGTCGATGTGGGACAAACAATAATTCTCTTATTTTTCAGTGAGGTGTTAGCATAGCATGATAGCAGTATCTTTACTATCTTATAATGTATTTAATAATGTATTTAGGACATCTAAATTTAGAAGTTTTAAAAAAATAAGACCAAAAACATTTTCACAAAAAGAAAGTTAGATATAAAGAGGTTTTATCTCAATGTTAAATATATTAATTTTGCTATTAAATAATAGGAATTGTAACATCCTGGAAATTAAATGTATTTAAGTGTCAACTTGTAACTGCCTTCGAATATTTATACTGTCAATTTCAACCAAACTTGTAATAGCCAAACCACAGCCGTATATAAGCAAACCTAAAAACACCAATACTAAACACACAAGGTAAATGTTTTTAAGTTATATTTCAAGTTTTATTTATAATGTTTTTAAATGTATTTGAATTATTATGTAATGGTTGGAAAAAAATTGTATTTCGTACCCGACGCCGCATTGCGCGGGTACCCTTCTAGTACTATAAAATCTATTTGAACTACGCATTCAAATCTTATGTTCTAAAAACCTTTATATCTCATCATTCACCATAATTATTCATAAACAAACACTACACAGTTTCAACGTGAACGTTTGAGAACAACTCGTTAGATTTCGAAGTCCCTTGAGGTTGACATAAATCACTGTTTTTACGGAATTGGTAATTTTGTATCATTTGAAAAGATAAAAGAAACACCAAAATCTTTACAAAACTTTTGGGCATGTCAAATTCAATACCCTGTGATATATCTATCTTCTTTTGGTATGGTAGTTCAGTCTATCCTCAAAAGTCGTTTGTATTGTGTCCAAATCGCCAAGTTTGGAAACATTTTCATGGGCTAAATGTTGGATGGGGTACTTTTCTAGAGTAAAAACCCAAATGGCCAAAAAGCTACTGCTACATTCTAATAACTTTGTAGTGCGCAAATACACTTTATAGCATCTCCTCCTCAAGTATTTGTTCTCCACAAATGACAAACATTTTACATTATACTTATTCTGTCTAAATTATTGTCAGAAAACAAAAATTATATAGTTTAACAAGAGTAGTACAATTATAATTGTCAACCACTCAAATATAATATTTTCCAACTACATTATGTTTTTATTACTTAAAATGAAAAATTGCCAATTCTTTTGAGACATTTCAAAAAGAAATAATGACTATAATTTTAAGATGGAGGAAGTTTTTTTTTTTTTTTTTTTTTTTTTTCTTTTTTTTCTTTTTTTTTTTTTTAATCTTTTTTTAGTTTTTTTTTTGGTTTATTCTTTGTTGTGTTTTTTAGTTTGTTTTGGAAAAATAAGAAAGAAAAAATAAAATTGTGAGTGAGTGAGCACTCAAGGTGTTTCATATTTGAGTATTTGAATCTGTGGAATTAGTTCCGGGTCTTCAAATACTTCAATGATATTTCATGTATTTGTTGTAATCTTTGCAGCAAACGAAAGATACGAAGACCAGTCTCAAATAAATGCACCAAGATAGTTGTTCCAAGTGCGGATAGGTGCAAGAGACTCATTGTGGGAGGCTGTATACGACGATTGGTCGAAGAAGGAGAAGGGTGAAGAGTAGATATGTTGAAGTTATTGTGAAGAACCGATATGTAGCTGAATCTCACTTGTTGTGTGTTGCTTAGCCAAATTTATCGGAGTAGTGAGAGGTTTGAGGGTGAAAAATAAGCTGAAAATGGTTCGAGTCTTTTGTTGGACTGGGGTGTCCATGGGACAAAAAGGTCCCTTAGGAAGGTTAGGTTTCTAGGTGTATAAGGTCTTGGCATAATGCTTCATGAGGAATCATTAGTTTGGGTCTAGTTATTTGATTTTATTGTGTGCTTTTTGATTTTTAACGATATGATCTCAACGAGTAAAGGTTTCATAGTATGTTAAGTTGGCTAAGTATCACTTGTAACATTATTTTGTTTTCTCATCTTCACACTTGTATCCCAAATGGTATGCTCTATGGTTATCTTTCATAGTCTATCATGTTACATCAAGTGTCAATCTCTTGCAATCTAAATTAGTTATCGAGTTTGCATTGCTTGTACGGGTAAGGATCCAGTGAGAAGAAAACTTAAAATGAGAAGGATGAGAAATAATTATAATCACACATTTGAGATGCATCGACTTGATTTAGATGCATCTCTATTCATTTAAATGCATCCCAATTAGTTTCGAAAGTGATTTTGAAGTGAAAACGATGCAAAATAGTACTAACAACAAATTTGACCTGCAGATGACGAAAAATGTAAAGGATTCGTCTAACTTGATGAAATGCATCTAATACATGTATATGCATCTAATTTTTTGCTAAAAAATATATTATGGTGCATCTAAAAGACTAGAAATGCATCTAATTCAAGTCGATGCATCTCAAATATGTAGTTATAGTTATTTCTCATCTTTCTCATTTTAAGTTTTTTTCTCATTTGATCTTTTACCTTGCTTGTACAGCTGTTGAAATATTAAAAGTTGATTCTTATCAACTGCCAGTATGATTTAATATCTCAATATCATTTCCCACATCGGTAGAAGGTAACAATATTGATACATTTATATATTCGAGTTTGTCGATGAATTAATGGCTATTAATAATAACATTTATGAAAGATGTTATCTTTGATAGCTATTATTTATAGCCATTAATTTTTGGTCAAAGTTAAAGGGAAACTTGCACAGTTTCAAGTTTTGGATATCATTGTTTCTTGGAAAGTGACAACAGATTTGAAGGTATAGAACTAGTTATTCCAACCATTTTCGACAGATGCACCAAGATTCTTGATCCAAATGATCAGTTGTTGGCAAGAGACTTGTATTGGGAGGTTGTTTACAAAGAAGGAGAAAGGTGAAGTGATGCTGCTGAGGTCTACCGAAAAGAACCCATTTGCAGGCGAACCACATGTGTTACTGAGTCAGTTTTATATGAGCAGAGGAAGATTTGAAGAGGCTAAAAAGGGTTTGCGCCTTTTGCTGGAATGGGTCTGTCCATGCGACAAGAGAATCTCATGGGAAGGGCGAGTTGCATGGTGTAGGGTGATACTGATACAGATACTCCAAGAGGAATATGGTTTGGGTCTAGTCAAGTAGATTTCAATATTAAGCAAATTTGTGTACCGAAGTGTTACTTTTTCAACAATAAAACATATTTATCTAATGGAGGCGTGGTTTGAAATAAAAATATCGGATTAATATAATTTAGAGTCACAATAACCAGTTTTCCGGAACTCTACTTCTGATAATCAATCAACAATATCTGCTCTATTATAAATTATAATTCCTCTAGAAGCAATAATAGAGCAAATCAAACATTCTATAGTGCCAGCCACATAACGACAGAATAAAAACATTCAGTAATTTGAAGAGTGACTTAACCGATTTTGGTATTTATCAGTCATCATCTTCACACATATCAGCCTTCCTTTTGGACTGCACAGCTAAACGTGCATCTCTCTCCCTTTCATATTCACGATAATCTGCACGCTGCAAAAACGATTGCTTATCTAAATACTGATTTCCACTCTTTTTGTATGTTTCAAGCTCCTCGTCCAGCTGGTTTTCTTCCTTAAATTCACCCCAATCCTTTTTGGTCTTATCAAGAACACTTAGCTTCGGTTTCTTCTTAATTTGCTCAAGAATGGAGTCAACTGCGGAAGGTGCGCCACCTGCTTTTTCTTTTTCAGATGCTTCTATCGTACTAGCATCAACGAGTTTCTTTACTTCAATGGATTCTCCTGCAAAGTCTCTCACCTCTCTTACCTGCAAAATCGAAGATTACAACGTTATTATACATCTAAGAACAGGTAGGCTATCACATCTGAAACAGCAATGAATTTACCTCAACTTTTCCTCTTCCTGAAACAGCAGCCATATTGGCAGCCTCCTTGACGGCGGAAAGGGCAGCAGCTGCAACCTTTAAGGCCTCTGCACCGACACTGTTTTGTTTATCATCTGGCTTTATAGTTGGTGTAGGTTGGATAGATGAATTCTTCTTTTGACCAAGACCAAGAACTGTCATCCAACTCTAATGAAGATGAAAAATTGAATACGCTGAGCTGAAAATATTTGTAACAAAACATGAAAGATATCGGCAGACTTACAGAAGATGGTTTTGAGGAAGACTTAGATAGACTTCCTTTCGAATTTGTAGTAGTAGATTTCTTTAAAATAGAATTCAGCTTCGCTGTGGAAATTCCTTTATTCATCTGCTGCCACACCGCATCAACACTAGCGCTTTTTTCTGGGTTTACAAAATAAATTTAATCACGTCAACTAACTTGAATAAACCTTGCCGTTTGAGGACAAGGACATCATACAGAACAAACTTAGCTCAAACCAATCAAAGTTCTTAAAGTGTCTGATTATGACCAATTAAGAGGTTTGGCTAGAAGTTTAGCACCCAAGTCACTTTAATTATATATTTCCCCTACCAGTCTACCACTTCAGTAAGCAACTATACACTTACACAGTGAGTCTGTAATGTTGTACCCAAAGCAAAATAAAGACTGGGAAATTAGGAAAACTGAGAAAATAAGCCACCTAAATCCTATCTGGACAGCATCTAAACTATACAAAACACGGGGCTTATAATGGAGTCTCGTTAATATGGATAATATGAGACAAATAGAATGTGACTGGGGTTCGTTATACACATCAACTTCTCTAGTGTTACACTAAGACGTAGGATTGTCAATTTCAGTAACTCCACAACTACTAGTCAAAGCGACAGAGTAATGGTCTTAAGTGAAATAAAAAACCTTTTTAAACCTCCCGAAATCCTATTGCAGCGAGGATAATTCACTATGCCCACTTTAGTAATTTGGTAGGGAATTTTTAGCGATGTTCAATTAACTCTTCACTACATAAACTATAGTACTTCATATCATTATCATATTTTCTTTTGTAGCTGTATGTACTTGTCAGTTGACCAAATGAAAACGATGCAAAGAGAGCAGGCTAATAGGAACGAACCAAACAAAAACAAAAGCAGGGAAACAATGATAAAGATATCTGACAAGCATGGTGTCGAGCAAGGGGGGTTTATGCAAGTGGTTGCAGGTTGGGAGAGTTTGTTTAAGCTTACAGCTTACTTAAGTTGATTAGCTCAAAAGCAATAAAAATGAGCTTATTAGCATTTCAAATTATCAATAACTTGATCAAATAAGCTAAAAGTTACAAGGTGGCCTAGACGCCTAGTGGTATGGTTTTCACAAAGTCTCGTCATTGGGCGAACATCTTAACGGCCACAGAAAAGTCCAACTACAAGAAGGTTCAACTTCCCCAGGTAATCTCAACAGGGAACCTTTTCCGGTTACTCGTATAAGAACAACATAATTTCGATAATCTAATGGTCTAGGATTGACTTCTAATGATCAAAATGGTAAAAACTAAAAACATGACAGTTAATTAGCATATATTTACCATAGAAAAGCATATAGCATTTTGACAAACAGTTGGTGTGCATATCAGGTATTCTAAAAATGCATTACTACGTATTATCTACAATTCTAGAGAAAAGAAAAAAGAACCTGAAGTGGTTTGGGGATTTGGTGGCTGTTGATCGACGGTTGTGATCTTCTCTTCTTCAGTCATTGTTTTTGAACCGTAATTTGAAGGTTATCTGGAGCTAATAGGGTTCAGTTCAATTCAATGACTGAACAAGGGCTAGGGTTCACTTACAACGATGGATGAAGGTGTTTGGGAGGTGGGTCTGTTTATTTGTTGCTTTTTCAACTATAGGAGTTTTTTTTTTTTTTTTTTTTTTTTTTTTTAATTGTTGAAGTTATGATTTTATTTTACTCGATTGTTTATAGAGTTGTAAATGAGTCAGGACGTTTGTGAAATGTTCGAGATTAAAACGTCTAGATGGATGAGTTTTGCCAGTTCATGTTACTTTCGAGTTTTGACTCAGATGTACACGGCTTAATCGAGATATTATTCTTCTTTGATCACTTACCTAGTAAGGTTTGAACTTTTAGCATCTTGGAAAATAAGTACCGTATCATAAGGTCAATTGATGGTGGTTGGTGAAATGTTCTGGATTGATTCGGTAAAAACTCGAAACAAACCAATAGATTGTGTTAGATAAGCTAGTGAACTTAAAAATAAGTTTAAACAAACACACTAGTGTTGGAATTGATTTTTGTCGACTATAATTGTTTCAAACAATTGAAATAATGCGTAATTTTACAATGATGTAGTTACTTATAAACGTTTGTGATACATCGTAGCACTGAGATTGTTTTCTTTTATTTCATTTTTATCAAACTTTTGATTTGTATAAATTACAGGCAAGAAAAATGCTACAATTTTGCTTCCGTGTTAATGTTCAAAATTTTACATCTACAATTAACCATTTTTTGATGTTTTTGGTAGTGGCAAAAGATTATACAGTATAAAAAAGAGATGTCACATTTTTATTGGGTAGAAAAATTAAGTTCAATATCATTTACACATGTAAATAAGATATGATGGGATTGAACTCACTGAAGTTTGAGTGATGAACTTTGAACTACGTTTAGAATTTGAATCGGTCTGGTCTGGTCTCGGTCCAGGGTTTTCCATAATTTCGGTTTCGGTCCAGTTCGGTCCAGCTTAAAAACCGGATATTTAGCCTATTTGGACCGAGACCGAGACCAGACCGGACCGACCACATTCGATCTGGTCTTGGTCTAGATTTTCTGCCAGATTCGGTCTCGGTCCGGTCCGGTTTTGAACCATGAGCAGCCTTACAAGTATGAACTGACAAGTACTCATACAAAACCACAACAATAATTAACCAGCCTAATCAACCATGCCTACTTCAAAACCACAACAATAAGCGAAAACCTTCATTATTTAAAGACTATCAAATCCAACAAAACACCAATATCACGACCATGACAAGTACTCATACAAAACGTAACACTACATCATACGTAAATAAATTCATTCATGACATTTAGTTGCTAGATTGACGCAACTCGGGTCTCACAAAGTCAGCATCAGCAGGCACCGAGATATCAACAGTAGGTCTCAACTCAGCACACACACTAACAGCTTCATGCACAGGATCTTCAAAGAACTTTTTCACAAGTTCTTGGTTGATTGGGGCGCCATTGTCTACATCAACCAAAGCTTGTTGTGTAAGATTGTAGTCAAAACGTGGAGCCCATTTCCTTGATCCTAGCCTTGCAGTCGTTGAACAGTTGTCCACCATGAATGAAACACCTCGAGCGTGCATGAATGGATTTAAGGAATCTACAGATTCTATTAAACTTTCGTTGATGATTTCAGAGTACGAGTGTCCTTTCTGCCTCAATACTTCAATCTGAGTTATTGTTGAAAAAAGAACATGTTAGAAACTTTTATGTGTTCAAGTTAGCAAGTTATGAAAAGCGGTGTCAAGTCTCACCTGGGCCATCATTAGTGCCACGTAGACACCGGCTGTGAAAGGATACAATGGACCTAAATCACCAGCTGGTCGGCTAGCACGGACACGCTCACCAACTTTCCACATTCTGGTTTGATCAATTTTTCCCATTGGGAAGGCGGGAAGACCCTCTTTTTCCTGGTGAAAACCATTCAATATCAGGATCAGCATCATCATATTCTAACGTGTATCTTAAAGACACATCACAGTTAGAAATCATCCAACAGGCCGAACAAAGTTTAATAATGAAGTGAACTTGGGGTTGTTTGGATGTGCGTCTTGAAGATAAATATTTGATTTTATTATTAAAATTAGAGGATCAGTTATAGCAATACGGGTTACAAAAGATGGTGTTTGGAAGTGCTGCAGTTTAAAGGTGTAATAATCACTCGTTTGAGTATTAGGCAAATTCTGATGAAGAAATTAACCTGATACCGTACATAAAATGGCCAAAAGGAACATATATAGGATATGAGTCTTATGAGACAGGGTTAAAATTACTTAGAATTGGTTATAAGAAGGGGTAATTAGGTAATTTAATTTTCCTTTTATAATCAGTTTTCCTGCAGCTGGTATGAAGCTCACTATCCAAAATTCATTATTTGACCCCTAAGATATTCAAAAGCAGAACATTTTTAGCCAAGTATTCTAAAAGACATTACTCTAATACAAGTCACTATAATCAGATACTAATCAGTTTTCAAACACAAATCCAAAACGTGAACTAACATCAGAAATTCAGAAAACTTACATAAAAGCGACGACCAGCCAAGATAACACTCCTAATCTCACTGCCACTTGCCACATCCTCATAACACTCGTACAAGATTTCCATACAGGGATGATACGAAGCACTGTATGCTGTCAAGAAATCCTTTTTACCTTCTTCTGAAAGTGACTCATAAACGGCCTTCATACCCTGTTAAAATTCAAAACAATATTTAATTAAATATACAACCTTTGCCTTCTTCATTAAACAGACAAGGGGGCATAAAAGTAAACATACCTTAGTCGATATGGTCTTTGATATGACTCCAGTTATGCATTCAACAGTGTTCTTGTAAGCCAACTCTTCAGACATACCGTGTTCTGTGTACCTTCTGAATAACGACTCCACAATACCATGCACAGCACCAAGCAAAATACCTGATATTCACAATGGGAAAAAAGGTGTTGGTGATATTTGATTATTGTAGAAAGATGTAAAAAGAAAGTAGAAGGCTTAGGCTTACCTCGTTCCCCAAATATGTCACTCTTGTACTCCTGCTCTAGCGTAGTTGCGAATGTAAATGGTGAACCAAGGGCAACTGACCATCCGAGGGCAACATCAGTGGCTCTGCCATCAACATCCTGAAACAAATGTTTTAATAATCATTAGCATAGGTTTTGTGTCTGCAATTCGAGTACATTACATATGTCCTATTTAATTCATTCTACTTTTATATACCCCTAGATCACTAAAAGATAATTTTATGTCCCTTGTTTTGCAAAAAAAAAAAAGTTGATGCTAAGGTTCCGGGTTACAAAATGACCCAAACTGAACTAAAAAATCATTTACTAAATCAGATGTACAAAAAGAGTAGAACGGTTAACACGGGATGAATGAAAAAAGTGTGTTGCAAGTTATATGCAAATAACCCTAATCAAAATCATATATGACCCCTTTAGTCTAGTTTTTTGACCCCTAATCAATCAAAACCAGAATATGGTGTCCTAATAAAGACAAAACCAAACACCACCAAAACATGACACCGAGTAAACACATGTCTTCTAACCAACCTGATGTACTCCAAAACTTGCATTGATCCCGGCTCCATTGACCTCCTTTCCTTGAACGTACAACCTCCTAACTGACGGTCCCATCCCTTTAGGACATACAGCAACCACACTAAAGTTTTTAGGGAAGTCAAGACCGATTGATTGCAAATGACCAAGAAGGAAACCATGGGAAAGTCCAAGTATGCTGTTTGGCTTCATGTGGGAAAAGATCTTCTCATAATTATCAGCCTGCAATAAAAAAGTACATCAAGAACAATTATAAAGCTGTCTATAAACCAATCCACTAATGTATATCTATTAGATGACTGTTTGGTACTCATAAGTACTTTATATAAATGCACAAACTAGGTCGACAAGGGAGATGGAAATAAATAAATTTATTGTTAAAGTCTTAAAAGAGCACTGGTTGAATTCAGAATAAACGACTAACCTGAGCTGAATCGGATATTAGGAGTAAGACCAAGTCACTACCCGCAATAGTGGGGTAAATATCTCCAAGAGTCCCGTTTTCTTCTGTGAAACCAGCAGCACGGGCCTCAGCAAAAGAAGCTGAACCTTTCCTTAAGCCAATCTGATTTTATAAGGTTTCATGTTAGATTTATCAGCAGAATGCTTACATATTGTTTTTAAAATTGTGCAGAGAAAGGCGCAGATAAAACACCTTGACAACAATATCAGATTTTGCTTCTGCAAGAGAATCCCTTAAATTCTGAGCTTGAGCAGGACCCTGGACAAAAATTAAGACTGATTATAGGAAGAGAAGCATTCAACCATAACAAATTCAAACACCTATAGGAGTATCAATCAAACATGCTTAGATATCAAACTTCAATGAGTATCATAATCTTGGATTCAACTTATACACATGACAACAGCATATGTCGACATGCATATGAGTTGAATCCATAGTCTATTATATAATTATCAATGGATTCAGCTAGCATAATTTGAGATTTCGCTAAAAAGGAAGCTTCAAATACTTCTTTTATATCTTTATAAATGCTGATTCTTTCTCGCTTTTTTTTCCCTATTTTTCTTATTAAAAGGATGTGTTTGGGACTGCTTATTGCCTTTTGAAAAAAGGTTTTACTTGATTAAACAACCGGGGTGTTTGTTTAAGTTTATTTGTGGGCTTATGAGCTTATATTTTTTCGGCTTATGTTTCATAAGCTCTATTTTTGTGGCTTATTTTGGGACTTATGGACTTATATAAGTTTATCATGTTAGAACAAAGTTATATGAGCCCACAAGTTTCAAATTAAGCTAACAAAATTGAGCTTATGAAACATAAAAAAAAACACCCCCTATATCAAATTGTTCATTCAAACCAGCTTATTTCAGAAGGAAATAATCTGATAAGTATTTGAATAAGCAATCTAAAACACACTCAAAACTACGCAGATAAACAGTTTTAATAAGCAATCCCAAACACCCCTAAACCAATGAGGAATTAAATCAAGAAAATTACAAACCTGAGAACCCCAACCGATCACACCAATCTGCTTGATACCTTTGAATGCTTCAGGCAACAAATGAAATAGATCCCTTCCTCCTCTCACAATGTACTACACAAACATCAAAATACAAAGTTTTACATAAATCAGATATAAATAGAATCTCTTGTTAGATATAAAGCATCAACGAGTTACTAGAACTTATTCGATTATGGATATGTTTGACAAAAGTAGCTGGAACAAGAGCAAAGTGCTTTTATTCAAAAAGAAAACCGAAAATATTGAGTAACTTTGTTCCTCAAAAGCTCTAATGTTTACAAGTTACTTCAAGTAGCTTATTGTTCCAGAGCTTATTTTTCAAAAATAATAACTTAAGACTCAAATCAATTCAAACCTTCTTTCTCATTGACAGCCATTCGCATAATTACTACTCGTATATGGCTTAGCTTTTTTTATACAAAGCTCCATTATATCAATCACACATTTATACACATAAAGTCAACATTTTTATAAAAACATCATATTAAAAACCCATCCTTCTATACTACTTACTGTATAATGCATAACCAATTTTCCTTGAACTTAAAAAATCTCAAATTTGAGTCATAATACCCTTGATTAAAAATGGTAACAACATCCACGGCTAAATTAATATTTTAAATATTGTTTAACCCTCAAACTTTTATCATTTCTCGTTAATAAGCCATAAACTATTTTCTATTACAAATTGAAACAGTGAGTGTTGCATTAAAAGTCCAATATAATTGCTTTGCACGGATATTTGTAAAGTATTTACACACAAACATAACATAAAAACTTTTCCAACAACTTCCATACACAAGACCCAAGAAAATAAAAAAGACAGCATCCAATATTCCAACAATATTTGATCACATAAAAACCCAGTAAAACTAAAAAAACAAACCTCATCATGACCAGCAAGGTTAACTTTCTCTTTCTTAAAGACACTCGTTTCAAAATCCAACAAAACAGGCTCGGTCCCACCACTAACAACCGGCGCCGCCACCATGCTAGCACCAAGAGCTGACCCATGAACACGTGTCACAACACGTGCTGCTTGTAGTGACTTAACAGATGATATAAACGGTGTACTGAAAGCTACTTTTTTAATGGGTGTTTTGTTGGATGACGTTGAGGTGGCGGTGGTTGGTGTGATGGTGGTGAAAGTAGGTGCGGCGGCCGCCATGGTTGACTGACTGACAGAAAAAGTGTTAAAGAGAGAGAGTGAGTGAGTGGAGTATGGGAAGTGGCTGCACGGGTTGGTTTGTGTGTGTTGTCAATATATATGTAGGGCTAGCTACTACACATGATTTTTACTTGTAGTAGGTATTTATTTTTTGTTTATTATTTAAAAAAAAATAAAAAATAAATAAAAAATAATAAATTTGAGAGAAAATGTCAATAAAAAAAAAAGAAAATCATTTTTTTTTCTTTCCTAAAAATAATATTTTGCACAAAATCTACAAAAAATAATAACAATAACAAAAATTTAACATAGAACCTATTGAGTAATAGACACAAGCCAAATGACCAAATATTGCACGTAATTTTTTTATATAAAAAGTTCATTCTTTAATAATAATAATAATAGGCTTGCTATACCTATGTTCTCTGAAAGTAGCCTATGCCCGAGTTGTAATGTGCATCGTATGGACCAATGGGGGGATCATGCAGTTCATTGTTCTAGTGCAGTGGGTGTGAAGTTTAGGCATAATCTGGTGCGTGATATTCTTGTTGATATATGTTCCAAGGTTGGGATTATGGTGCGTAAGGAAGCTCCTATGGGTTTCCTTTCGGAGGATGGGAAGGAGCTACGTCCTGCAGATCTTTTACTATATAATTGGCTCCAAGGTAAAGATGCATATTTGGATGTGACTGGAATCTCTCCATTTGCTGGTGCGGGGGCGACTTCATGGTCTCCTGGGGTAGCTTTGCATAACGCCGTAGAGAAGAAAAAGAGGAAGTATGCATCCAAATGTGAGGACAGTGGATATAAGTTCATACCATTTGCTTTCTCTACATTCGGAGAATTTGATGCGGAGGCTCTGGAGACACTTTCACGTATTAATTCTATTGCCAATAGCCACTCAAATAATTCTAAGAGTGGTGTTTTTATTTTTCATAGAATAAGCTTTTGTATTCAGAAAGGAGTGGGAGCACAGCTTGTGTCTAGACTCTCATCCAACTTTGTGTAAGCTTATTATGTATCTATGAAATATTATTATTATTATAAAAAAAATAAAATAAATAATAATAATAATAATAATAATAATAATAATAATAATAATAATAATAATAATAATAATAATAATAATAATAATAATAATAATAATAATAATAATAATAATAATAAATATAATTTCACAGAGTTAGCTTTTGTATTTAGAAAATAGTGTGAATTCAGCTTGTGTTTAGACTCTTATCTAACTTTATGTAAAATTATTATGTTTCAATAAATATAATAATAATAATAATAATAATAATAATAATAATAATAATAATTCATTTCTTTAATTTCTCCACCAAAATAATGGAAATTGAGCTAATTAATTTAAACTAAGGGTGAGCATCGGTCCAAAACCGGACTGGACCAACCAAAACTGGACCGGACTGTGACCGAATTTGACCAAAACCGTAGACCAAGGACCGGTCCAAGAAGGCATAATGGTCGTTTTTACGTAAGATCGGACCGAACAGGACCGAGGCCGAAATAAGAAAAATGTTGGGACCGAAACCGGACCGATGGTCCTTCGGTTCGGTCGGTCCAGTTGGTTTTCTTAGTCTCGGTCGGTCTTTGATATGCGATACTCAGCCCTAATTTAAACTACTCATTTCTCTCAATTTTGTAACATCCCTATTTTTATAGAAAATAATAGTAGATTTATCTAAATTCCTATTAGTTATATCCTTTATTTTAGTGGAATGAATAGAAAAGTCCCATTTTGACGGTATAATAATATAGCAAGTGGGGACTTGATATGTAAACAAGATATGATTTAGTTTGAAAGACATTCTTCTACAAGGGACTATATGTGTCAAGTTGACCTGTTTGGTCATATTAACTATCATATTGACCTGTTTGGTCATATTAAGTATCAAGTTGACCATTTTGGTCATATTAACTATCATGTTGACCTCTTTGGTCATATAAAGTATCAAGTTGACCCGTTGGGTCATATTAACTATCATGTTGTCATGTTGACCCGTGTGGTTATATTCAATATCATTTTGGCATGTTTGGTCATATTAAGCATCAAGTTGACCCATTGGGTCATATTAACTATCATGTTGACCTGTTTGTCATATTAAGTATCATGTTGACCCGTGTGGTCATATTCAGTATCATGTTGACATGTTTGGTCATCTTAAGCATCAAGTTGACCCGTTGTGTAATGTTAACTATCATGTTGACCTCTTGGTCATATTAAGTATCAAGTTGACCCGTTTGGTCATATTAAGCATCAAGTTGGCCCAAGTTGACCCGTTTGGTCATATTAAGCATCAAGTTGAACCGTTTGGTCGTATTATGCATCAAGTTGACTCGTTTTGTCATATTAACTATCATGTTGATCTGTCTGGTTATATTCATTATCATGTTGACCTGTTTGGTCATATTCAGTATTAAGTAGACCCGATTAGTCTTATTCAATAGTATGTCGTGGCTCAACGTCAGTATTATTTATAGCGAAAACTTAGTTATATGCCATAGTCGTCTCAGCATTATGTTTATAGTAGTTCAGCTGTAGTATCAAGTTATAGCTCAGCTCGGTTTATGTTGTAGTACAATTTTAGTAATTAATTCAATTTTAGTATCATGTCTTAGTTTAACCTCGTAACTATATTAGTACTATAAATATACAGTCAGTTATGTGATCACATACAGTTGTTCCAGACAAAGTTGGAACTTAGACCTCCTTAGTGGAGAATCGAGCCTTAGAATAGTAAATGTTCCAAAATTGGAACTCAGACATCCTATATGGATGATTAACATGTTTATATGGCTCGTCAGTTATGTTTAGTCAATTATGCACTCAGTCAGTATAGGTGCTTATGCACTCAGCCAGTATAGTACTATAAGTACTCAGTAAGTATGTGCTTATGCACTCAGCCAGTATAGTGATAAGTGCTCAGTCGGTTATGCACTATGTATGTGCTTAGTTATGCAGTCAGTTATGCACTAAGTATGTGCTTAGTTGTGCAGTCAGTTATGCACTTAGTATGTTTATGTACTCAGTCAGTAAGATGGTGTATCATGTATTTAATCAGTCAATGTTGTGCTTATGCAGTTAGTCAATATTATGATTCATGTAGTCAGAATAGTACTATATATACTTATTCAGCATCATGCTTATGTTCAGTTTATGATCTAACACAGTTCCGTTATCTCACTAAGTCTTATAGACTTACCGTTCTCAGTTTATATTTTGTAGGTATGCAAGGTGAGACCATGTACATGCTAAATGGGGCGTAATTGGTTAAAATGGTGTAGCTCGTGGGTTAGGTAACGAGCTTATCATTTTCTTCATTTGTTATCAGTTTGGAATGCCCCTAAATCAAGAACCAGCTTCTTTACCAAGTTTAAAGAGTCATTGTTATGTATTTTGCAAACTTTAGCATTTTGACGAGACGTTTGGAATAAGCTCGTATGATGTAGAAAATACGCTTCCGCTAGTTTTATCAATGTATACAGTTTACAGATATATATATATATATATATATATATATATATATATATATATATATATATATATATATATATATATATATATATATATATATATATAATCTTGGCGTTTCAAATTTCTTCACTAAAATCTTTGTAATTCTCCACTTGTTTCATTTATCTCTACCAAACAAGAGAAATTAGTCTTAACACTAGTATGAATTCTAGTGTATTTTGTTGTAACTTTTGAAAATAAACAATTGTTTTAACACTAGTATGAATTCTCACATGATATGCACGTGCATTCCTTATGTATGAGCTGAATCCGCCTTTGTCTCCAACCACATATTATAAAAATTCTTCATATTTGAAGAAAAAATAGCTTATTTTTCAAACATTATTAAAAATATATATATATATAAAAAAAAAAAAAAAAAAAAAAAAAAAAAAAAAAACTTTTATTATTCACCCATATCCTCCAAACTTCAATATTAAACTAGTTTAATTTTAACCAATAACTTAAACTCTAGACCACTTCATATGTATAAGCATTATTTTATGTTTTGGATGATGAATAATGATTCTCCAAATATGAAGATATTGATCAATGCTCTAAAATTTTCTTCAAAAATTAGAGCATGGTTAGAGATGATTTTTGATGTTCCATTCTTCAATTATGGAGAAAATGATGGTTTGCATACCGTGGTTGTGTTAGTGGGTTTGTATTAAAGTTAGAATTATATTAGGGCTTGTTTGGTATAAGGGTTTGAGTGGGTTTGGACTCAAAGTATAACCAAATCCATTCTTCAGTTTTTGGTTTTTTGAATCCGTTTTTTATAAAGAAAATGTATGTGATTTAACACATACCATTCATTTAAGGATTGCTACTAGCTTAATATAGATGATTAAGATCAAGAAGTTGTGTTCGTTGACTTGATGGATTCAAAGCTATTGTATGTCCTTTTCACATTCTAATATGCATTATCTAATTGTCTTATAGTAATAAACTAAAAGTATTTGGTCTTATGAAAAATCTTATTGGTAATACACAAATCCATCAAGACTTTATACTGGAAATAGAATTACATGAAGATAAGAAAAGTAAACATTTTTGCAACGGAACAAGTGTATTTTGGGAATGCAATAAGCTCTAACTGATATAGTGATATGTGGTTTCAATAAGCTTACCAAAAGCCAAAAATTGGATGACAACTCCATTACTCCATTAGTGCTAAAATCTACATCAAAGTATCAAACTCATGTGCAAGCATGGATGCCAACATGGTCATAGTGGCATGCGTCGTAGAGAAAGGGACACACACAGCAATGCCAATAGTGATATGTGGTTTCAATAAGCTTACGTAGGTTGAAGTCAACATGGTCATAGTGGCATGCGTCCCAGCAATATAGTCATATAGATTTGAAACTTATTTGCAATTTTGTCATTTAACATAAGAACTTTGCCAACTTTTATTATTGTATTTCTGGTCTGCCTAAAAGAAACGATTATTTAAACAATACTAAAGGTTGACTAAAGTGGACATATTTTTCATATGCAATTACTAGAAGTCACACGCTATAGATCTTTTGTTGCTACTTTATTACGGAGTAACAACTATTCTATTATTGCTTGACATAATTATCGACCTTTAACAATTAAATATGTTCGCAAGCACTATAGAACCGCAAAAGATAATTATTTGATTCATTATAGAAACTCGAAATAAGCAAGCTCAAATACTTCCTTCCGACGGTTAAGATGCAGCTTATTTGTGTTTCTATAATTCGTAAGCGATTATTTTTTCCAAAAATACTTTATCCGTCCGTCCACGTTTCTTTTTTATGATGTCTCAAAATAATTTTCCACTACTAAATTAGATACATAAATTTAATAGAGATTATCGTATTGCCTTTATATGAAATTGTTAATTCAAACTTTCAAAATGCAAAATTAATTAATGGTAAAATTGTGCATCTACAAAAAGTAAAGAAAATTGAAACATTAATAAATGTTTTTCTTTAACTGTGTATTTTTATCGGTGTACGATTTAGCTAGAATATTCATTTATTACATATATCATAAAATGTACAAAATTTATTTATTAAAACCGCGTGCGTATACGGGTATTATAACTAGTTATCTACAACAGAAAATACTCATATATTATTCGTGCTAAATCAATTTTTAGCTTTTAACCACAAGGTTTAAGAGACTTAATCATAGATTTCGTAAAAGACATTTTTCAGTGAACAACCGGCTTTATAATCAAGTGAGCTCCAAATTGAGGTTGAAGTGTGATAACCGAGTGAGGAGCATGTGCGTAGGATGGCGAAAGCTCAAACGAGAAGCGTTGTAGAATCATAGCCAACGCTAGTTTGGATTCCATCATAGCAAAATGTTGCCCAATGCATATTCGAGGCCCCCAACCGAATGGGAAGTATGACATTTGTCCCTTTGTTGCCTTTGAAATACCTTCTGAGAATCGATTGGGCATGAACTCATTTGCATCATAACCCCATATCTCATGGTCATGGTGCAACGCCGCAACGGGCACAGTGATTGCTGTCCCACTTGGTAAAGTCATGTCTCCAAACTTAGTTTCCTCATTAGTTAACCGATACAATGCTGGAACCGAAGGATATAACCTTAAAACTTCATGCAAAATCATAGTAACCTACCAACCATAGAAAGAAAATTAAAATGAGTGTACGCTATAGTCATGAAAACAATAAATTTTGCATCAATTGCCTTACGATTTTTAGGTGACTCAATCCATCAGTATCGGGTTTATTATGTCCAAAGACATGAAAAACTTCATCTCTTGCTTGTGCTTGCCAAGATGGATGTTGGCTTAGTAAGATCATGGACCATACAAGTAAATTAGAGGTGGTATCTTGGCCTGCAAAGTAAAAGAGTTTACATTCTTCTATGACATCTTCAATGCTCATTTGTTGAGTTTCGTTTCGATTGGACTCCAATAATATGCCCAATAAGTCATCATGACTTGGTTGACCTCCTTCCATTGCCATTAATCTATTATTGACAATACCTCTTATTGAAGCCTTCACATAATGGTCGATCTCTTTTATCCTTTTGTTCTTCTTGGTCGGCAAAAACCTAGAAGAACAACACTTTTCTATTTCATAAATAAGCACAATGCGAAAATAAGCTTAACATTTAAAAGGTATTTACCTTGCTCCAGGGATGTTTACAGATTGTATGATTTGCAATATCAAAGTAATGAGTTCTTTTTGAAGTTCAAATATCCTTTTTCCTTCTTCATAACTACTACCAAATGCAGTTCGTGAGATTATGTCGCTAGTTAATGTCTGAAGAAATGGAAAAACGTCCAGCTCGCATGAATGCTCAAGTGCTAATAACTTTTGCCACTTGTCCATCATTTCGCTACAACTCAAATGGATAGCTGGAGCCATGTGCTATAAAGAAATGAACAAATCCGCTATAATATGTTACAAATACTTCATTCGAGTAATTTACCTACATCAAGTTATGCTACAAGAAGAAGAAAAAAAAATAATAAAATAAAAAATAAAAATCCGTGGGTGCATACATGAAAGTGCAAATCCTCATAAAGAAAATATTGCAGTGGGTCATCCAAAAAAAATGTTACTGCAATGAGTGGGTTGTAAATCCCCAATCTGTTACAAAACACCTTGAAACTGCTTTAATTTAAACTGTTTTGAATATCAGTTTGCTTTACACAAATTTCACCAAACTAAATCAATTGGTTTTATCCAAAGGAAATTACTTTTTGAGAAATTGACCATCTGAACTTTGTTCAAAATTTAAACAATATCGATGCTATTTGCATATAATATCAGATTAGCAAACCTTTAATTTGTGAGTATGGAATGCCGGGTTGATGATTTTCCTATGCTTAAACCATTTATCTCCTTCGTAATCGATTACTCCTTGAGATAAAATCTTGATATATGGACTATTTTTCCTAAGCTTGTGGAAGTCATTGATTCTAGACAGTATATCTTTGGCAAGACGAGGATCAAGAACATGCACCATTGGTTGTGGCCCATACCAAGCAAAGAAAATATTACCTGCGGTATAATCCGATGTTACTGGTCAACCCAAATTTTATATACTCAACCATTCATGGTCCATATGCAGTAGATAAAGAATAAGTAAAAGTAGTTTTCGACCATATTGTTTTGAATAGCTTCTAATCATTCTGACAAATTAACTCAGTTCCATACCGACTTAAAAATAAAACATTTTACTGATCTCCATGTCTATTATTAAAGTGCACAATTGTTTAAGCAATCATGTTGTGCTTACATGACACAGAAGAACTAACAAGTCTTTTTACATTTTTCGTGAATGATGTAATAATGTTTACATTGAGATTAACCTTATGCCAACCACCATAAGTCCATAACGACATCGGAAGTTGATCTATTATCATTATTTCATTCTAGCTTAATTCTAAATAAAATCAGAGTTTGTGAAGAAATACCATAGGTTTTCGTTGCCTTGTAAACAAAGGGCATAAGTCTTGGAATGATATCATCATGGATATTTATGGGCTTTTTGTTGGCTTCTTTGACCATTTGTCTCATCTCTTTTGTATCCCCAAACAAGAACTTGTAGGATGTTCCCTTGATCCCTTGGAGCCTTAGGTACCTCTCAAGCTTCCTCGGTTGCACCCACACCCATTTCAACAAGCTCCATGCCATGAGCACCACCATAGCCACACCACAAGAGCTTGCAATCCACTTTGATATGCTCATTATCTCCATAAAGACAGCGTCCACATGTATGTGAAACAAATGTGCATAATATGTGCAGTGGTGGGAGAGTATATATGGGTCTGAATGAGTTTTGTAACAACAGTTTCTTGTTCTACCGTAAGTATCTATTATAATTGTTACGTATCAAAGGTGACAATTATATGAGTTTTTGTCGTTTTTGTATCGTATCAAAGGTAAAGCTACCATTTGATCGTGACGACGACAAAAAATAATAATAATAATAATAATAATAATAATAAATAAATAAATAAATAAAATGACAATATTGTTTTCTTGAAAACATACACAATATTTGGCTATAAGTTTATGTTTGCTTTTGTATACAACAATCAGAAAACAAAAAATTGCTCAATAAAAATTTATCGTTCAATACTTACATATGGAAGAAACAATGGAATAAGACACACTCGATGCATACAAGGAAATGAGCACTCTCAATATCATTTCTAGAAGATATATATGAGACATTGAGATAGGCTATTACAGTAGAATGTTACTATCGTCGTTTTTGGAATGTCACTGTAAGTGTAAATGGCCAACTGGTCGACATTGCTCGTGAAAGGTGCCGCCAAATAAACTTTCACCACTGAAAACAAAATTTGGAGCGTCTTTGTCTGGCACGGTACCACTAAATTTAGTGGTACCGTGTGGTCAGATTTTCATTTTCTATAAATACCACCTCACTTCCTTGTTTTTGGTCATCCTTTTTCACATAAAACTTTCTGTATTACATCCTTCCTTTCTAGCTATACCGCTTAGATCATTAGTTAGTTTTCTTTTGTTTACTACATTCCTCTACTAGTCAAGAGAAGAACACAAGGTGTCAAGAAAACACAAAGTGTTAGAGTTTTTGAGTAGTGCACTTGCATTACCAATTGCTTGCTTGATTGTATCTTGATATACATCAAGTGTTGTAATCTTGTAGTCACTATCTTGTGTGGATCATTGTGAACGTGTTGAGATCTTAGGGATCTCTTGCAGCTAGTATGTTTGTGTGTTGATCAAGTGGATCAAGGTAGATTGAAGAGTGTGTAGATTGTGTGAGGATCGTGTAGATCGTGTGATTAATTTGGATCGTGCGGATCGTGGTAGATTGGTACTAGCTAAGATTAGTACTCGACATCTAGCTTAGTGTCGAAAAATAACGTAAGCGACGTTGTACGGTTTTCTCCGCCAAAAGGGAGGTTGTTGATATAGTGCTTATAACTCTCGAGTTGGGTACTCGGGGAGTGGAGTAGGGCAAAGAAGAGCTTCGTGATCGAACCACTATAGATCATCTGTCTCGGTTTGATCTTTCCATCTCTATCTCTTTATTTATTTCTATTGCTTGTTAGTGTTAGCTTAAGGTTGTGTTCATATTGGTGTTGGTTGATTTCATCTACATACGAATCAAAGTTTTTCAAAAAGTAAACTTTCATAACTAGACAAAAAGTCGATAAACTATTCAACCTCCCCCCCTTCTAGTTTCCCACAATTGGCATCAGAGCCACATTAGGCAAGTTTTTTAAAGTAAATTGTATTTTAAAACTTGATCGATCAATGGATTTCGACAAATATCAAGAAGAGCAATCTATGCAAAGACCACCTCTTTTTGAAACCGATTGTTTTATATATTAGAAAACAAGATTTGAAACGTATGTGAAATCAAAGGACATTGATCTTTGGCATGTTATTACTGATGGTGACTTTAAACCTATTGAAAAAGATCCAATAATTAAAAAGGATCACGTTGTTCCTTATGAGCAACAAAGTGATAATCTTAAAAGAAAACTAGCCAAAAATGATGAGACTAAAATGGTAATTTACAATGCTTTGCCGAAAAAGGAATTTGAAAGAATTTTTATGTGTAATACGGTAAAAGATATTTGGAAAACTTTGTTAGTCACCCATCAAGGTAATAATCAAGTAAAAGAAAACAAGATTGATCTTCTTGTTCAACAATATGAACAATTTTTCATTCCGAAAGATGAAACCATAAATAGTGCTTTTGCTAGATTCAATACTATTATTACTAGTCTTAAAGCTCTTGATGAAGGTTACTCTAGCAAGAACTACGTTAGGAAGTTTCTTAGGGCTCTGCATCCCAAATGGAAAGCAAAGGTCACCGCCATTGAAGAATCTAAGAACTTGGTGACATTGTCACTTGATGAACTTATAGGAAACTTGAAAGTTCATGAAATGATAATCAAAAAAGACTCCGATATAGTCAAAGGCAAAAGTGAGAAGTAGATCTCTTGCATTGAAAGCCAAGAAAGAGTCTAGTGATGAGGAAATCTCGTGTTCCGATAGTTAAGACGAAGAATATGCATTAGCAGTTAGAGATTTTAAGAAGTTCTTTAGAAGAAGAGGTAGATTTGTGAGACAACCTCGTGATGAGAAGAAGTCGTCTTTAAGGTATCGTGATGACAAGAAAGGAAAGAGTGATAGGAAATGCTTTAGATGCGGTGATCCAAATCATGTTATTAGTGAATGTCCTAAACCACCAAGAACCAACAACCAAAGAGCCTTCGTAGGAGGTTCTTGGAGTGATAGTGGTGAAGAAGAAAAGGAAGAGAAGCCTAATGATGAAACATGTCTTATGGCTCAAGCATCAAATGAGGTACATTCCGACTCTTCTTATTATAGTGATGATAATTTGTCAATTAATGATAATATACTATATGATGAATATAATAAATTATGCGAGGTAAGTTCTAAAATCATAACTAGAAACAAAACATTAAAAGCAACATTGCATAAACTAGAAAAAGAAATTTTAGAACTAAAAGATCAAGTGAAAAGACTTGATAAACAAAAAGTATGTGATCTTGGATGCGATTCATGTCACAATCTTAGAATAGAAAATGTTCAACTTAGGAAAAATGCATTGAAAATCATCAAGTTTGTAAAAGAAGCTAAAGCGTCTGATAACAAGTTAATTAATACAAGATATAATGAGCATAAGGATGAGGTTCTAGATGTTAATGAAGCTTCAACAAGTAAAACAAAGCAAGTAAAATTTAGCAAACTTACAAGCTCTGTCAAAACAGTGGATGACACCACTAAAGGTACATACGGCACCACTAAAATTAGTGGTACCGTAGTACCGTGTGATGCTAGTGACAAAACAGAGTCGAGTCTGGAATGTAACAAAGTTACAAATCAAATTACAAAGTTATTAACAAAGATGAGATACCTTTCATTAATAAAAATGAAGTCAAAAGTATTTATAAACCTTTGTCAAACCCAATGCTAGATCAAAGACTCCTCCACCTAGAAAAATAAATGTTCCCAAACCTCGGTCAAGGACTCCTCAACCAAGAAGTAACTTTGGAAGATAAAGTTACTCAAATAATCCAACAACTTGGAATAACTTTCAACAACGAAGTTTATTTCCATGGGAAATATATCATCCATTTCAACGTCCTAGCCAAATGCAACAAATGCATAGGATGTTTAACACTAACAACTTTGGACCCGTGAGATATTGGGGACCAAATGTTTGAATCATTGTCTTATTCAATAGATATGATTGGGAATCGACTTGGAGCCTGATGAATGGGTTAAAGATAGTGGATGCATAAACCACATGACGGGAAACCGAAGTCTATTCTCATCATACAAGGCTTACAACGGAGATAATGTCACTTTCGGTAGCAAACTTAAAGGCAACATAATTGGCAAATGTACGATTACTCAAGACTCTCTTACTATTAGAAATGTTGTGCATGTAGATAACCTAGGTTTTAATTTGCTTAGTATTAGTCAAATGGTTGAAAATAAGTGTAGAGTTATATTCTCCGAAGAGGGTAGTGAAATTACTAACTATGGCAAGACCATAGGCAAAGGAGTTAGGAAGAATGGCCTATTTGTTATGAAAATAGGAAATAAGCCTCAAGATAAGATTTGCCTAGCAACCATAGATGACAATTCCACGTTATAGCATAGAAGACTAGGTCACGAAAATATGCGTTTAATATAATCATTAGCATCGAAGGAACTAGTTAGAAACCTTCCTAAGCTTAAATTTGATAAACAATTTTGTGATGCTTGTAAAGTTGGAAAACAAGCTCATTCTAGTCACAAAGCTAAGAATATGGTCTCGACTACTAATGCTTAGAACTCCTTCACATGGACTTATTTGGTCCATCCGCCATACAAAGCTACGGAGGAAACTACAACACCTTGGTGATAGTTGATGACTACTCTAGGTATACTTGGACTAGATTTCTTAAGAATAAGACACAAGCTTTCGATGAATTTGAAATCTTTAGTAAGAAAGTCCAAAACCAACTAGGATGTAAAATAGTCACGATTAGGATGGATCATGGTCGGAAATTTGATAATGAAGTGCAATTTGGAGTATATTGTGATGCTAATGGTATTACACACAATTTCTCAGCTCCGAGCACTCCACAATCAAATGGGGTAGTTGAGCGGAAAAATCATACTCTACAAGAGATGAGTAGAACAATGTTGAATGAACAATCAATTCCGCAAAATTTTTGGAGTAATGCGGTGGACACCTTAACTTACATACTCAATTGGATATTAATTAGGCCTATCTTAGGAAAAACACCATACGAAATCTTGAAAGGTAGAAAGCCTATATTAGATTACTTTAAGGTGTTTGGAAGCAAGTGCTTCATTCTAAAAACTAAAGACTACCTCACCAAGTTTGACCTAAAGTCTTACGAAGGTGTCTTCCTAGGTTACTCCTAAAATAGTACAGCCTACGTAGTCCTGAATAAGGAGTCAATGAAAGTCAAAGAATCACTCAACGTAACATTCGATGAAAGTCCTCCTCTAACTAAGACATCACCCTTTGTGGATGATGATCTAGATGAGGAATAAGATGCTAAAGTCAATGGCAAGAAAACTCTAGAAAATGACATTGAGGATGAAATAGTCGAAGTTAACAAAGTTGTCAACATTAAGGAATCCAGAAACCATCCAATAGAAAATGTCATATGAAACCTTAACCGAAGAACCCTTAGGTCACACGCACAATACAAAAGTAATTTATTTTGTTTTATATCTACCGTAGAACCTAAGAATGTCATTGAAGCGATTAAGGATGAAAGCTAGGTAGTTGCCATGCAAGAAGAGTTAAACCAATTCACCGCCAACCAAGTTTGGGATTTAGTACCTCCTCCTAAGAACCAAACCGTCATAGGAACTAAGTGGGTGTTTAGAAATAAGCTCGATGAAAATGGCATCGTAACTAGGAATAAGGCTAGATTGGTAGCACAAGGCTATAATCAACAAGAGGGAATAGATTACGATGAAATATATGCACCCATAGCTAGATTAGAGTCTATTAGAATACTCCTTGCCTATGCTTGCGCCTTAGACTTTAAATTATATCAAATGGACGTGAAAAGTGCATTCCTAAATGGTATTATCAACGAGGAGGTATATGTCGCACAACCTCCGGGATTAGTTGATTTTGAAAAACCGAATCATGTTTATAAGCTCAAAAAAGCATTCTATGGTCTTAAACAAGCCCCTAAAGCTTGGTATGATAGACTAAAGGCATTCTTACTTAAACATGAATACACCATGGGAATGGTTGATAACACACTTTTCACGAAGAAACGAGATTCACATCTCATCATTGTTCAAATATATGTCGAAGAGATTATATTCGGCTCAACTTGCCCTGATTTATGCAATGACTTTTCTAAAATTATGCATGATGAGTTTGAGATGAGCATGATGGGTAAATTAAATTTCTTCCTAGGTCTACAAATAAAACAAATGGAAGATGGTATCTTCTTTAATCAATCTAAGTATATTAAAGAAATGCTTAAGAAATTTAGTTTAGAAGAGTCTAAGCATATGAAAACTCCAATGTCCACGGGAAAAAAAAACTCACGAACAATGAAGAAGGTGAGTCCGTGGATAGCACTAAGTATAGGGGCATGATAGGTAGTTTATTATATTTAACGGCAAGTAGGCCCGATATCATGTTTAGTGTCTGCCTTTGTGCTCGCTTCCAAGAGGATCCCAAAACCTCTCATCTTGAAGCAGTTAAGCATATCTTCCAATACATTAAAGGCACTATACACTTGGGATTATTCTATCCCAAGGGGACCGGTGTAGAAACTGTTTTCTATGCCGACTCTGATCATGCAGGAGATTATGTGGATCAAAAAAGTACGAGTGGCGTTTGTACCTTCATGGGTTGTTGCTTAATTTCTTGGTTCTCCAAGAAACAAACAGCTCTTGCTATCTCCACGACCGAAGCCGAATACGTAAGCGCTGGAAAGGCATGTCAACAAGCACTATGAATGAAACAAGCTCTTATAGATTATGATATCCATCTAGATGACATCCCCATTATGTGTGATAATAAAGGTGCTATTCACTTAAGAAAAAACCCCGTTCAACACTTTCGCACTAAACACATCGAAATTCGTCACCACTTCCTTCGCGATAATGTTCAAAAGGGCAACATTTCTATTGATAAAGTGCCCACGCAAGACAATATTGTTGACATCCTAACAAAACCCCTCAAGCGTGAATCCTTCAACTATCTTCGTCTATGTCTAGGAATGATGGAACATGTTCCATAAATCCTGTCTTATGACTATTTAAAGTCATCTCGTGCGTCTTATCTTATGACTATTTAAATGTTTCCTCGGAAATATTAAGGTCATCACGTCTCGTCGCGTCCTATTCACTCCATAACAAGAATTTATTAGGTATAAATTCTTTTCTCGTGTCATGAAGTCTCACTATTTAAGCGAGATTCATTTGTCATAAATCAAAATGAGACAAAATCTTGTTTCTACAAACGACGGCACCACTAAAGTGGCCATGGCACCACTAATTTTAGTGATACCGTGGAACTGTGTGTCTGTGACAATCCGTATTTAGGTCTTCTCTTCCCACACAATTCACTTTCAAACTTTCCCAATTTCTACAACTTCCTCTAGACCAAACCTCACAACCCAAAACTTATTCACACCCTTTTCAAGATCATTTCAAGGCATTAGGATTCTAAAGATTATCAATCACTACTATTTACTCAACATCAATGTCAAAATTAGTTTTTCACATAAAATGAGTTTATGTTTTGTCATCATCAAAAAGGGGGCGATTGTTGATGCAAATAATGACTAAAAATGTTATTTCCATCTTTCGATACCTCTATGTTTTGATGATAACAAAGTGTGAAAATATTTTACGTCAAAATTAACGATAACAAGTTTTTTAATCGAAATATTCGATTTCAATGCAAATCACTCTAGGTATGAACAAAGAAAGTGATTACTTGACAAACGATCTAAGAAGTGAATTTGTGTTTTAAACTCTAAAATTGTGAAGTGACAAAACATTCTTTTCAAAAATACATTTTACATATTATTTTTGAAATATTAAGAAATGTTTTATTTGGGAAAATCATTTCAAAAATCCAAACAGCTATATTTCCACCTAAATCAGCTCCAAACTCCCCCAAATAAACTTTCACCACTAAAAACAAAATTTGGAGCGTCTTTGTCTGGCATGGTACCACTAAATTTGGAGGTCTTCTCTTCCTACACAATTCACTTTCAAACTTTCCCAATTTCTACAACTTCCTCTAGACCAAACCTCACAACCCAAAACTTATTCACACCCTTTTCAAGATCATTTCAAGGCATTAGGATTCTAAAGATTATCAATCACTACTATTTACTCAACATCAATGTCAAAATTAGTTTTTCACATAAAATGAGTTTATGTTTTGTCATCATCAAAAAGGGGGAGATTGTTGATGCAAATAATGACTAAAAATGTTATTTCCATCTTTCGATACCTCTATGTTTTGATGATAACAAAGTGTGAAAACATTTTACGTCAAAATTAACGATAACAAGTTTTTTAATCGAAATATTCGATTTCAACGCAAATCACTCTAGGTATGAACAAAGAAAGTGATTACTTGACAAATGATCTAAGAAGTGAATTTGTGTTTTAAACTCTAAAATTGTGAAGTGACAAAACATTCTTTTCAAAAATACATTTTACATATTATTTTTGAAATATTAAGAAATGTTTTATTTGGGAAAATCATTTCAAAAATCCAAACAGCTATATTTCCACCTAAATCAGCTCCAAACTCCCCCAAATAAACTTTCACCACTAAAAACAAAATTTGGAGCGTCTTTGTCTGGCATGGTACCACTAAATTTAGTGGTACCGTGTGATATTTAGTGGTGTCGCCCCCCCCCCCCCCCCCCATAACGGTCAAATTTTCATTTCTTATAAATACCACTTCACTTTCCAGTTTTTGGCCATCATTTTTCACACAAAACTTTTTGTATTACATCCTTCCTTTCTAGCTATACCTCTTAGATCATTAGTTAGTTTTCTTTTGTTTAAAGAGTGATTCTTTCATCCAACCAAAGATCACCTACATTCCTCTACTAGTCAAGAGAATAACACAAGGTGTCAAGAAGACACAAAGTGTTAGAGTCTTTGAGTAGTGCACTTGCATTACCAATTGTTTGCTTGATTGTATCTTAATATACATCAAGTGTTGTAATCTTGTAGTTACTATCATGTGTGGATCATTGTGATCGTGTTGAGATCTTGGGGATCTCTTGTAGCTAGTATGTTTGTGTGTTGATCAAGTGGATCAAGGTAGATTGAAGAGTTTGTAGATTGTGTGAGGATCATGTTTATCGTGTGAAAGGTTGGGATCGTGTAGATCGTGTAATTAGTTTGGATCGTGTGGATCATCGTAGATTGGTACTAGCTAAGATTAGTACTCGACATCTAACTTAGTGTCGGAAAATAACGTAAGCGACGTTGTACGGTTTTCTCTGCCTGAAGGGAGGTTGTTGACATAGTGCTTATAACTCTCGAGTTGGGTACTCGGGGAGTGGAGTAGGGCAAAGAAGAGCTTTGTGACCGAACTACTATAAATCACTTGTCTCGATGTGATCTTTCCATCTCTATCTCTTTATTTATTTCTATTGCTTGTTAATGTTAGCTTGAGGTTGTGTTCATATTTGTGTTGGTTGATTTCATCTACACACGAATCAAAGTTTTTCAAAAAGTAAACTTTCATAACTAGACAAAAAGTCGGTAAACTATTCAACCCCCCCCCCCCCTCTAGTATCCCACAATTATTAGGTAGGTTAAGTGTGTGTTTCAAAGTTTATTTTCTTTTTTCATAAGTATATATTAAACTTCAACATTTTTTTATAAAATTGTACGTACGTCGAAACCATATCAACATTGGGTTCCTTTAGTTCGTAATCCAGAGCCCTTTTCATTGGTATATTTTTTATTAAAAAAATCGTTAGATGCTTATTAGATATTTGATAAATAGTAGAAAGTTCAAGGTAATTTTCATAGCTCGTTACATAGTTTTGGGGGCTGTTTTGTAAATGTCTCTTTTATTAAACGAAACAAATTACCCATGAAAAACGTTTCGGTTTTGGGCCAATTTTGGTTAGTATTGAGCCATGTTTTGGGCTGTGTGAAACAACAACATTTCAACTAGGGGTGTTCATCGATTCGGTTATCGAGTTATTTGGTTTGGTTAGTTCGGTAAAAAAAAAAATTCTGGGTCAAACCGAAAACCCAACCGAACCGAATTCAAATTTGATTCAACAGAACCAGAAATCCAAAACCGATCCCCTATAACCGAAAACCGAACCGAATAATCCGAATTACATAATTTTAATTATTTTTTTATTTAATTATATATATTTTTAGCACAAAATTTTTTTTCAAGCTTAAATAATATTATGTTTATACTAAGAAAGAGTATTAGTAATTTTTTTTCATATAAATACATAAAAAATATATATATTTATATGAATTCGGTTTTCGGTTTGATTTTCGGTTTTCATTTCCAAAACCATATCCAACCCGATAACCGAATATTTAGTTCGGTTCAGTTTGGTTTTGACCATTCGGTTCGGTTACGAGTTCGGTATGACTTTTTTTGGTTCGGTTCAATTTTGGTTTTCGATTACTGTGGATATTACACGATCCGTGAACACACCTAGTTTCAACCACGCTTTAGTATATATAGGATTTTTTGTGAAACGACAGCAATTTTGACCGTGCTTTAGTACATAGGTAATAAAATTAGACGAATACCCGTGCAAAACGACGGTGTATAGATGCAAATAATTATAATCTAGAAATTGTGATTTTGGTTTGACTCTTCATGCAAAACTTATGGGTTTAATTGGTAGTCACTGCGAGAAAAAAGTTCACGAGTTAGAAACAAAATGTGATAAAGTTTAAAGATTAAACAATATTTAAAAAAATATTACAAATTTAGTTATAGATGATATTACCATTTTTAAGTATAATAATCCACTGACATTACTCAAATTTTAAGCATTCCAAAATTTAAGGAATGCAATACATGCATTATAAGTAGTAGAGATAGAGATATAACTGTTTTTTGGGTAAATTACACCGTTGGTCCCCAAAGTCAGGGTGGATTGTGGATATGGTCCTAAAAACGAGGATAGCGCACCCGTATTCCACAACATCACGTTTTTCACTCCCTCACAATCCAAAAGCCTAACGCTCGTTAAAAACCTCATCAATTCATTTTTTTAAGGCTCTCTTGTCCAAACACTCTAGTACCACAAATTAAACACACACCCACTTTCACACATTAACCCAAACACAACAAAGTACCCTTATTTTTTATTTTTGTTTTCACAATCCGAAAAAGCTGCCAATTATGCTTAAAGGAGAAAATGTAGACCTCAAATTCTTGATTTTACTACTTGGAAGATTTCTACAGATTACACAACTAGAATAAGGAGAACTGGCTACGAGCAACATCCCAACGACAAAAGAGCGTCGGCATTTTACACTAAACGACAAAAATTACGCTTGACCGAGCCAAGCCAGCGTTGAATTTTCTGGATTTTAAAATCCCGACGTCATGTCGTCGAGACCATATTGGTCAAATTTGACTTCTCCAATAATAGCGAAAATTTGGGTGGGAATTTGCCCCGCCAAGATGTTGTCGACGCCATGTCGTCGGTAACATATAAACTAAAAAAATTATTGTAATTAACTTTTGATTAGCATTTGATTAGCGTTTGCCTTTGTTATTAGTGTTATCGTACCGACGATACGTTGTCGGTACATATTTAGACACATTTTTTGCTTCCTCGCTTATGAATAATAGCGGATAATTGGGCGGGCTTTTTTCCCGGCATAATCGTTTTTTGGTCGTCGGCAAAGGTGGTGATTGTACTAGTGTTATATGAGTAAGTGAGTAATAAGTTGCCTAGAAAAGTTATGTTAGTTTTTGTGGATAAATATTAATAGGTATATGTCTAGAATCGAACTCGAGATCACGGGATTGCACACTTTACGTATGAAAAGTAAAAGAATAATAATTATTTATATAATGTTATTTTTAATTATTATATAAACACAAAACATCTAAGTAACCATTAGTATTTAACGATAAATGACTAACGATTAAAGGACAAGGACTAGAGTGTAATTTGGAAGTCGAGAATGTTCCGGAACTCCCCATAGGGGTTAGGCCGATCGGATTTAGATTAGGATAACCTAATCCTAATCAAACTTGGACTCCAAGTTACATACACTATATAAAGAGGGCTAGGGTTATTGTGTTTTTGACCTCTTGATACACACAATACCTAATTGTTTTCTCTCTTCTTTCTTTTGTTCCAAAGCTCGGCCGAACACCCCTAATTCATTAGGGTTTCGACTTTTGTTTTGTTAAAAAGTGTTTTGTGTTTAATTACTTGCATAATCGTTACTTGGTATTAGCACATGTGTACAAGAACGTGATACTAACACATCATTGTTAGTATTCTTGGATCGAATAACAAACGGTAAGGGGTTATTCATAGATCCCTATTCAAACCTTAATTAAGGTTCATCACTATATGTTAAGTATGATCCTTAGCTTCCGCATGTGTTTACTTGATGCTTTGATTTATTTACATGATTGTCATGTTATTTAAATTCTAACAGTGGCATCACGAGCCGTTTTAACATGTACTTGATTACCAAAACACATAAAAAACGAATCTTTATTGTTTTTTAGATACATGTTGTCGAATTTTTTATCTAGGGTTAATAAAATTTTTGAAACCCTAAGATTTGAGGGGGGGGGGGGTCAATTACCTTCTTTTATCCAAATTAGGGTATTGTGTTTTGAATATTAATTGGATTAGAAACCCTAGGTTGTCAACATGATTATGTTTTTAAGTGTGTATCTTGTGATTATGTGTAATTGTTATGCTTGAATCCATGACAAAACGTGCATGTTAGTCATGGATTAATTTTAATGGTTAAGTTTTATATCACATGTAAATTTATTGAAGAAATCAAATTGGGGAAGACCTCAATAGTTAATCAATTTTGTGTTATGTGGTGTATAATTGACTATGGCCTACGCAATTGATTGGTTAATGTATGTGGCTCTACTTCCGTTTTGAAGAAAAGACCTTAGTTAATTATATACATTATTTGAAACCTATAATTGATTTTATTAGTGTTTATTTAATAAAGTTTGCATGTGGCTAATTGTTTCACTTTATTAATCATTAATTTTTATTAGTTGTTTGTTTATTATTATTATTACTTGTTTTTTTTATTTAATTGTATGACATGATTGTAAGCAAAAAAGGGTAATTTTTGAATAAAAAATAAATTGGAATAATAATGGTGAAACCATAGTTGTTAAGATCCCGATCCTGATCTTAGGTTCTTACGATTTTACGAAGAAAAAACGATCCGGACCATACGTAGGATCTTAACAAGCTTAAGATCTTATAGGATCCCGATCTTTACCATAGGATCTTAAGATCTACTCCGATCCGATCTTACTTTTCTCGAACCGCAAACTAAAAAACTACAAATTTATGGTTTATGATTTTATATAATTTAAGAAACAACATGTGATTCTTCTTAAACATTCCATATTAATAATTTAGAACAACATTTTCATAAAGTATTCTTATAATTTCATGTTTATAATATATAATAATTTGTATATTTGAATAATATTACAAAGATCATTAAAAATAGCATTATAGTAGGATCTTAGGATCCCGATCCGATCTTACGATCACGATCTTGAAAAGACGAAAACGATCCTAGGTAAGATCCCGATCTTGAAAACCCTGGGTGAAACTACATGTTTCTAATACTAAATTCATAAACTTTTAGTTGATTCTAGTCGAACGGCGGACCGAAGTTTGCATACTATAAGATGGGTATAAGGTTGGTTTTGCATTAAATTATGGTCTCAAAGAGACTCCACTCTGTCTCTCCGCTCGTTTGTGGGTAAATTTGACTTACCAAGTAAAACTATTTTACGTGCAAAATCACTTTAAGGGTGAATTGACCTCAATTCCATGATGATTATCCGAAACACTAAGCCTTATGGCTTATGCAAAAGTACGATATAGTGGACGATAATTATGGCAATTCTTTGATTGGTGAACCCGATACCTCAATTATAAAGTTTTTGATTTAATCTTAGCCTAAAATTAGTTTATAAAAGGGTTTTGTAAAACTTATGATACGAAGATGTGTGTATGCGTCTTCGTACATATTTTGATTGACACATCAAAATAAATACCCTAAAATTTAAGTTACATGCCATCTAACTACAAGAAACACTTAAAGTTATTATTTGGTGTAAGTGAGACCTTGGCTAGATTTTAATAACAAGGTAAATACCCGTTAATGCGTGAGACCATATATAGAATATTTGCAGTTTCTAAGTTAGACGACTTAATTAAGTTGTTAGTGAGACCTAGAACTTAAGGCATGAGATGGGATGAAACATGCTTACTTTGCAAATTGAATTTGGCAAATGTAATTCCCATAATGATCTAAGAATTGGAAATGGTTTGCCAATTATTGTTCGACAAATTACCATATTTTATACTTTCATTACTAGTAGATAAACTGATGTAGTTAAAATATGAAAAGTTGGATCCTAGATTTTCAAGAAATTTTGTGGTTATATGAATATATCCCCAGGTATCTTATTTTCTTGAAAATTTTGTATTATCAAAAATACTAATATTTGAACTTTTTCTATAGAAATGGCTCAACCCGAAACCGTTGCACTAAGTTCCGTGTTCAAAGCTCACTTTGATCGGGAGAAATTGACTGGCCCTAATTTCAATGACGGGCATAGGTCACTCAGGGTTGTCTTGAGGGTGGCCGATAAGCTGGAATACTTGACTAAGCCTTGCCCTAATGAGCCGCCTGCGACTGCATCTGACGCAGTCAAAGCAGCTTGGAAAGAGGAGTATAAAAAGCATAATGATGTTACATGCTTGATGCTTGGAAGTATGGTTCCCAGATTGCAAAAACAGTTTGTGCATTACTTTCCAAACAATATGCTCCAAGAACTCCAAAAGATTTATGAAACGCCAGCAAGTGTTGAACTGTATGATTTGATCAATTCATTACATAGCTGCAAGTAAGCTGAAGGTAAACATGGGAGTGATCATGTGTTGGAGATAAAAAGCTACATGGACCAACTGCATCAGCTTTGTTACGTCTATCCTGAGAATGTTTGTGTGAACCTAATCAATAGGTCCTCGAACCAGGACTTCAATGGTTTTGTTCACAACTTTAACATGCATTGTTCGGGGAAGACAGTCACAGAATTGCTCGCAATGCTTGTTGACTACGAAAAGGGTTTACTAAAGAAAGAACCTACTCCCCAGGTTGGCTATACAAGGAAGTAGGATCCAAAAGCCTAAATTACAAGCGAATAAAAAGGGTAAGGGATAGGTTGACAAAGGTAAAGAAGTTATGGTTTATCAAAAAAATCCCAAGAAGAAGAATAACCCTCAGAAGAACAAGGTGAATCCCAACAAGAAGGATCAGGCTTGTCATCATTACCATGAGGTAGGACATTGGAAGCGGAACTGTCCACTCTACCTGCATGATTTGCGTGAAAAGAAGCAAAAGTCTGAGGCTAATAACCCCAGCACTTTATGTGCGTTCTTTATGATTGAATTATTTTCATTAACTTGTAAAATAAATTCCTGGGTATATGATATGGGATGTGGTATTCATATTTGAAATACTATGCAGGGGTTTAGAGCTGAGATTAAACTTGCCTATGGAGAGCAATATCAGCGTGGGTAATGGAGCACATGCAGCTGTTGAAGCTATAGGAGTATTAAATTAGTTTTGCCTTCGGGCTTAATACTGTCTTTAAATAATTGTCATTATGCATCTTAAATTGTTAGGGGTGTAGTTTCCTTTCCCTATTTATTGGATATTGGTTTTCAACATACTATCAATAACAATGGAATTCTGTTTCGTTTAATGGTGTTTTTTATTTTAATGTTATTGCTGTGAATGGTGTTTTTGAAATTGATATGAATGATAATATGTCCAATAATAATAATTCAATGTATAGGATCAAGAATGGTCTGGATTCGTCTTATCTTTGGCATTGTCGACTTGCTAATATTGGCAAGACTCGCATGAAAAAGCTGCAACATGATGGGCTTTTACAAGAGATCAATGATGAATCATTTGATAAATGAGAATCTTGTATATCTGGGAAGACGACAAAGAAACCTTTAAATAATCGTATGGAAAGAGCTTCTGAGTTACTTGGTTTGATACACACAGATGTGTGTGGAGCATTTAGACATGTGTCAAGGAGAGGTGCTAGCTACTTCTTAACCTTAACGGATGATTTCAGCCGTTATGGTTATGTTTATCTTCTTAAACATAAACATGAGGTGTTTGAAACATTTAAGGTTTTCAAAGCAGAAGTAGAATTGCAAACTGGAAAGAAGATTAAAGCTTTTCGATCTGACAGAGATGGTGAATACCTGATTCAAGAGTTTAAAGATTTTTTAGTTGAGAATGGGATTGTCCAACATCTCACATCTCCATATACTCCACAACAAAATGTTGTATTTGAGAGAAGGAATCGTACATTGTTGGACATGGTTCGGATCAATGTTTAATCTTACAACTCTTCCTTTATCATTTTGGGATTATACCTTAGAATATGCTATTCGCATTCTGAATATGGTTCCAACTAAGAAGGTTGATAAGACACCTTATGAGTTGTGGAATGGTAAAGTTCCAAACTTGTCTTATTTAAAGGTCTGGGGTTGCGAGGCATTTGTTAAACGTGACTCAGCAGATAAACTCAAACAAAGATCTGTATACCTTAGAATATGCTATTCGCATACTGAATATGGTTCCAACTAAGAAGGTTGATAAGACACCTTATGAGTTGTGGAATGGTAAAGTTCCAAACTTGTCTTATTTAAAGGTCTGGGGTTGCGAGGCATTTGTTAAACGTGACTCAGCAGATAAACTTAAACAAAGATCTGTAAAGTGTATCTTTGTAGGATACCCAAAGGAAACGATGTGTTACTACATTTATTTCGCACCTGAAAACAAAGTTATTTTTGCAAGGTATGGAGACTTTCTTGAGAAAGATCTCATATATCAAGAATTCAGTGGGAGGATATATGATCTGGAAGACGATCAAGAAGATACATTACCGTCTGAAAACACTAGCCAACTTCTTGTAGAACCTGAAAGTCTGGGTCCTCCACCTAAAGTTGAAGTGGTTCCCAATCGCAGATCTGTAAGAACTGTGAAAGCTCCTGAACGTCTATGTCTTAACGTAGAGTGTGAGGAATCTATATTAGGGGATCTTGATGAACCTGCTAATTATAGAGCTGTCATTAATAGTCCTGAAAAGGATAAATGGATGGTTGCTATGAATGGGGAAATGCAATCCATGAGAGATAACGAAGTCTGGATTGAAGTAGACCTTCCTCCCAATGCCAAGGTATTTGGGAGTAAGTGGATATTCAAGAAAAATACTGATATGGATGGCAATGTACACACCTATAACTCTATAAGGCCCGTTTGGTAGCTAAAGGCTTTACTCAAACATATGGTGTTGACTACGAGGAGACCTTTTCTCCTATAGCTAACATTAGGGCTATTAGGATTCTCATAGCTATAGCTGCATACTATAACTATGAGATTTGGCAAATGGATGTCAAAACCGCCTTCTTAAATGGTCTCCTAGATGAAGACATCTATATGGCGCATCTTGAGGGGTTTGAGAATCCATAATTTCCAAAACGTGTATGCAAACTTCAAATATCTATTTATGGATTGATGCAAGCATCATGAAAATGGAATAAAAGGTTTGATGAAGAAATTAAAAAGTTTGGTTTTACTCAGAATCTTGATGAGCCATGTGTATATCACAAAGCTAGTGGGAGTGATGTAATTTTCCTTATTTTATATGTCGATGACATATTTATCATGGGAAAAGACATTTTAAGTTTACAAAAGGTTAAGGCATATCTTGGAAAGTGTTTTTCTATGAAAGATTTAGGGGAATCTGCATTCATTCTATGAATCAAGATCTATAGGGATAGATCACAACGATTAATTGATTAAGCCAAAGTGCTTACATTGATAAAATATTGAAGAGATTTCAATATGCAAAATTCCAATAAGGGATATTTGCCAATGCAAGAGAATCATGGCTTAAGTAGTAGAGCATTTACTTCAACACCTGAAGAGGTGTCACACATGAAGAGAGTCCCTTATGCTTCTGATGAGTGTGTAAATACTCATCATTTTTTGTCAATATGAACTGCAAAAACGTTTAAAAACACCCAGAAATACATCAAAATACAGAAAATATCCCAAAGATCGTGTTTTATATGTTTCAGATGCAAAATAATTGAAAACAGATGAAAACCGAACAAAGTTTGCATAATTGGCAGTTTCAGTCCCCCAACTTTCAAAAGTTGTCAAAATCAGTCCCTGAGCATTTGTTTTAAAAGTCAACCTAAGTCCTTTAAAAGTTAAAAGTTATCAAAAATAGTCCTTGGGTAAAAAGTTTTAAAATATTACAATTTTGGTCCCTGAAGCTTCACAATTTGGCAAATCTAATCCCTGGGAATTTCATTTTTTTGAAACAAACTTTATTGGTCCTTGGTAATTGGAATGTGGCATAAAATCACCCTTGTGATAACTTTGGAAGATGTGCAAATTTGGTCCCTCATTTTCAGTTTATGACAATTTTGGTCCTTGTGCTTTCATTTACTATACCCAAACGGACCTTTGATATTAAAAGACAAAACCCTTAATCCAAGTCCACCAAATCCATTAACCTGATCCATACTCCCTTGGCCTAAAAATCCCCTAAGCCCATTTGACTCAACCCAACTCCAAACTAATAAAAACTCATCCAGTGATAAAAATCCAAAAAACCCTTTACCCCGTTTTCCTTTTTACCCTTTTGATTCCACCCAGTCAAACCACAAACACAGTCAAACACACCTTCATCCCTTCCATCCTATTATCCACCAGTATAACCACCACCCCCACGCCACCATCTGCTACACTCCACCCTCCCTCCTCAAAAGCACCCCGTCCTTCACATGATCTCGGCCACGTCTACAATCCAATGAGGTGATGCAAGGCTCTAAAACCCATCCAACAGTTGAGATTAAAAGAAGTGGAGGCCAAGCCAATTGAAGGGTCATGATGTGAGCTTAAAAAGCACAAGTTATCCATCTCAACATCCTACTCACAAAAAAAAACACAACAAAGAAAAGACAAGATAGACAGCCATGTAAAACCCTAGGATTGAACTTAGTATAAATAGAAAAGTATGTAGCTCATTCAAGAGCAGTAGGTTTTAGTTTTAAATTCTGTAATTTTAGTTTTATTTAAAATCTTTTGTATTCTCTTTTCTTTAAAATTCAATGAAAGTTTAGATTTTTTTTTACTTCCTGTTACTATAAAACTGCTTTTTCCACGTTGCTTATTTAATTGCTTATTCACAGATTATTTTTACTTATTTACTTTTAGATTAGCCTTATGCATCTTAGTCCTTCAAACCCTTGGTCTTAATCTTACTTGTACTTTGAGAAAATCCCACAGTTGACACTTAAGGGGGTGTTTGGCATTAGCTTATCTTACTCGATTTGGTCACTTAGCTTATTTTAATTTGCTTTAATATAGTCCTAATAGTTGTTTAGAAGTTAACTCTAGTAGTTTACGGTAGGCTTATAGTTTTTCATAACTGATTTGGAAGTTTCATGGTGTGAATTTATTTCATACTGCCTGGATTTGATTAGGGGTTTTAGTTGTTATTCTTGCTTCATTTTAGATCATATAGAATTAGTATAACATGCTTCAAACTTCTGGCTCATAATCCTTTGTTGCACACTAGTTTTTCACCCATTTCTACCCATTTTGAACCTGCTGTTTCAGCAGCCAAGCATTCGCAAACACCCTCAAAGCTCCATTTTTAATTTCCTCATCTGTAGGAGTTATGACCTCAAAATTGGTTTTCAAATTGTTTGACAGGTTGACTTCATACTCATATTTTTATTTTATTTTTAGGATTTTTTTTGTTAGCTTATTAGGCCTCTAAAAATCAGCCCTCTGAGCCCCCTTATGCTGTTTATGCATCAGCAGGCTTAGAGAAGTTTTTAGCTTTTTCAGTCCTTGTAGCTTATATTCCTGCTTATTACCTGTCCCCTTAAGCTTTTTAGATTCCCCTTTATGCCTTTGCTCTATTTCCCTTTAGTAGTTTGTTATCAGCTTATTTGAGCTTGTTGGTTTGAAGTTAGTCACTCAGTTGTTTGTTTGGATTTGCTTAAACTGATAAGCTCAGTATCTCGTATCTGTGTTTTGATTGTCAGCTTAGAATTACCCTTCTTAGGTTAGTTAGGAGTACCCCTAGCTTAATTAGACAAGCTTCAGCTTATTGGAGCTTGTATTGAGCTTATAAGCTTAAGCAGTTGAGCTTATGCTATTTATGTTTGATGTAGACTGTTGCACTCATTAAGATCTTTTCCAGCTTATTTTAGAAATTTTCTCTTTTCAAAAAGTTAGTTTAATTTGATGTTTTATAAATTCCAAAACAAGAAAACAAAAAAAAAATAATAATAAAAATGAAGCTTTTACAAAAAGTCATGACCATGGTTCGAACCCTGGTCTTTTCCCACAAACAGGACACACCACACAAACACACCCATACCACCTGTGCTAGGATTGCTTCTTGTTATAATTTGTTTTAGTTAATTATTTAATATAGGACTAGTGTTATTTGCTTATAATCAGTTCTTAGGATTGCTTATTAATTGCTTTTTTGTAACTGTTTTTTTCCATTTTTTTTATTTTTCATAGCTACTTTTTAGTGTGTTAAACTTTCCTAAAAATTTTCATAATTTTCTAAATAGTTTTACTATTTTTCTAGGATTTTTTTATTATTTTAGTTTTTAAATTATTATAAAAAAATACAAAAGTCAAAAAAATATTTTTCTTTCTCCAAAAAATTTATTTTATCATTATTAAGTAGGAAAATAATTTTTATGTCCGTAGGACTAGTGTAACTTTAAATTCGCATTTTCTTTTGCGCACTCGCGTTTTCTTTAATTAAATTTCGCGTTTTTAACTTAGTTTATGTTTTAGGTTTCCCCTATTCCCGATTATTGTTCCCGTAGACTTTTAGGTAGTTTTTAAGTTTTATTTTTATTCCTTGTTTGAATTCATGCCTTAGTTACGTTTATTTTAATTTTCGTACGTTATTTGTAATTTCTCGTAGTTTTACAATACCAAATAAACTCTCAACATCCTTACAAGCATTTTAATCTCCGAATCTCACACGATATTGCCTGTTCACACCTCGTTGGGACACGACCCGGGTAATCACTTGCCCGGTATCATATATATATATATATATATATATATATATATATATATATATATATATATATATATATATATATATATATATATATATATATATATATATATATATATATATATATATATATATATATATTGTATTCACGAGTTTTTACAAGTCTTCCTTTTCCTAAAGGTTGATTGGTAAATTCCACTCACGTTTACTTTGTATTAATTTGATACGCACTAAAAAACGCTTATCAGCTTCGGCTGTGGGATCTATTATGTATGCGGTGAAAAGTACAAGGCCTGATGTGGCATTTGCTCAAAATATTACCAGTCGATATCAATAGAATCCAGATGAACGCTACTGGACTGCTGTTACGAACATTCTTAATTATCTAAGGGCTACTAAGGATATGTTCTTAGTGTATGGGGAAATCCAAATGCAGAACTTGATGTTATAGGTTACTGTGATGCTTCCTGGAAGTGTGATAAAGATGATACGAAGTCTCAGACGGATTATTTCTTTGTCATTAATGGAGGAGCTGTAGATTGGAGGAGCAAGAAGTAGAGTACATTGGCAATGTCTGCAACAGAAAGTGAGTATATAGCTGCTTTAGAAGCTGCAATGGAAGCCGTCTGGATTAGGAAGTTCGTTTCGAGGCTTGGAGTTATGCCATCGATTGAAAACCCTATAAAGATGTATTGTGACAACTCAGCCGCAATTACATTTACCAATGAATCTGGAATCATGAAAGGCACTAGACATTTCCCGATTAAATATCACTATGTTTGAGAACAAGTCGAAATAGATGAAATCGAGTTACTCAAAGTTCACACAGATGATAACTTAGCAGATCCATTGATGAAGGCTCTACCTGGCACTAAGCTTTATAAGCTTGCTGAAGGCATAGGACTTCGTTTAGCTAGTAGTTTCATGCCAATTTGTGATTAGTATTTGGATAAAAGGATGTTATGAACAATTATTATTTTAATGAAATAAATTATTTATTATGTTTGATTATCATTTTTTAATAATATATCCTGTATTTGCATGTTTAAATCCTTGAATAAATTAGTTATTCTAAATTGTCCATTGTCAATTAATGATAGGGGAATATCATTAAACTAAGACAAATCTGAGTATTGGTTAGGATATACTTGAAAGTATATTGATGCGTAGTCACACCAATTTCACATGATATTCAATGAATTGAATATAGGACTTATCCCAACTACATGAGTTTACTTTATCGATCTTCTCATTAAGTAAATCATGAAAATAGTTATCTTCAGACTTGAGATACCAAATAAGAGTCATGGATGTAATGCAATTCTGTGAAACAATTTACCACTATTCATAACCGGTAGTTATAAGGATTGTTTTCAGGAGTGTTGCAAAGTTCATGGGTTATTGCTTGTAGTCAAGAAAGAATTTGTTCCTTCAAATTTGTTTTGAATTTTAATACTGCTGGGCCCCTCGTAGGGTTGACAAAATGTTTGTGTGGCCACTCCCAAAGTCTATCTGGAATACGTTCAGATGTTTTGGTAATTTTGATCAATCACAAACAACGAGAAACATAATTGTCAAATAAAGAATGACTTAGATCCATATCTTTATTAACGTGGTATTAGAAACAAAAGGATAATAATAATGATGAATCATTAAAGGTTTTTTTCAGGAGACCTCTGGTGAGTGCTTATTCACTCACTATTATATGACCAAAAACCGATCCAATACGACTATTTGAGCTAACAAATGCCATGAAAACACGTGTTTGTATGTTGTGAATGTGCAGGAACGGATTTATCATAAAAAGACGAAAAATCACGGGAAAACAATGGAAACGGGCACGAGAATTAAAGTTGATCAAAAAGTCAATGCCGGGGATCCAAAAGTCACCTACAGTCCTTCATCTATTCAGACTTGGCAAGATTAGTCCTTGAATTATATTTTTGAAGAAAGTCACATTTAGCCCTTGGAGTTTGAAAGTTAACACAATTGGTCCTTGTAATTCTCATTACTAAATCTGAAAAAACAAAAGCCTGGTCCAATTCCATCAAATATAACCACAAGCCCAATTTACAACAAATATTAACCAAAGCCCAACCCTTATGATTTTTACCCAAGCCCACATTTATCCATACCCGGTCAAAGCCTTTAATTACCCACGGTTAAAAATGATTTTAATAAAACCAAACGTACCCTTCTTTCCCTCTTTTACCCCAAACCCAGAAAAACCCCCAAAATATCATATGAACCCTAATTCCCTTTTACCCTCAATTACCCAATTTCCCAATAATTGATTAATCATTTACCCATCATTGAGCTTCTAGAAGGCCTGTCACGTGCTCAGACATGTGTCAGAGAGAATGTATAAATCTATCAGGGACATGTGGCTGCTTGTAATTGGTCATGACACCTCATTTTATCTGATCCAAGGGCTCTGAATGATTGGAAGAAGCACAAAATAGATCCAAGGACTATAAGATGAAGTGAAGAAACACAATGAGGTGTGGATCGCCAACCTGGAAAATCAGACTCAACCCCTCTCACCTCATCTATAAATAGGGACGTATTTAGCTTATTTCTGGGGTAGTTTTTTAGTGTATTGTTATGCTGTTAGTTTTACTTTAGATTGTAATTAGTTTAGCTTATGTACCTTTCTTATCAGTTTTTAATAAAATTTCGAGTTTACTTTCATATATCTCAGCTTTTTAGTAACTTTTCATTGCTTATTTTAGTTTAATTCTGTTTTTATATAGCTTATAATCCATTGTTTTCAGCTTAATTCTGTTTCCATCAGTTTAATTTCTATCTCATTTAGTTAAACCTTATTTCAAATTGTTACTCTAATATAGTTTTACATTCAAATCATAAAAATAAAAACATATAAAAATCAGAAAAGAAACAAAAAATAAAAAATATATACATTTTAGTTACAAAAGCTCACAGTAGAGTATTTTTCCTTTTACATATTCCATTTAAGCTTGTTAGCTTACTAGTGGAGTATTTTGAGTCAGTAAAAAACTAGTCAAAAGTTCAGAATATTGGTAGCTGAGATGGTGAATTGGGTAGATTAAGTCGGACAAGGAAGGACTTAGCCTATCTTAAAGATAGGCTTGCTTAGTGAACTCCCTCTGTTTAGCTGAGGGAGAGTTGTTTGGTAACTTCTGTTTCAACCTTCTCTATTTGAAGTATTTGTTTTAGATTGATAGCTGCATAAGTGCTACTGTTTCATTGATTTAGTATAGATGTAATTGTAGATTATATTGATTCATGAGTGGTGATTAAACTCAGATCTTTGTACTTTGACTGATTTGAATTGAGTAACTGATTTTAGTTTATGCTAGTATAGTTTAGACATTAGTTGAGTTTTGTTTCATTAAAATCTAGTGTAGATTAGTTACTAGACTGAGTATTGTTATTGATTGATATTGATATTTGCAGTTTGATCTTAGATCTAGTGTAATTTGAGCATCTGTTATTAGTGTGGATCTTTGTTGATTGATGATTGTTGTTAGATAGCTTAGTAGATCTGAGTTTAGTCTAGTAATTGCATTGAGTCACTGTTTCATTGTAATATTGTTGCTGAAGTGTGTCTTAATTGAGATCTGTTTGATAGAGTTTCTTATACTTGTGCAGCTTGCTATTCATACTAGTGATCATTTCTTATCTGACATAGTAGTAATTTGAGTGGTTAGCATAGCTCTTGGATTTAGTAATCAGCTGCTATTGAGTAGCTGATAATAGAGTTTGTAACTGCGTTGGATTATAATTGTGATCATTAGAAGTTAGGCATAAGTAGGTTTGGTGCAATTTAGTAGTTTGCAAGAGTGTTTGGATCTGCTAGTGTACTGAACCATTTAACTGTTCAGCAGTCCATAAAGTTTCTTTAGGTCTAATTTTTGGCAAACTAAATCTTGTAGCTGAGCTTCAACTTGATTCATAGATTTCACAATTTGGAATTCATTTACTGTGTTGAAATAATTGTTAAGTACTGACCCAGCACCCCTGCTCAAGGCTGCTGATCTAGCATATTTTGAGAGTAGAATGCATATTTTGAGAGTAGAATGCGTAAATCTGTCTTATGCAGTCAACTACCACTGCTCAAGGCTGCTGATCTAGCATATTTTTATTCAATTTTTAAATAGTATTAAATAACAAAAATCCATAAAAAATCAGAAAAAGCCCTGAAAAATACAAAAATATTTTTAGAAATTCTTTTATAATATTTTAAAATTTTTAGAAATTAATTTTCAATTTTCCACTTTATTTTTCTATTTTTCTTTATTTCTAATTCATTTTTAATTCTAAAAATAGAAAATAAATTCTAGAAAATAAATAAAAAGTAAAAAAAAAAAAAAATCTTTTTCTTAAAATTCTTTTTATTTAGTTAAGATTTTTAGAAAATATTTCCGAGTTCGTAGGATCATTTTTTGATATACGTTACGTTTTAAATTTTACGGTTGCGTTTTCGTTTTTACGTTTTTCATTTTGGTGCATAATTAGCTTGTACTCTTTGCATGCTTTATCATTGTTTGTGAATAATTGAATATCTTGATTGCTATTTTCACTCTATCACTTTTTCACTATTCACTTACACTACACGATTCCCAATTACATAATTCGGATTTTCCATTCGAGCCTTTGTTGGGAGAACGACCCGAGAAATACTTTCACTAGTATTTCTTTGGAATATAATTATACTATAATTGACACGAATCAATTTTTGGCGCCGTTACCGGGGAAGGCCGAAGTGATTTTTGAATATCTTTTTGAAAAATCGTGTTTTGTTAAGCCTTCCTCTACTTTGTATATATATCTCTATAAAAATAGAAAAATCAAAAACACTTTTTCTAAAGTGTTTTCAAAAATACCGAAAAATAATAAAAGTTACAGCCTCGACTCGATCGAAAGAAAGGGCGTTGTAAACAAAAAAAGTCTCACAATATAACGAAAACGTAATTTAGTTGTTTATCGGACTATTTCAATTACTACAACCGAATAAGCGGGAAATACGGAAGCTAAGACATTAAATTGCTAGCTGAAGAGAGATCCATTCTTCTCTCCCGTCCCGTCGCGCGTGGTTTTGAAAGAAACGGTTTTCGATTAACATTACGTTTTAAGAAAAGAAAAACAAAAGAAATAAAAAGTTTTTGTGAAAAATATAAAAAACAAAAAGATTTTCTTTTCTCTTTTCTTTTTCATTTTCTTTTTAATTTTGCTCGTGGTGTATGCACACCCGATCTTCGTTTGAGAGTCTTACGTCTCCGTTCTCTAACCCCGAGCGGGTTTTACGACATACGAGTCGGGTTCATTTCCTTTACGACGAGGGGATGAACCAAAACGAACACAACGGACCCCCGCCGATGGGTGGTCCGCAGCACAATGTTATCCCGCCGATGGGACAACAACCGGCATTTGATCCGCGTCCGATGGAAGAACAACTCCAATCACCATTTAACGGTGTGAGGAGAGCTATTGTGATTCCGGACATCAATGCCAACTTTGAGATCAATCACGGATTACTCAATTTGATCACGGGTATATCCTTTCACAGGTTCGATCACGAAGACCCCTATGCACACATCCGAAATTTCACCGACATCGCTGAGACGATTAGAATGAACCAAGTTTCTCACGATGTGGTGAAATTGAAGTTATTTCCTTTCTCCTTAAAAGGAGCAGCCCGGACTTGGCTGGAAAAGGAACCGCCTAATTCGATTCACACTTGGAATGATCTCGCTTCCAAGTTTGTGAATTACTTCTATCCTCCCTCTAAAACTTCTAACCTACGTTCTCAAATCTTTCGGTTCCAACAAGCTTTTGATGAAATGTTTAGTGAAGCTTGGGACCGATTCAAAGATTTGAAGGAAAAATGTCCGAACCACGTGTTTACCGACCTTCAGCAGATTGATACGTTTTATAATGGGTTATGTCATGCTGACCAAGATTCGCTTAATTCTGCTGCGGGTGGTAACTTGTTGGCTAGGAACACGAATGATGCTTTCATGATAATTGAGAATAAAGCTCGTGTGAGAATGTCAAGGAATAAACCTCAAGTGTCTAATTATGGTAAAAAATAATGATGAATTGGTAAATATGATTGTGGCTTTAACAAAGAAAGTTGATGCAATGTCTATTGAAAAACCAAACCATCAAGTCAATGTGGTTAGTCACGGTTGTGAGACTTGTGGTGGTCCACATTTGTATTATGAATGTCCGGCAACCGGTGCCTTTTCTCAAAACGCGTATGCTGCAAACGCGGGTAACACTGGTTACCCACAACCTCAAGGAGACCGTAATCTCCTCAGCTACCGTTCATCTCATTTTCTTGGAACACCCGTTCTCGAACCACAAAACCAAGTTAATCAAGTAAATCAGAATCATAATGTTGTGAATCGTAATAATCAAGGAAATCAAAATCAGAGTCGAGCTAATAATGGTTTTCAAAATCATAATCAAGGGTTTAATCAAAACCGGAGTTTTCAAGGTAATTTTAATCAAGGCCCGCCTCAAGGGAACAATTTTCAAAACCATCAAAACCATGGAAACCCTGGGAATTTTTAGAATGCTAATCATGGAAATCAAAATAATGGTAATTACCAAAACCGTGGGCAGAATTTCAACAATAATCATAATCAAACTGTTATTCAAAATCCGTCGCCCACGGAAGATTTGATTAAGCAATTGATTCAAAACCAACAATCTTTTATGGCAAAATATGAAGAGTCAACACGGTTGTTTGCTAATCAAATCAGTGATATTAACAAACGTTTAAATGATCGACCCTCGGGTTCGGGTATTACATCTTTGCCAAGAAACACGATCGCAAACCCGAGGGGCGAAGTTAAGGTGATCATAACTCGCAGTGGTGCTCAATATGATGGACCCGCAGCTCCTACTACCTCTTCTTCTTCGTCTCCGCCTAAGGTAGTAGACTGTGAGACCGAGGCGACAAAGGACCCGGTTCCTCCTGTTAATAAAGGAGGAACTGAAAACGTCCAAACTCCGGTTGTCCAAAAGTCAAAAGAGAAAGAAAAAGTTGTTTTTGAGAATAATGTGAAATACAAGTCTAAATTGCCATATCCGTCACGATTTAACGATGAAGAGCTTCGTGCAAAATCTAAAAAACAAATGGAAAAATTTCTGGATATTTTTCAAAAATTGCACTTTGATATAAGTTTTATGGATGCTCTCGTGTACATGCCAAAATTTACTTCCACGTTCAAAAACCTCATAAGTAATAAAGAGAAATTGCTTGAATTAGCCGAAACGCCGATAAATGCTCAATGTTCCGCGATTCTTCTCAAGAAGCTTCCCGAAAAGCTTGGTGACTCGGGAAAGTTTCTCATTTCATGTTCATTAAAAGATCAAGAAGTTTGTAACGCCCTGGCCGATTCGGGTGCAAGTATAAACCTCATGCCATTATCGATCTACGAACAACTTGGAATGGGGGCTCTCAAACTGACGAGAATGACTTTGGAGCTTGCTAATCGATCGATCACTTATCCAGTTGGAATTGCTGAGGACGTTTTTGTTCATGTGAATTCGTGTACCTTTCCGGAAAATTTCGTTGTTGTCAATTTTGAAGTTGATCCGAGAGTTCCTCTAATACTAGGGCGACCATTTTTACGAACCGCTAAAGCCCTAGTAGATCATTATGAGGATACTCTAACTTTACGACATGATGACGATATTATGATTTTTAAAGCCGATGATTCAAAATCAAAGAAGTATTCCGTCAAAAGCATCGATGTTTGTGATTTTACTTTTGATGATTTTGTTAAAACTTTCGTCTCCGACTCTTCCCAATCATTTCCTCCGACTAAGGAATATGATTCTTTTTGGGAAGAGGTCGATGAATTTCTTGCAATTGAAACGATTCCGATTTCTGAGACTGACGATTCTTACTTTGATTCAGAGGGTGATATTATTTTTCTTAACAATTTGTTGAACGAAGAACCGTCAATCCCTCCGGATAAAGTTAAGACGAAGATTGAGCTTATAATTGACGATCCTCTGGAGCCCGAGCTCAAGGAATTTTTACTAGACTTTGAGAGTTTTACCTTCGATACGACTGAGGAAATGAGTGGCAATCCCACTTATCGTCCTGATTTTTTTGATCTGACATTTGAAGCTTTTTATTTCGATCACTCGGAAGAGACGAGTCATGGCAGTACCACTTCTCATGCTTTTTTCTCTCTTCCGGAATTTGAGTCATTTTGTTTTGATGAATCTGAATATGAAATTGAAAAGTTTTCTAAATCTGAATATGAACGTTTCAGTTTTGATCTTGAAGTTGATCATGATCCGGGTGGAGTTCTTAAGAATGAGAATTTTAATGAAAAGTTTTTCCCAACCCTCCCACCCGGAAAGGATTTTAAAAGGAGCTTAAATGATAAGATTCATAATTCCACAATTATGAAACTTTCTTTTGATGAAGATGAGTTTTTCAAGATTGTTATCATGATTTTCTTGCCATTTGTAACATTTGGTATGGTTTCTCTTATCCTTCACTCCGTGGGGAGTGAGGATGTTGTTTTTGACCCTGGTATCGGTTTTCAAAGTTTTCATACTTAAAATACCAATGGTTATTTCTTCGGGATGGAACTTTCTACTAAATCATATGTTTTTCAAAATATTTTGAATGAAAGCCCAAATGAGATTATTTTTTCCATGGTTTTTCCCCAAGGACGAATTAATTCAGGGATCGAGTCAAGCTCATGTGACTCGGTGAACAAAAACAAGCGCTTCGTGGGTGGCAACCCATGCTTATCCAATTTCATCTTCTTATATTTCTATTTTCTAACACCTAACGTGAGGAGGGAGTGCCTCTTCTACTCTTGTGTTCTGTGTTTGTTTGTGATGTTTGTTCAGGATTGTCCGTGATTTATGAAGACTCTCGTGCTCGTTATCTCTTCACTTGGAGTCTCATTCATCGGTGCTATTTGGAAATCCTATATCCGTTAAATCTTATCGACTAACGTTTTCTTTGGCATAATTAATAAACGGCCTAGAATTTTGTTAGGATTACCTTAACCCATCAAAACATTGAGGACAATGTTTCGTTCTAGTCGGGGGGAGGGTGAATCTTCGATTCGATTTTGACCTTGCATTTTTCACAAGTCGTGCACTCTTGCAACTCCGTTTTTCCACCAAAAATAAAAAATTGAAAAAAAATTGAAAATTTCAAAAAATTTTGAGAAAAATCAATGAAAAAGTCATGAAAAAGTACAAAAAAATGAGAAAAAAGTGAAAAAGTTGTGCAAAAATATAATAAAGTTTGAATAAGTGTTTTGACACCTTGTTGACTTTCTTGCTGGCGAGAGTAGGAATAAATATGTTGACTTGACCGGGCGTGTTGAGCCCTAGCTTGTTCCCTTAACCAATGATAATCACATAAGCTTGTGCTAGTTTTGTACCCAAGGAGCTATAAAATGCGAATTCTTTCTTAAGAATCTACAAGTTCCCGTACTTGACTTTATACATGCGCAGATTAAAAGCTTTCGCTAGTCTTTTACATAAGGAGCTAGAAAACGCGAATTCTTCTTCTAGAATTTGCAAGTTTCCGTATCTGACTTTATATATGCGTGGCTGATTATCGGCTAAGTATTCGCGGGTTTCATTACTTGGAATCTTAAATTGCGAAGAGCGAGAAATGATAGAGTTTATTTAGAAGTTAGATGCTAAACGTGGAGTAGTGGTTCTCTTTAGAGCTCATAAGAGGTACTTGTGGCTTTTTACTCCCATCAGATACGTCACCCATATATAATAGATGTTCTAGGTTAATTAGTGGTATTTCGGTTTGAATAATATTTAGTTATTTGTTTTCTTAAGAGAATTTTTGTTTTAGAAGTTGGGTACATATCAAGGAACATCAAAAATAAGAGCAAAAAGAGAAAAAATCAAAAGTCAAAAGTTGATTATCTATGTGGTTTTGGAGCTACCCGATAAGCTTCCATTGATGTTATGAGAAAAAAGTCAAGAAAGAAAAAAAGTGAAAAATATGAGAAAAATGAAAAAAAGTGAAAGTTGAAAGTTGTATCAAATAGGAGCTTATGTATGTAATAAGTTGTTGGCGCGTGAGGTGCATGTGATAAGTGATTAGTAATCAGTCACATGAGATGCACGTGATCGTACTCCGCAACTTATATCTTTGATATTGTATGTACCCTAAATTCCTTGATGTGGACCGAATTTCTATTGCAGTGGTTCTTAAGAGAAAATGAATAACTACTTATCGTTTTAACTTAGGTATCACTATCGGACTTAAAAATTATCGAAACGAGAAAATATGAAGCAATTCATTTCTCAACAAAATAAAATATTGAGATACAAAACCTAGGAAATGGGAGTAAGAAGTTTTCACAAGTAACTATTATGAGTAGTGTTAGCATCTAAATTGTAGATAAGTTGTGATCTTGTTTGTACGCTTAGTTTGGGGACTCGTGAAAAATCAAGGATGACGATTTTTATCCGTACGGTCACTTCTTAAATAGAAGTGTTTCTACTCATTGACCCTAATAATTATTGAAAAATAATGAGAGTTCAACAAACCGTCACAAGAAATGAAATATGGAAAAGTCCAAAAATAGAAGTGTAAGTGGAATAAAGAAATAAAATGAAAATTTTTGGAAAACGGAGCATTTTTGGGAATAAATGATTTAATTACTTCTTTCGAACCTCCTTGCTACTTTTCAAAGTTAGTAAAAAGAGTTTTGAAATTATTTATCCCAAAAGCGTGAATTGATCACATTGCGTGAGGACACGACAATACCTTAGTCGGGGGGATTTTGGTGAGTGCTTATTCACTCACTATTATCTGACCAAAAACTGATCCAATACGACTATTTGAGCTAACAAATGCCAAGAAAACACGTGTTTGTATGCTGTGAATGTGCAGGAACGGATTTATCATAAAAAGACAAAAAATCACGGGAAAACAATGGAAACGGGCACGAGAATTGAAGTTGGTCAAAAAGTCATTGCCGGGGATCCAAAAGTCACCTACAGTCCTTCATCTATTCAGACTTGGCAAGATTAGTCCTTGAATTATATTTTTGAAGAAAGTCACATTTAGCCCTTGGAGTTTGAAAGTTAACACAATTGGTCCTTGTAATTCTCTTTACTAAATCTGAAAAAACAAAAGCCTGGTCCAATTCCATCAAATATAACCACAAGCCCAATTTACAACAAATATTAACCAAAGCCCAACCCTTATGATTTTTACCCAAGCCCACATTTATCCATACCCGGTCAAAGCCTTTAATTACCCACGGTCAAAAATGATTTTAATAAAACCAAACGTACCCTTCTTTCCCTCTTTTACCCCAAACCCAGAAAAACCCCCAAAATATCATATGAACCCTAATTCCCTTTTACCCTCAATTACCCAATTTCCCAATAATTGATTAATCATTTACCCATCATTGAGCTTCTAGAAGGCCTGTCACGTGCTCAGACATGTGTCAGAGAGAATGTATAAATCTATCAGGGACATGTGGCTGCTTGTAATTGGTCATGACACCTCATTTTATCTTATCCAAGGGCTCTGAATGATTGGAAGAAGCACAAAATTGATCCAAGGACTATAAGATGAAGTGAAGAAACACAATGAGGTGTGGATCGCCAACCTAGAAAATCAGACTCAACCCCTCTCACCTCATCTATAAATAGGGACGTATTTAGCTTATTTCTGGGGTAGTTTTTTAGTGTATTGTTATGCTGTTAGTTTTACTTTAGATTGTAATTAGTTTAGCTTATGTAACTTTCTTATCAGTTTTTAATAAAATTTCGAGTTTACTTTCATATATCTCAGCTTTTTAGTAACTTTTCATTGCTTATTTTAGTTTAATTCTGTTTTTATATAGCTTATAATCCATTGTTTTCAGCTTAATTCTGTTTCCATCAGTTTAATTTCTATCTCATTTAGTTAAACCTTATTTCAAATTGTTACTCTAATATAGTTTTACATTCAAATCATAAAATTAAAAACATATAAAAATCGGAAAAGAAAAAAAAAAGAAAAAATATATACATTTTAGTTACAAAAGCTCACAGTAGAGTATTTTTCCTTTTACATATTCCATTTAAGCTTGTTAGCTTACTAGTGGAGTATTTTGAGTCAGTCAAAAAATAGTCAAAAGTTCAGAATATTGGTAGCTGAGATGGTGAATTGGGTAGATTAAGTCGGACAAGGAAGGACTTAGCCTATCTTAAAGATAGGCTTGCTTAGTGAACTCCCTCTGTTTAGCTGAGGGAGAGTTGTTTGGTAACTTCTGTTTCAACCTTCTCTATTTGAAGTATTTGTTTTAGATTGATAGCTGCATAAGTGCTACTGTTTCATTGATTTAGTATAGATGTAATTGTAGATTATATTGATTCATGAATGGTGATTAAACTCAGATCTTTGTACTTTGACTGATTTGAATTGAGTAACTGATTTTAGTTTATGCTAGTATAGTTTAGACATTAGTTGAGTTCTGTTTCATTAAAATCTAGTGTAGATTAGTTACTAGACTGAGTATTGTTATTGATTGATATTGATATTTGCAGTTTGATCTTAGATCTAGTGTAATTTGAGCATCTGTTATTAGTGTGGATCTTTGTTGATTGATGATTGTTGTTAGATAACTTAGTAGATCTGAGTTTAGTCTAGTAATTGCATTGAGTCGTTGTTTCATTGTAATATTGTTGCTGAAGTGTGTCTTAATTGAGATCTGTTTGATAGAGTTTCTTAGACTTGTGCAGCTTGCTATTCATACTAGTGATCATTTCTTATCTGACATAGTAGTAATTTGAGTGGTTAGCATAGCTCTTGGATTTAGTAATCAGCTGCTATTGAGTAGCTGATAATAGAGTTTGTAACTGCATTGGATTATAATTGTGATCATTAGAAGTTAGGCATAAGTAGGTTTGGTGCAATTTAGTAGTTTGCATGAGTGTTTGGATCTGCTAGTGTACTGAACCATTTAACTGTTCAGCAGTCCATAAAGTTTCTTTGGGTCTAATTTTTGGCAAACTAAGTCTTGTAGTTGAGCTTCAACTTGATTCATAGATTTCACAATTTGGAATTCATTTACTGTGTTGAAATAATTGTTAAGTACTGACCCAACACCCCTGCTCAAGGCTGCTGATCTAGCATATTTTGAGAGTAGAATGCGTTAGTATCTGTCAGAGCTTTTAGGTTTATAATATCTCTGGTTATTGAGATAGGATTTTCTTCAGTTGCCACTGAATTCAGAGCTTTTTAAAGCTGCTTTTTGAGCTTGTGTAGTTGACTGCATAAGACAGATTTACGCTTGATGAATTTAGATCTGTTAGAGTATATCTGAGTTTGCATCAGTGTTTAAGAGTTAGTTTCTGAGCTTCAGTTGTGTAGTTTGAATTAATTGAATTCATTGCTTGGTTTTTGTTATTACTTACGCCTTTTCAGCTTAATAACTGTGAGCTTAGTTTGAGCTTATCGACTCATAAGTTTTACTGTTGTTGATTTTTGTGTTTGCATTTGTATATTCCTTTCATTACTGAGCTCATTGCATTATTCTGAGTTTATTTTAAAAGTTTCATCAACAACTTTTCACAAGTGCTTATAAATAAGCACTTGTGATAAGCAGTTTACCTAAATAAGCAGTTCCATAGCTAATTTTCATCTCAAAATTTTATTATGAGTTTATTTTAATATTTTAGAATTTCTGAAATTTTTCCAGATTTTTCCAAAGCTTTTTACTATTTTTCTTATTTTATTTTGATTTTTATTCAATTTTTAAATAGTATTAAATAACAAAAATCCATAAAAAATCAGAAAAAACCCTGAAAAATACAAAAATATTTTTAGAAATTCTTTTATAATATTTTAGAATTTTTAGAATTTAATTTTCAATTTTCCACTTTATTTTTCTATTTTTCTTTATTTCTAATTCATTTTTAATTCTAAAAATAGGAAATAAATTCTAGAAAATAAAAAAAAAAAGTAAAAAAAATATTTTTCTTTTTCTTAAAATTCTTTTTATTTAGTTAAGATTTTTAGAAAATATTTCCGAGTTCGTAGGATCATTTTTTGATATACGTTACGTTTTAAATTTTACGGTTGCGTTTCCGTTTTTACGTTTTTCATTTCGGTGCATAATTAGCTTGTACTCTTTGCATGCTTTATCATTGTTTGTGAATAATTGAATATCTTGATTGCTATTTTCACTCTATCACTTTTTTACTATTCACTTACACTACACGATTCCCAATTAGATAATTCGGATTTTCCATTCAAGCCTTCGTTGGGAGAACGACCCGAGAAATACTTTCACTAGTATTTCTTCGGAATATAATTATACTATAATTGACACAAACCCTCGAGTTGTACTAGGGGCATTGGTGTGTTGTAAGATGCTAACCAATGTCATTATACTATTAATAGATATCCAAGTGGGAGCTGTTAGTTTTATGGATAAATATTAATAGGTATATGTCTAGAATCGAACTCAGGATTACGGGATTGCACACTTTACGTATGAAAAGTAAACAAATAATAAATATTTATAAAATGTTATTTTTAATTATTATATAAACATAAAACCATCTAAGTAACCGTTAGTATTGTCACACCCCGCCACGGCGGAAAAGCGCGGGTGTAACTTCATGGATATCATCACAACACCTGGTGTCAACATAGAGAACAACTACATGCACATAAATAGAGCAATGTACCAACACACAGTGTTATAACAATACCCCAAGATAAATAAATAACCAAAACAAAATCCAAAGGTATCTTCAATAGATATGAAAGTACCAAACGAAAAACATAAATGTATGATGAGGCGAAAAATGAACCGTTTTTACGGGGTCATTTAAGCCGGAATTGGAATTTAATTGATCAAATATTGTCCTAAATCTTTCCTTTTGTGATTTTAGGTACTTTGGGAGTGAATTCTGGAAAAGGAAGCATTTTGGACGTTTTTGGAGCATAAAAGTGAAGAAAACAGCAAAGACTTAATTTTCCATGCTGGGAACAGTACCTGACGGCGTCAAGAAGGAATTGTTGACGGCGTCAAGAGCAAAATGGATGACGACCTAGAGAAAACGTAACGGCGTCAGAAGTAGGGCGTCAAGAGTTATTTTGGTGACGGCCTGGAGAATGATTACACGTGACGGCGTCAAACCCAAATCTAGGCAGTCCGAGAACTTTATTGGTGGCGAGATGACGGCGTCAGAAATTTACTCTTGACGCCGTCACCTCACAGAATCTATATATACTTTTCTATTTTTCATTCATTAGGAGAGGAACTTGTGTGGAGAATACTAGGGTCGAACCTAATACACTCTAGGTCGTTTGTAACAGTATTTTCAAGGGTTTTCACCCCTTGAAACCTTTCATGTTCAATTAAGATAAGTCTTCTCTAAATTCATTCAATATGTATATGTGTTGTTTGAATATATCTTATGCTTGTCTTGATTATAACATGCTAGGCTAGATCTTTCATGTGTTTGCTTAGATGTAATGAAACCTATATGTTGATTATAGGTTGATTGCTTGTTTATTGTTGTAATGGATGAATGATTTCAATGTTAGGCTTAAGGAAACTGGCAGATCTCCATTGTGTAACTTGCTTGAACGTCTTAAGAAACATGAACCGATGTGTACTAGGTTTTTATGGTTGTATTTAATGCATGAGCGAATTCTAGTGATCCCATGTTAGGAGCTTCTTAGCCGGCTCGACATAGGAGTGAAGTAGGAGCTTATAGGATTGGGGAAGTAAGTACGCCACCCCATGAATGGTATTAAAGAATACAATCCGTCATCCACGCAACTGTAACAAGTAATTAACCTGTAAAAGATATCTAGGGAGTAGTGAAATCTAAGTAAACACAATTATCCCATATATTGCTCACACCACTATCTTAATTTAGTTTATTTTCATTTTTATTATTTTATTTTGATTGCATCTTAGTAATTGGGTTAGTTGACTTGCAACTAATTCCGCCAACTTTTCCAATACCCGAGATTTTTATTTGTTTTCATAAAACATAAAAAATACAAAAAGAATCATCCCTCACCTCTAGACCTAGTTCTTTGGTTTTCTAATCCTAACGACACTATTCCTGAGTTGAACGATCAATCCCCCGGTACTTGTCACTATACTATACTACAACGATCAGGTACACTGCCTGGTGCGGCTTGTAAGCTTCTCGAGATCTCTCGAGAGGTAAAGCCTGGTGCAATTCTCACGCATCAACGTATCACAACCAAATCCAAATAAAGTCAAATCCCAAAATATAAGTAAAGTCTCCATATGCAACTAAGTCTCGCCTAATTGCTGCTCTCAACTTTGGCCTTAGAATGCTCACCTGAAAATGATGCTTAAAACGTCAACATAATGTTGGTGAGATTCATAGGTTTAGACACACATACACTCACAAGGCAACCAGTTTACTGTGATCATAAAATATAGCTGGACAAATAATTTATAGTTATCATATAAGCTACAAGTATTAGCAAACGAATATCCACTCACAAAGGCAACCATCTGGATGGATCATGTCCACCGACCCCTTGGCATCAATTAGGTCGCGTGCGCGAGCAACAGGATAAGCATCCTCCTAATCAAATCACATATATATCTACACATAACTCAACATCAAATGGGTCCCCAAATGAAGCACACATAATCTCACAATCGAATCATCACACATAGCATACATACGTTAGCATTATAAATCCAAGCTCTTTGACACACACATAATCACAGTAACCCAAACATTTAAGACAAGCATCATTCTCATCCCAAGTTTAAAACAAAGTAAAAATATGGGACTATGAACTCACCTCAAACCTTGCAGCTTCCACAAAAATAAATCACAATCTATAACACACAAAAATAAATCTACATTACACATGGTCAAGCTAAAAGCTATAACCCACGTAATACACATATGATGGATGTCTAAGACTCATATGACCCACCATGGATCTCCTAGACACCATACTAACCATTACCATAACCTAATACTCACTAAATCCCTTGCACTTTTAAAATCAGAAAACGCAGAATTTTAGGGTACATTCGCCCACATGAAATCACAACAATTAAAGCTCAACAAGTCACACCAAAAATTTACCATGGTCTCTCATAAGCATAAAAGCTAATCCCAGAAGGCCATGGACTAATAACACACACAAGTACTCAAAAGAAAGTCAAACTTGTCAACTATCCAAATTCGGATCTGAACGTACACCAAAAAGTTTTAATTAGAATAAAATACTTCTACAAGTTTTTATCGCGAATCCTTTTCGTGGTAGTCTAAGATAACCTAAAAACTTAACTATTACAGAATGGCTAATCTAAATACCACTTTTTCACCCACAATTTACTATCAAACCTTTACCCAAATTCTGTCCCGGTTTAACAGCTTTGACACCTTAACAAAGAAAAATCAAAAGACTAACTTTCCGACCTTGAAATCAATCGTGGACGGACTTTTTGAAAAGATTTTCATTAAACTTCAATTTAGACCAAAAATTCGTGACCTAACTCCTCACCATCTGTTAATTACACTCACATCTTTACAGCTATAGTTTTCTGCCCAAACCCTAACACATAATCTAACGTGTTTTACACTCAATTCCCTTAACAAATTACCATACTATAATCAACAAATGATCCTAACATGTTTTGCTTCATTAATTTACTGAAGTATGTAAACCCTAGATTCCATCATAATCAATATTACATGAATAATAACAATAATTAATTAATTACATGAAAACTAGTATTAAAAATATAACTTGATCTTGATTTTAGCTTCAAAAGCAAAACCCTATTTTTTTTCTCTTGTTCCCCCCTCTTGGTCGACCGTACATTCAAAGAAAAGGGTAGGGGAGCTTTTAATTTTGTATTTATAATTATATTGAATAACCTTTAAGGCTTAGAGTTGCATTTGGTATCAAACTTGGTTTCCTTTTTCCCCCTAATCCCTATATTCGGCCGCCCCTATATATATATATATATATATATATATATATATATATATATATATATATATATATATATATATATATATATATATATATATATATATATATATATTATTTTTTTTATTAAATTTATTTATTACACTTAAAACCTCATACTTTTTATATTTTATGTATTTTGATAACGAAACCTAACGTCTTTCGCGATAAACCTTAATTTTACAACAAACCGGAAAATATTCATTTTCAAAACAAAGTTTCCAAAAATAGAATCACACACTCTATAAACATATCCCACAAAAACAACCTTCCCGTAACTTACTAACGCTCAAATACTTGAACGAAGACTCGTTACGCAAAACCACAAAACACCAATTATACATAAGTCATTTCTACACCACAAAGGCGATCAAAATGAACTTTTCCAAAACCAACATTTCCCAAAATCACAACGACAACCACTAACACAAAGGGATTTAGTGCTAATCTCAAGCACTAATCACACAATAACACACCATAACACAGATATACCCATATATCCACCCAAACCACACCAAACAAAGTTAGATAACTCAAGGCTATTAGTCTAACTAACCTGCTAAAACCACGGTTGTTACAAGTATTTAACGATAAATGACTAACGATTAAAGAACAAGGACTAGAGTGTAATTTGGAAGTCGAGAATGTTCCCGAACTCCCCATAGGGGTTAGGCCGATCGGATTTGGATTAGGATTACCTAATCCTAATCAAACTTTGACTCCAAGTTACATACACTATATAAAGAGGGCTAGGGTTATTGTGTTTTCGACCTCTTGATACACACAATACCTAATTATTTTCTCTCTTCTTTCTTTTGATCCAAAGCTCAGCCGAACACCCCTAATTCATTAGGGTTTCGACTTTTGTTTTGTTAAAAAGTGTTTTGTGTTTAATTACCTGCATAATCGTTACTTGGTATTAGTACGTATGTAAAAGAACGTGATACTAACACATCATTGTTAGTATTCTTGGATCGAATAATAAAATAGTAAGGGGTTATTCATAGATTTCTATTCAAACCCTAATTAGGGTTCATCACTAGATCAAGGTTATTGAAACTTGATTCTTGTTTATGCTATAATCAAAAAGTACATTCTTTATTTAATATTTGGTTAATCTCTTATATGTTAATTATGATCCTTAGCTTCCACATGTGTTTACTTGATGCTTTGATTTATTTATATGATTGTCATGCTATTTAAATTCTAACAAGTTACATATTTGGAAGATTACTTCAGCATCGAACTGCTCATGTATTTTCCTATTCTTCATTGATACATAGAAATCAAAGAAGACCTGTTAAGGTCTGTGCATTCTTATTGATAACGGTTACAATTTTACATATTAGACCCTACACTATACATCAATTATAATACAAATATAAACATAACTAAACTAAAGGTATATTTAAGGCCCTTGTTGACCACACACTAGTCTATTTTTTAGACAAACCCTCCCCTAGTGGGAGGGTGTACTTTTTTTATACTTTTTTTTGTACTTTTGTCTTGTAGTTGTTTTTTTTTTCTTTTCTTTTCTTTTTTTTTTTTTTTTTTTTTTTTTTTTTTTTTTTTTTTTTTAAGTTTGTAATGTTTTTGTTTTGTATATTTTTTTGTAATGTTATTAATGTTGTGTATACTTAATTAATAGTTGCCTATATGACGTTATAAAAAAAGATGACGTTGACTCATTTTTGTGTATCCTTAATTAATAATTGCCTATATGACGTTATAAAAAAATATGACGTTATAAAAAAAGATGACGTTGACTTATTTGCATTTATAAACTAATGTTTGTAATGTTTTTGTGTTGTGTATAGTTAATTAATAATTGCCTATATGACGTTATAAAAAAATATGGCGTTATAAAAAAATATGACGTTATAAAAAAAGATGACGTTGACTCATTTGCATTTATAAACTACTACAAGATCAATGTTTACACCTAAACTTAAATTATTTAAAAACAACAACTATTATTATAAAATTAAACGTCAACGTTAACATATTATTTAAAAACAACAATATCTACGACATATGAAGATTATTCATTTCGGTTAAAAGATCATGGAGCCGGGCACTTGACTGACAAGCGTGATCCTCAGGATTCCTTGCCATTTCTAACTCCATTTCTAGCGCCTTTATTCTTTGCTTCAACAACTTGATCTCATTTTTTGTAGCAACGCAGTTTGAGCAATGCGTTGAAGAAGAGGCTTGACTAAAGTGTTGTGCTTCAAATACATCTTTCCACGCGAAGTATCGACACCCATAGTCTTTTGTACTTGGCTGTTACATGTTCAGGAAATAATAAGAAATGTATTTTTAACAAACAAATTATTTACATAACTAAGCAAACGTATGATTATTTACCACTGAAAGAGGACTTGCATAAAACAGTCGCCCACGACTACCGTTTTGCCAGGATGTCCGTTCTACAATAAATCCTTTATTACATCGGCACCAGAAAGGATTTCTTTGGCTCATCTGACCAAAGAATTTGCATAATCAATCAATAATGTTATTTACTAATATAAATAAATATTTAATCAATTACTATATAATACAAACAGTTGTTTACAACATAAATCAATAATCATTTACAATGTTTTGTCTGTAAAATTATTCACAACATAAATCAATAATTATTTACAACATAAATCAATAATTATTTACAATGTTTTGTCTGTATAATATTTACGTCGATAGTCGATGTTGATATAAACTTATCCATTGTTCTGCAATTGGCTGTCGGAAAAACCTCCATTGTGGGTGGTTACGCGGAAGTGTAAAAGTTGGGTCTAGCGTCGGTATAATGTAATGAGCACATGAGTCCTCCCCCACACGGGCAATCACAAGGGGGTCGATTCCTTGTGTGTTGTTTGGCCCGGAAAAAAGCGGAAAACATGTGTTATAACCACGCACGGATAGAAATACAATCGGTCGATTTAGCATTGAAGCGATAACTAGACCCGTCATTGGCATCACCATCCAGTAACCTTGATGTGCACCTCCGTTGAACCAGTGTATTGTATTCCAAAGAAAGTTAAAGTCTTGTTCCCCCCACATATCTGTGTAAGTACTCCTATGGTAATCTAACTCTTGCAACAACCTATGTCTGGCTTCGGCCCACCTATGTTCGTTTTGAAAAATAAAGTGAGCAACGCACCGAAACCCGCAATTCCCATCACCCGCAACATTACGTATACTTATTACGTATGGACGGTAAACCAGTGGAATTTCCCGAATAAAACCATTGCTCACAATATCTCCAACATATAATCTGTGCCGTGGACTAGTACCCGTGTACGAACTGTGTCTTGGAGGCTCTTTCGGCAATTTCGGGACTTTCGTAGATCTTGTATTCGTACTTCTTCGAATGTTTTTTATTTTTAGATCTAAAACATGGCATATCGAATGTTTTTTTAGATCTAAAATATATTTTAGTGATGGTTTGAAGGTGGGTAAGTGTTGGTGATGTTGTTAGTGATGGTTTGAAGGTGGGTAAGTGTTGGTGATGTTGTTAGTGATGGTTTGAAGGTGGGTAAGTGTTGGTGATGTTGGTGATGTTTGAAGGTGTGATCTATTTTTCTTTTTTTTTTTTTTTAGATCTAAAACATATCGAATATTTTTTTTGGTTTATGTGATTATGTGATAAAAAGTTTAGATCCGTAAAAAAAAAAAAAAAAAAAAAAAAAGATATATTTTTTTGGTGAAACTGCTTGTGATGGCGATGAGTACCAAGTAGTTTCACCCGAATCTTGAAACTGCAGTAGTCGTTGTATGTCGAAGTCAAAGGTAGCAAAATATTATGTTTGAAGGAAATATTATTTTATTGAAAATGGGGAATATGATCGGCAATTATCTTGCGGCTGAAACTTAAATGGGTATAGTAAGGTTTAAATATTTTTCAGTATTAAAAAAAAGCATGGTGTATTTGGCGGATCAATTGAGAGTATTTGAATAAATTATATATTTGCTATTGGTATTGGTTTTGACGGTTTTGTCAGCATTATTTAGTTTTGTGGAATTAATTCATTGATTGATAGTTTGGTTGCCGTTTGATTTTAACCGGAGTCCTACACGAATGGGTTTTATATTCTTTTTTATTTTATCATATGGCATAATTTTGTTTGGTAATGATGGTGTCGCAACCTGTTTGATTCAGTCAGTGGATCGGTAGTTAGTTTTATAGGATTCGATTTTTAGATTGGTAAACTAGGTTCGATTTCGGTTTCTAGTATGTTTGAGTTTTGATAGTTGATTGTTCGTGATTTGGATTTGTAATTGGTATTGATATTGGTACTCAGTATGTGTTCCATATTATACAAGATTCGAGTGAAACTACTTGTTTGTGGTGAAACTGCTTGTGATGGCGATGATGATTTAAAAAAAATAAAAGCTTGATTTTGGCATGGCATTTCCAAATGGATAGGCAATATATTTGCAACCTTTGATGTTGCAGCCAATATGATAAAGGATTTAATGTAATCTGAGCCTTACCTCCCGTGTGTTAAATGGTGAATTCCACATTTTCACTTGTTTGTGATTCAGACTTGTGGTTGCTTCTTTGAGAGTTGCTTTGTGTTTCACTTGTTGTGATACTGCTTCTTGTGTTTCACTTGTGATACTGCTTCTTTCAGACTTGTGGTTAGTAACTTGTTCAGACTTGTGGTTGCTTAGTTGTTGTTTGTGATTCACACTTGTGGTTAGTAACTTGTTCAGACTTGTGGTTGCTTAGTTGTTGTTTGTGATTCACACTTGTGTTTATAGTCCAGGATTGAATCCTGGGAATCCTTACTATTTGGCTTGTGATGTACCTTTTGAGAATCCTGCAGTTTGGCATGTGAACTTTTGAGAACTTGTGCAGTTTGGCATGTGGACTTTTGAGAACTTGAGAATCTTTGGCTGTGCAACTTGTAAATTTTGTAGGGTTTAGGCAATGATGATTGGTTTACAATCTGAGCCGAGGCGATGACGAATGGTTTTTAAAACCGAATGGTATGGCGGAGTGATATTTTTATCACTTTCGCAACCTTCAAATCCGAGCCTTCTAAAAATTCCACATTTGGCGATGACGATAACAATTATCCGAGCCTTTTGTTTGTGTTTGTCTCAATACTGCAGTTGTGTTTGTGTTTGCAGCTGTGTTTGTGTTTGCAGTTGTGTTTGTGACAAAAAAAAAAGGACTTGGCGATGACGATAACGGGAAAAATCCGAGCCTGTGTTTGTCTCAATACTGCAGTTGTGTAGTGTTTGCAGTTGTGTTTGTGACAAAAAAAAAAAAAAAAAAAAAAAAAAAAAAAACCTTAAAAGGACAAACCTGCATGTGGGCCCCACTAGGGGAGGGTTTGCAGCTATGGTAGTAGACCCCCGTGGGGTTAACACGACCCATATTTAACCCCCCCCCCCCCCCCCACCCACCCACCCACCCACAAGCATAATTGTTATCTTCTCGAAATGTGAAAACAAAAATTGAAATTAAATAATTACTTTGTTGTATTTGAGTTAATGTGTGAAAAGATGTATGTCTGGGTTTAATATGTTTTATTAATTTGTTTGGACAAGAAAGCCTAAAAAGACCATAGATTGAATGAGGTTTTTAGTGAGCGTTAGAGTTTTTGACTGCGAGGGAGTGAAACACTTGATGTTGAGGACTATATCCCCAATTAGCCAAGACCCTGGGGAAAATTACCCTTGTTCTTAGATTGTAAAATGACTTATATCTTACACATTAAAGTTGTGCGTTTAACATCTTTTATGTGATTTTCTATTTTTTTGAGAACTGCTTAGTAAAGAACAATGCAATGTATCGTAAACAATGTGTTGAATAATGAAATCAATGAAGGAAGGAAATAATCCATGATCGATTTTCAAGTCTACAAATCAAGGAGATTTTGTTTTACAAATGCTATAAAAAAAATTTCTCATTTCCTTACCATTTATTATTATTATTATTATTATTATTATTATTATTATTATTATTATTATTATTATTATTATTATTATTATTATTATTTATTATTTTTTTTAATTTTTTTTTTTTTTATAAAAACATCACTTCATTAGAAAATAATAGGATTTACAAGAAATTAGTGGGGAGCCGAGAAACAAGCTGGGCCCCCACCCCTCTAGCTATGGCAAAGCTAATCCTACTAAAAATATGATCAGCGGCTCGTGCTCCAATGTCCTGAGTCAACGAGAATCTACGGATGCGTTTTAGTAATATCACCGCATCCTTCTCAAGCTCTCCTAAGGAAGAGAATGAGAAGGGGAGAAACCCATATCCACTGTCCGTACATTTGGTCTCGTATTTGGCCCGTTTGCGTTGCGCAGCTTCAACAGCCGCACGCCCAGGGACGAAATCAGCCATGCTGGTCTGTGTCAAGGGAGAAGCCCCTGTCAAATCGACACATGTGTCCCTCCCATCATCCCAAGAATAGAGTAACACATCAGCTGGGCGTAAGGCATTGTCCCTGTCTCCGCATAGCCCAATGTCAACCTCTTTACGGGCCGAGATCCCTGACCGAGAACATATATTAATAAGGGTATCACGTACTATATTATGTCGATGTTTAATCCCGATGATACCAGCACATGAGACCGCGTGATCTCCATAAGTGTCCCCCACAAATACCCTGGAACAGGCAGAGCATGGCATTTGAGTAGAAAATAGGGGAATACCCATCCGATAGCACAACACACAATGGTAAGTTCTTGCATTCATGGTCTGTCCCAACCCAGAAATCGGGATAACCCTTAGCCAGTCTGAAGTGTGGTCCTCGTTTTGCGATCTCCATAAAGCCATTTGTCTAGCAGATAAGCAAAAGGTGGATTCGGCCATTTTGGCAACACGTGTGAAATATACGTCTGCCAGTTTCTTCATAAGTTTGGGGGCAGCGATCTCACACGAGCTGCCTAAAAGGTCAGTTTCCATCTTCGCATTAAAAGCGTGCAAAGCCTCATCGAAGGAAGAACCAAAAGTAACGATGCTTTGAATTTGGGGGACTTGCCAAAAGTAACGATGCCAGAAAGCATAGTTCAATACATCACCTGCAGCTTATACACCAAGTCCCCCAAATTCAAAGGGTAGCGTGGCTAGTCTCCATTGCCAATCCCCAAAACCAGGCCCAGAAGCAGTGACAATACGCTCTAGAGAGGAACGAAGCGCCGCATCAAAGGCAATCTGAGCCCTCTCAAAGACCTGAGGGGGGCATGTGCGCATAGAAAAATACAACTTGGAGATTCCAGCACATGCCCGAAGGAGTAGCAACTCACATTGAGGGTCATTAAGCTTAGCAACAGCATCCATAAGCTCAATGGTTTAAGCAACCCGCTTCATAACAAGTTCGCTGCTAAACGCAAGGTCTACACTGGCAGGTCCCCCCAACAATTTAACACCGTGTGAAGGCCAGACAATATTAGGCGGGAAAACGCCTGCAAGCCAGCTTCTAGGATCCTCCCTTGGCCAAAAAACCTCGGTTTTATCGACATTGAGATGCAACCCATAATGGGGTCCATCTTTCATAATAAGCTCCAAAACCTTTCCAACTGTTAGAGTATCACCGATGATCGTGCCATCGTCCAAATACCACGCTTGAAGGGGGAGACTAAACGAATCTCTGATCTTGCAAGCCAATGGGTGTAGCACTAGTGCAAAGAGAAGCGGTCCAAGTGGGTCACCTTGTTGCACTCCTTGGTGTGACCATAAAGTGTGTTCACCATAATATAATCTAGCTGGGCTGGAGTAGCAAAATTCAACCCAACGAGAAATGACAGGACAACGCAGGCGAACCTCTTGTAACATGACCTCCCGGTCTACCAAGTTGAAAGCGTTTTTGAAATCTACCAGTAGCATGGAAAGACCTTCCTCGCCACTGCGATCTTCAATAAACCTGTTCACTGCATGAAGAATAGCCTCACCTCCTCCAGGTACCCCAACACCAAATTGGAGATCATTCAAATAGCTGTCTAAGGAGTGGCCAATCATAGAAGCACCAACCTTGGAAACTAAACGTCGCCAAACAGTCCCCACAGCAATGGGGCGGATACCCCCTCCGGGTTTGATCAGCGGTGTGAGAGGGGCACTAGCAATGAACTCACCCAACACCCTAGGGCATTTAACACCAATAAAAAGATTAACCACCTGGGTGATAGAATCAATTAACTCATCTGAAATGGCCACAGTCGCACCACCGAAGCAATCCAAAAGATGTTGGGCACGCAACCTCGGGGGAAACTCTTAATCATATCAAGAACCACAGCAGTAGGTGCAACGAGGCAATGATGATCAATCGGTATATTCGGCAAAGAGGGGACAGACTTGAATGGGTGCTTAGCCTTAAGGTCCTCAAGGGTGGTATCATTATAAGGAGCAACACCTGAAGAAGAAAGAACCCTGACAACTGCAATATAATGGCCATCACAGACCTTCCTCTTGCATTGTTTGACATTACGCTCCCCCAAGTCCAAGTTGTCATCATCAATATTAGACCATGCAGGGGAGAGTTCCGCCAAAACCTCTTTAACAAGCTGTAACCCACCACCAGGCGTACCCCAAGAGCTAATGGCATTAGCGATATATTCTTCCTAGCGTTGGCGTTTAAAGGCTGACCTACACTCCATGTTACTCCTCGGCCGAAAGGTTTTCAGGAGACAAAGAGGCATGACTAAAAGACAGACCCAACAAGAAATATCCTCAGGCGTGCAGATCACCTTATCCAGAGCTCCTTTCAGTACGCGAGCGAATCCCAAACGACACTTTGGAGGGATGGATTTGACAGTACGCAACCCCTTGGAAAGCAAGGTGTCAAGCAAGTGTAAATCGAAACCAAACTGCTTCTCCGAGGTCGAACCCTTATCCTTGGCATGCTGAACAGAAGAAGGAACTGGTGGCTTGGCGAGATCAAACAACACGAACTTAACAACACCATTACCACAGTCAGGGGGTAACACACAATCAGATCCATGTCGGCATTTGGAACGAAGGGAATGTGTCCTAAAACACACACCGCACAACCAAATACCCATACGCTTTAAAGTGACCTCAGCAGATTCAAAAATGGCAAGACTAGTAGCCAGAGAATGTTTAGTGGTAGGTAAAGCATCCTCATTGAAATGACGGTCACGTAGGTGAGCGATCAACGAGGTTTTGGTGAGCCCATTCCCACCACCATCTTGACAACCGCTTAAGCCCGCAAAAGGACAATGAAAACGCGTGATTGTCATAACAAAGAAAACAACACTCTAAGAGCCCGTTTATGTGATGGCAAAACACTTAAAACAATAAAACCACCACAAGGCCCAAAGAACAGCCCAGCAATGGCCCAAATACAAAACAAAAGGCAATGTCCTTTTTTAAACAAACAAACTTTGCCCAAAGTGGGGCCCACCACCCAAACCACAAGAATACTGGCCCCAGAAAACGCAACACACCAAAATAACGCAACTAAACGCAATCAACAAGGGCCCACCAAACAAGCAATCTCTATAAAACAAACCACAACCCAATCAAAAGAGCAAACCGCAATACTGCTACTACCACCACGCTAACCGCAATACTGCTACTCTATTTTTTTTTAACTTAAACGCAAAACGCTATATACAACACGACATATTCCCACCTCAAGGGAGCAACACACTACCCCACAACCTAAGCGCTACAAGAGAGGAAGATCACAACCTAGAAAGGTTTGGTTTTCTACTCCATAAACGCAGGTCCACCGAGGGTAGAGAGGAAGACGGCGTATCCCGAAAAGAAGGCGCACACGCCTGCCACGAGGAAAGAACAACACACGCGAGGAGCAGGGAGTATGTACAGGATGGGGGTTAATCAACAGGAAGTTGAACGAAGATGAATGGAAGGAGGATGACGAAGGAGCAGGATCAAGAAGATCCATCCCCTCGATCGCCAGAATTCGCCTACAGATCCACCCACATTGTTATTATTATTATTATTATTATTATTATTATTATTATTATTATTATTATCTAAAAGTGGAAGGAAAAATAAAGAAGCAAATCTTCCTTCTTTAAAATAAAGGAAACACGAGGACACAATTTTCTTTTCATTTTCCTTTCCTATTTTTCATAAAGGGATTTGCTAACGGGTTTCAGTAGCATTTTTAAGATATAAATGAATGAAAAGTCTAAGTGTATTAAGTGGAAAATCATATTTAAGTATAGCAATTTAAAAGTTTAATTAATGTTTATAAAATGCGTTTTTTATTCCAAAAGAAAAGTTTGAGTATATTAATTACACGTTAAATGCATTTCTTACATTTTATAATACGCACAGTGGGCCATTAGCAAATTCCTTTCTTAAAAATGAAACCCAAAAACAAAACAACTTTGTTTATTCTTGAATTTATTTTAGGGAAAGAAAATCTTGTCTAACAAAAATGGTTGAGTGAAAAGTTAAGAAAGTGAAATGTTGAAAAAAAAATATTGAAGCAATTAATTATGAGTAAGTGAAAAGTTTAAACTAAAAAAAGAAATGTTGAAAACATATGTTTCAAAAGAAAACTATTAATACAAATCGAAAACCAGGTTGACCCGGGACGTTTCAAACCCGGCAGATTGATTCGATTTAATTTGACCTGTTTTTTCGACCTAACCTGTCGAGTTGGTCCGATTTAATTTGACCCGGTTTAAATTGATCCGTTTTCGACCGGAACGGTTCAAATATGCAAAACCGGACGGAACCATGTATAAACTAACAAAAACGTAAGAAAATAAAATTTTAAGTTATTTACTAACGGCCGTTAGTAAAAAGGACTAAAGATGCAAATGTATGTGAAGAACACAATAATATTTTAGTCGGTTCATTAGAAGGTTACCGATATTGTTCACAATTTGAATTTTTTAATGACTATATTGGTAATAGAAAAAATAATTACCTAAATTTATAAAATAATGAAAAAAACGTTGCTAATTAATGGACTTAAGCGAATGAAAAACTAGATAAAAGCTTGTCTCTATTAGTACCCCATGTGTTTGTTTCAATCATTCAATGTGGCCGGGCCCAAACTCCATTTCGTCCTTTCAATCTTTGATGTTTAAAATCATACTAGTAAATTATTTTATTAGTTTATAAAACGTGTGTAGCTTTTAGTGAGCCAAAGCCAATGGAAAGCATAAATAAAAGGAGTAGGTAGGACATCTTGTTTAGCAATAATTCTATTCCAATGCCATCTTGTTGTAGCTGCTACTTTGTGATTTTATTGGTGTTATGTAGAGGTTATTATAAGCTGTATGCTAATGGATGTTATACGTCTATTATTAGCTTTGGTGACTCTCTTGCTGACACTGGTAACTTAAAGCAAATAGCTTACGAGAATGACAAAGTAATTTCATATTTTTTGCCTCCTTATGGAGAAACCTTCTTTCACCAGCCTACTGGTCGCTGCTCAGATGGACGACTCATTATCGATTTCCTAGGTAGCTAGCTCGTTTCTTTTTGTGCGTAAATTTTCTAATGTTGTAGAAATATGATACTTATTTATTAGCAGCAGGCGGAACCGGGACTATAAGTTACCAGGTGCCAAGTTCTGCTAGTTGGTAAGAAGGTGTTACCACATGCGAGAGGTCTCAGGTTCGAGTATCTCCACGGAGGGTTTTTCCTCTTGGGTGGGATCTCCGGTGGTTCTGCCCCATAGATGCATCGATTTGATGCTGGAGAGGCGGAGCTAAAGGGGGCATGGTGGACAAGTGCCCCCACCCCACACCGGAAAAAATCTTAGTGTAAACCTCTTGAGTATTTGAGATATTTTGATAATTTACTACTAAATATTTTAAGGGAATTGTCAAATGTTGGACATAGCTATCAAATTCTCTTTCTAATATTTCTCTATACGTGTCTTTTAGGAAGTGGGCTACTATATCTTAAATGCTACGCAGTATTATTTTCCTTTAATCTAAAAAAGTGGGATGTTGATTGTCCTTTTTATTGAAGTGTAGTTTTTTTAACATTTAACAATTTTTGTGAATATACGTTTGGTTATAAAAATGTTGTTTAGTTATATGATGTTTTTATCTCTATTATACGTTCGACTATAGGATGTAAAACGACGTAATTTTAAATCATTGTGTTGGTCTGACCTGAGATCCGACAATATCATTTTACAAATAGACTTTTCGTGTCGAATAAGTCGAGAAACTACCTTGGATTTACTATTGGGTCCGCCAATGTATAAAAAAGAAAGAGATTTTGTTTTCTAGTGCAATGTAATCACATGGTCCTTTCTCTATTTTTTTAGCTTATTTTTTGTTTATACAATTTTTTTTAACTCTATGTTTGATATGCCGTAAAAAAAATTCCATTAATTTTATTTTTGATATGCTGAAAAAAAAACATTTTTTTGCCCCCTCTCAATTTTTTTTCTAGCTCTGGCAGGGACTACCTTCTGGGTAAGTAGTAGTACTGTGAAATCGAATCACTAACTATACTATTGTACAACTAGCTATTCAAAAAAAAAAAAAAAAAAAAAGTTACCAGGTTCTTAATTTTTTTTACCATAGTAAGATAGACTTTAGAAAAATCCATATGGTTCACAGCTCTTGTTTCCTAGTACACATCCTTTGCTAATGAATTTAGGTTCTTTCTTGGTTTTTTACAGCGGAGAGTCTTGGGTTGCCATTGATACCACCATTTGTGAGGAGTGACGATGTGTTGGAGTTGGGATAAGGAGTAAATTATGCAGTAGCGGGTGCTACAGCATTGGATTCATCATTTCTTGAAGCAAAAGGTGTTTATAATTCTATGACAAATGCGTCTTTAAGAGTTCAGTTGGCATGGTTTAAACAATCCTTACCTTCACTTTGCGGCAACACTAGAGGTAACTAGGTGTGTGTTTTTGATTATATGAATGTACCATTGCTAAAAATCCTTTTTACATAGTTTGCTCCCCTGTAGTTTCTCACTAATATTGATTATTAAAAAAGAAAAATTATATAGTTTGAAACGGCATTGATTGACTATCGTTGTTGTCAGATTGTAAACACTTAATTGGGAGTTCTTTGATCTTAATGGGAGAGATTGGAGGAAACGATTACAATGTACCATTTTTCGTTGGAAAGTCCATAGAAGAGGTTGAATCATATGTTCCTCTTGTTATTTACACAATCATCTCAGCAATCAATGTAAGAACTATCAAGTTGGTAAAATATTTATATATAATACGCTTTAAACAATGCGTAGTGTATGATTTTTCGAAATATTAAGTACAGGAATTAATTGAGTTGGGGGCTCGAACACTAGTTGTTCCAGGAAACTTTCCAATTGGATGCACCTCGGCGTATTTGGCACTATTTGGTTCCCAGAAGGAGAAATATGATCCTACAACGGGTTGCCTCATTCGATTTAATGAGTTTGCTGAATATCACAATGAATTGTTGCAAACGGAATTAAATTCGATACGAGAGCTTCATCCTAATGTGATCATCATTTATGCGGACTACTACAATGCTGTCATGCAAATCTACCGTTCTCCTCACAAATTTGGTAAATAACATGTTATAGTATAATCATTAAGTCACAACCACTCTTTGGCATTGCAAAAGGATCTCATATTCTTTGGATGGACTTGTCACTGAGTTTTAGGTTTCACAAACGGAGCTTTGAAGGCTTGTTGCGGAGGTGGGGGGCCATTTAACTACAACTCGTCAATGAAATGTGGATTGGCATATGCGACTGTGTGTGATCAACCAGATACTTATGTTAACTGGGATGGGGTGCACTTAACGGAAGCAGCATACAAACATATTTTCAAGGGTTTATTTCAAGGGCCATATACTACACCCCGGTTTAATTCCTTGTGTCCTACATCAACATCATCTACAGGTGAGAGGCAGAATATCGAGCTCATTGTAAGAAATTCAAGGTTGGATATATAGGATACAGAACGAGAATAACAATGGAAAGGATACATTGGGAGAGGCGGTAAAATGGTAATTTTTTATATGCACATTATATGAAATTATTGCGTAAATTCACTGAAAATCAGCTGCAACTTCATATTATTGTTATGTCCTCAGCTTCCTAGCTGTGCAATTTAGTTGATTTCCATCCGTTTTTGAGAGAAACTGGAATTATTTCAAACATTTCTCCATGAAATCATGAATAGTTGACTGTCTATTTTTCTCCATGAAATCTAGAGGTTTATAATCTACCTATTAAAATGAGATACTTGTGGTTTTGACGCAATATAACTGTTACAAATTGCTTCTTCATTTTATTATTATTATTATTATTATTATTATTATTATTATTATTATTTTTTCTTCTGTAGTATCATTACTAAAATCACGTATGTTCCGACTTCCGATAGACCTTAGAAACCATGATAACAAGTAGATGGATCTTTTTACAATTTGTTAAGTGTGATTGTTTTCTTGAAAACATATACAGTTTTCTTGAAAATTCCTATATTAAGTCATTAAGTGTTTTGGATTAGTTTTAGAAAAGAATTGGACATACTATCAGGCCCATGCTGACACACGGCCAAGGAAGCATCAGTTTTTTTTTTTTTTTTTTTTTTTTTTTTTTTTTTTTTTTATTATTATTATTATTATTATTATTATTTATTTATTTATATATTTTTTTATCTCATTATGACTTGGTTGTTCAGAAGAGATTCTTTCTCGATCAAGAACAGTGGAATGGAAGGCACTACAATAAAGATATAGGCCTATTCAAATCGCCCACGAAGACAGACATTCAGAAAGGTTCTTTAGATACTCAATCGCTCGTTTCTAATGGGGAGGAATAGTATGGGAAGGGAGTGAGACCAAGCTTGCATAGTTGTATCTTACGCGTCAAAGCTGTATCGTTGACTTCTTTTGTGAGTTTTGTTATCTTGTGAGAAATTATTTTCATGCAGATGAAAATGTCATTGTCATGAACCAAATTATGTTACAGATCTTGACAACACAACATCTATAATAATGTTGTATTGAATTTTACAATGTTGACTAGTTGCAGTGAAAGTAAAGTAAGATATATATTTTTGATGCGGATTTATCAACCAAAACATAACAATGACATGATATTGTATGAGGTAAATATAAAATCTTTAGTTCCTTTAGTTAAGAAACCGCAGGTTGAAATAATTGAATAAGGCTCTGCTTTTGTGCACGGTTTTATGCCTATCGGCCCTCAACTTACTCTGTATAGTTATCCTGTTGAAACTTTCACTTAGAGCCATTATTCCCAAATCCGGGTTGGGTAATAAAACCATTTCACAGTCAACACTTGTTCTAGTTTGTATTCGCTATTTTTTTCCGGTAAATTTTGATTAAAAATGAATCAAGCTTTGTTGTAGAAACTGAATCAAGTCATGATTCATGGAAGGAAATCAAACTTGTTCATAGTTAAGGCTGTTAAACTGTATCCAACTTTAGATATCTAGTCTTCGCACTTAATTTTCGAAACTAAAACCTCACAGAAATGATTCATTTTATTGTTCTAACGAAAATCAAATCAAAACTAAATTTGGATAGTTTGATACAATCCATCAAATATCTGACATATCATTTCCTACTTAAATTAGTTTAAAAGAGACTTTAAACAATACCAAATACACTTGTAACTTTGATTCTACTTATACAAGCTAGTTTTGTAACTGATACATACTCCTCAACTACTCTTCCACACATTTGCAGCCACAAATATTATTTTTCACTTTGGGAAAGTGAAACAAAGCAGCATCTAAAATGACAAACATGTAAGATAACAAATAAACTAAAAAATAAAATAGGAGTAATACAAACTAATTCATACCAATCCCACAATCAAACCACCAAATTATAAACACCCAAAATAAAAACATAGAAAAAAAAAATATGCTAATACCTTAATTACTAACAAAAGTATAACAAATTAACAAGGAATCTTGGATGTGAACCATTCCATGACATGAATAGGAGCCTTGATGAGCTCAATTGCAATCTCAACTATCACCGTAACGCACAAACAGCACGGACATATGCATGTCAACAACAATCTGCACAATTCATCAGACACACATGGCACACAAATTGAGATTCGGTGTCAACGAACACAGAGTACATAAATGTATTAATCAGATTGAAGCATTAAAGCGAAAGAGGGTATCACACACAGTCAGAAACCGATCTTCAATGTCAATAAAAAAAAGAAATTAGGTAAACTAATAGAATTCACAGTGATGCGTTTTAAAGGGTGTTAGGATTGCTTAATTTTCCTGCTTAGCTGATTACCTTTAAGCAGTTCGAAGGGTTTTGTCAATCCGAACGGCTTAACCTTATCTGGCTTATATTGAGGTAAAAAAGCACATTGGGACATCCTTTTTTCAAAGTGCTTATTCAGTTATTTGTCACGAAACTAGATTTCCCTTCTTTACTTTCACTAAGAAATTAGCTCACTAAATCCATACAAGTCCTTCCATTTCAAGACTAGGAAGGAAATAGTCATAACCTTCGAATTTGTTTAATGAAATCTATACTATCCAAAAAAAAAAAAATAAAAAAAAAAAGTGATATGTATTTCATGTCGCGGCTTTTTGCGGGTACACTGCTAGTCTTTTTTTTTTTTTTTTTTTTTTGAAACTACCCAAATAGTAACACAAAATAGTAACCACAACTGAATGGCCTAGTAGTAAGACACTTAATTGGTTTCTTACAAGAGGTATGGGACTTAATTGGTTTCTTACAAGAGGTATGGGTCCAAATTTTACTAGATACAATTTAGAGGCAGTCATTTGCAAAAACGTGCAACATCTAAAGTGCAACATCTCCGATCAAATATTTCCGATTAAACACCACAAGTATCTTCATCATCAAATCCCGATTTACCCATCACAAACTAGATACCGACCGGACCCACCACGCGCCTTCACGCGCCGGGAAAGTTCGCCGGAATCTTACTTTTTCCGGCAATTAAAGTATACCACCGAATGGAACCTCTTTTTCCGATCAAATCCCCACTAGCTGCGGATACTCATTACCTGCCACGCTCCTCCACGCGCTGGTGGGGGTGGAGCTACAGTAGTTTTTCATTTTCTTTTCCAGGTGAAGCGTGACGGCGATCTTAGTCTCACCTCCGGCGAGTGAAGAATCCCATCAACATTTAGAGGCTGATCCAAGTCCTTTTGAAGGTTTCCGCTGTCGGCCGCCCCCTGCCGCCGTCGGCTGCCGCCACTGCTGACCGGAATTTTTTTTCCGGCAGCAGCAGAGTACATCTTTATACTTTCCCTTTACTCTCTTTTTCTTTCCCTTGTTTTTTACTATTTGTTGTTCTTTTTCTCGGGTGCTCTGCTTTGTTTTTGTTCCTTGTCGTTCCCTTTTTTTTCTCTTAGTGCTTTTGCCTTGGTGTTTGTTTTCTTGTGGGTAGGATAGACGCTTTAGTTGGTGATGGTCACCTGAGGTCATGTCTTGCCGGCTCGAGAGGGGTAGGGGTAGGGGTAGGCGGTTCTAGAGTGCTTAGGGGTGTTGGTAGATTAGCGGGTACACGTAGGATTAGAGTGGGTAGCTGGAACGTAGGGTCGTTGACCGGTAAGCTCTTTGAGCTTGCTGACGTCTTGAGGAGACATAAGGTTGATATAGCGTGCTTCCAGGAGACCAAATGGAAGGGGTCTAGCACGAGGGAGGGAAACGGCTACAAGCTTTGGTACTCGGGCTCTAGGTCAGCGAGGAACGGAGTTGGAGTCATTCTAGCGGCGGGTCTTAAGGATAATGTGGTGCAGGTGGTCAGGAGAAGCGATAGAACCATAAAGATTACGTTGGTTATTGATGGTGAGACCGTTAACGTGATCAGTGCATATGCACCTCAAGTGGGTCGTAGTGACTTGGAGAAGAGGAGTTTCTGGGACTCCCTCGACGCGCTCGTGAGGGAGTGCCCTGCAGACCAGCGACTGATTATAGGTGGTGACTTGAACGGTCACATAGGAGCTACAACGGATGGATACGAGGGGGTTCACGGAGGTTTCGGCTATGGAGTTAGGAATGAGGAAGGTTGCTCGATACTAGAATTTGCTACCGCTCACAACTTGGTGGTGGCGAACTCTTTCTTCAAGAAGAGAGACGTCCACTTAATTACCTTCCATAGACTACCTGCTGGTGCGCAGAGATGACCTTAGAGCATGTAAGGACTGTAGGGTTTTCCCTGGCGAGGCATGCTCATCCCAACACAGATTGGTGGCATTGGACGCACTTTTTCAGGGGCGACGACACAGGAGAGAGGCGATAGGGATGCCTAGGATCTTGTGGAAGAATCTGAACGGAGATGCTGAGGAGTCGTTTAGAGCGAAAGTCTTTGAGGGTCTCTCTGCTCGGGCGGAGGACTTGACTTCTACGGACGCGGACCAGTTGTGGAACACCCTTGCGTGTACCATCAGAGACGCGGCAAAGGATTCCTTGGGAGAGACTAGTGGGTCAGCGAGAACCCAGTCAACCCGCAGGGAATCGTGGTGGTTCAGTGAGGAGGTGCAAATCAAAGTAGCAGAGAAACAAGCTCGGTTCAAAGAGCTTCTTTTTAACAGAGAGAGCCATCAAGCGGATAGGACCGCTGCCGAAGAGAGGTACAAGGTGGCTAAAAGAGAAGCAAAGAAGGCGGTAGCTGTAGCGAAGGACAAGGCGTATGAAGACTTGTATAAGAAATTGGACTCCAAAGAGGGAGCAAATGATATCTTCAGAATAGCTAAAGCCCGTGAGAGAAGAAGGGATTTAGGTAACATAAAGTACATCAAAGATGAAGGAGGACGCACCATCGTGATCGAGGAAGATATTAGGAAGAGATGGGGAAAGTATTTCTCCTCTCTCTTTAACGAGGGGAGCACCGACGGTAGCGGGGAAGGAGAGAACCCAAGCGAACAGTTGTTACCAGAATGCTACTACTCAGAGACCAGCCAAGGAGAAGTGAAGGTTGCTTTACAAAAGATGGGTAGAAACAAAGCGGTAGGCCCGGATCAAATTCCCATAGAAGCTTGGAAAAGCCTAAGAGAGGAGGGGGTTAAATGGTTGACCTGTCTCTTCAACAAGATTTTCTCCGGTGCTAAGATGCCAGAAGAATGGAGACTTAGTGAAGTCATCCCCATCTTTAAGAACAAGGGTGACGCTCAAGTGTGTAGTAACTATAGAGGTATTAAGCTACTTGGTCACACAATGAAGCTCTGGGAGAGAGTTATTGAGAGGAGGTTAAGAAGGGAGACCAGGGTGTCAGAGAACCAATTTGGTTTTATGCCAGGGAGGTGCTCAGTAGAGGCTATCCACCTCCTTAGAAGTCTCATGGAGAAGTTTAGAGAAAGACAAAAAGATTTGCATATGGCTTACCTTGATCTAGAAAAGGCATATGATAGTGTCCCACGGGAGTTGATTTGGAGGACTCTAATTGATAAAGGGACCCCAAGGAGATACCTAAGAGTCATTAGGGATATGTACGAGGGGGCGAAGACCCATGTATGGTCCACGGTGGGGACCACTGAGTTTTTCCCAGTGGAAGTTGGACTTCACCAAGGATCAGCCATTAGCCCTTACCTCTTTGCCTTGATTCTAGATGAGATATCTCGAGGGATTCAAGAGAACATTCCTTGGAGCATGATTTTCGCAGACGATATTGTGTTGGTTGCAGAATCGGCGGAAGGGCTAAATTACAGACTGGAGCACTGGAGAGAAGCACTGGAAGACAATGGCCTCCGGGTTAGCAGAGAGAAGACTGAATACATGAGATGTGATTTCGGTAGCAACGAGACCGGCCTCAACGAGGAGATGGAAGTTCGGGTCGGCGACCAGATTCTCCAACCAAATGAGTCTTTTAGATATTTGGGCTCGGTGATTCACAAGTCAGGGAGGATAGATGATGATGTTACCCACCGTATTAGAGCAGGTTGGGCGAAATGGAGGGCGTCGTCAGGAGTACTCTGTGATAAGAAAGTTCCCTTTAAGTTAAAGGGAAAATTCTATAAGGTGGCGATTAGACCAGCTATCTTGTACGGGTCAGAGTGTTGGCCTATCACGAAAGCTCAAGCTAACAGAGTGGAAGTGGCAGAACTGAGAATGCTAAGGTGGATTTGTGGTAAGACCAGGCTTGACATGATTCCGAACGGAGTTTTTAGAGCAGAACTCGAAGTTGAAACTATTATCTCGAAGATGTGAGAAGGAAGGTTGGGGTGGTTTGGTCATGTCAGTAGGAGGCCACAAACAGCGCCAGTAAGGAGAGTAGAAGCGCTTATGGTCGACGGTTTACGAAGGAGGGGTAGGCCTAAACTTAGGTGGGAGGATAGACTTAGACAAGACATGAAGGAGCTTCTCTTGTCCGAGGACATGATCTCAGATAGGAAAGCTTGGAGAGCCAGGATTAGAGTTTGCGACTAGTTTCGGGCTAGGTGGTAGTTGTAGGCCCTTTAAGTTTGCCTTAGCTGTAGGCCCTTTGCGTTTGCCTTGCCTTTGTTTAGGTCTCTTCCCCTTAGTTGTAGGCCCTTTGCGTTTGCCTTAGCTGTAGGCCCCGTGCGTTTGCCTTGCCTTCGTCTAGGGCTCTTTCCCTTAGTTGTAGGCCCTTTTGCCCGCTTGCTTGTCCCTTGCCCTGTTTTTTTTTTTTTTTTTTTTTTTTTTTTTTTTTTTTTTTTTTGCCTCTTGTCGTTTGTGTGGTGTGCTGCTTTGCTTTGTCTTCCTTTTGTTCCTTGTTTGTTGGCTCATGCGTTTTTGCTTTGTTTGCAGGTCTCTCTTTTTCTATCACTCGCACTTTTGCACTTGCCGGAGGTCTCCTGGAAGCAGTCTCTCTACTCCCAGTTTTGCTGGGGTAGGGGTAGGATCTGCCTACATTCTACCTCCCCCATACCTCGCTTCCGCGGGATTGGGTATTGTTGTTGTTGTTGTTGTGAATTTAGAGGCAGTCACTAGATACAATTAACCCAGTGAAACCGCGTACATACGAGGAAAAAAAAAAAAAAATTGGCCCGCCCTCCCTAGTTAACCTTAACATGGAAAACCTAGTCCCCTCTGAATTATGCGTATTAGATCAAAAGATTTGAAACTAAAAACGGGTTTCATCACACACACACACTAACAAACACATGATCAAAATTTGAGCCTCAATGCCATAAAAAAGACACAGTAAATTTAGAGAATGAGTGATGAAGTTTACCCGACGATCCAAACGATGACGCCAATGATTGAAAGGACGAGGCAAAGGAAAGCAAAGGGGAGACCAAGTAAGAAACCCAAAGGCCTGCAGTCACCATCACCGCAACACATTTTGGTTTTTATTGTTTGATATATTATGATCAAGTATAGATAAAGCTGTATATAGTACAGTATTTGTTACGCAATCTCTATTTTATTCAAGTTTTGATTCTCGTTTTTTGGTATGACAATATTAGTCCCTCATCTTTGTTCTTTTAGTGATTATCTTGATGAAGGTTCTTTTTTTTTTTTTTTTTTTTGAACGACAGTAATTCTATAAAAATATTAAACATAAAAAGAACGTTTACAAGAGAAAATGAGTACAAACTAAGAAACTGAAACAACGCTAACTCTAAACTTAGTCCAAATATAAAACGACATTTTAGTAGTATCACTCTCTCATCACAAATATTCAGTTGACCAGTTAAAGAAAGTTTTAAGGAAATAGATCATGAGTCCAATCATAACTCCTTGATAAAGGTTATTGAAATAGCCAAATAGGTGTTAATTGGCCGAGGCTATGTCCTTTGAAAATGGTCAGTCGACACTCAGAAAAGATATATGAGGTCAGAGTTTTTTCGCTGATTTAAGCCTTTTGAAAAATATAACTACTTGAGACTTGTGTGTAGATTTTATTCCGCAAGGTTTCGGAACCATGAAGGATCTATACGAAACTATGATAGTTACTACGCATTTTCCACGAGATTTGATGATCAGTTAACACGTATACTAATCAAGAAGTTGACATAAAGAGACAAGAAGCAAACCCTCCATTTGTCTTTTAACTCTTTGAATTAACTAATCTAAGGAGATCTAACACGTAACCCTCCATTTGGCTTATTAATCATCAGATGGATTGGCCACAATTTTATGTGCACAAATTTAGTTTTTCAGCCATGATATAAGAAATTGATAAATCAACAGCTGTCCACCTAAACGATATATATGTTTACCAAATATTTTTTGACTAAAAAGTATTCAAGTGTAAACATGTATGATGTGTCATCATGTGTAACATAAGATCATATATTTAAGTAGCCCACTAAGATCGCATATGATATACTTCTATGATTAGGAGAAATTATTCGAACCAGAAATGATTGGTACAGCTTTTCTTCCTTATTAAAGGAACAATGCTTTACACCCCACTCCCCAAAAAGTGTCAAATGTCAACATGGATGATGTTCAAATGTAATGAAGAAAATACTTAATGTGATTTTGGTTCAAAAGATAATTGTATTTGGCAGAAGATTTAGCATGAAGTTGTTTCTTTCTACATGTTAAACATATATAATCGTTTACTTACAACAACAATAACAATACCCAATCTCGCCAAGGTATGAGGTATGAGGAAGTGAGACATAGACAGTCACACCCATACCCGAGGGTAAAGGGACTGCTTCCAGAAAGGCCTCCGGCAAGTGTGTATGTGCAAGCAAATAGATTATATAATCGTTTATTGAAGTACCATGATTTTGAAAATAATTGACTGCAGTATTTAGGAAAAGTTGAACTAAAATTTTGAAATGCATAGCTGCTTCTAAGACGCATAGTCGAATAACTTGAACCAAACTAGCATTAACACTATGTACTGATATGCATAGGGTTGAGTTGATTACAGACAATTACACACTCTACACTTGCTACAATAACATCCAACTAAAAAAGTTATAAATTAAACAAACAACATATCCTTACACTAGGCTAGACCTACTAGATTCGAAGCAATAATGCAATGACGATTTGCACCTTATGCATTGAAAGTTGTACATTTGCTCCGTCTATGTCAACTTCGGCTCCTAGAAAATAGCTGCTACTGAAAAAGCAAAATACACCCCCTACTCCTTTGATAATTGGTACAGTTTCAGAAATCTGCAAAACAAGAGATTGGGTATTATTTTACTTTAAGATGAAGAATTTACAGCATTGGTGCCATCAAGAGAATCACAATCAGTAAGAATGTAATATCCCGCAATTGTTGTGGATGAAGGCCTCGGAATTATCCTCTGGAGATAGGTTTTCTATTTGGTTATTTTGGACCGAACCGAGAAACCAGCCTGAACCGGAACGACCGGACCGGTCCGAATGTATTTCGGTCCGGTCCTTGGTCCACCCTTTTAATCATTTTCGGTCCTCGGTCCCGTCCGGTCTTACGCACAACCGTACATTATGCTTTGTTGGACCGGACCGACCGACGAACCGACCCGGACATGGACCGAACATTTCGGTCCTGTCCTCGGTCCAGTGTTTTGGGCAAATTCGGTTTTCGGTCCGGTCCGTACCCGGCCCTACAGCACATTGACAACTTTGACAGTTAACTTTATTCCCATTAGTCAACATTCTTTAACACAACGAATAATTGAGTAAAGGATCATTTAATCACCAGATATACCCCATATGTGAAATTGTTATGCTATTAGTGTATTTTTCAGTTCGATATAATCTAATTATAATTTCTAATTAACTTGAAAAGATAAACACATGTTTTGTGGTCCATCAAAAATAATATGCATGTGAAGTTAACATCATACATGTCATAAATTCTGACATCTTCTAACAAGGCTGATAGTATCACTTCCAAAATTGTAGGCCTTTCATTTAGCTCCTCATAAATACCTATTTATATGGATTTCTCGTTCCATTTTAATAGTTATGATGAGGTGGAGATAACTTGTTTTGTTGATGATATGTCATTGACATGAAATAAATCTTTCATGTCTTGTCAAATATATAAAGTGGAATGGGTTTTAATGATTTGTTTCACTAAATAATAGATATAAGCAAATAGCAATGATCAACATATAACAATCAATATCTTTGACACTGAATTCTAGCATTACAGTGGTTGCTAGAAGCTAAAACAGGACCTTCAAAATCTGACAGAACAGGACATGTGATATACAAATAGCATAATGATACATATAGTCAGCAAGGGTAACAGAACAATGAGATGTGAATTTGATGTGTTTACAGAAAAGGGAAGAAAGAAAGGAAGTTAGACAGGAAAAGGTTGATCTCTTTCATGCCCTGTTCAAGTACAACCAAGACTATTATATAGTCTTTTGGAAATGGAAATAACATACTACAACTTCCAAATAAACAAGAAACTAACTATGGCTAAAAGTTAGGAAAATAACTGGCTAATGGTAACCCACGTTTGCAACATCTCAACTTACCACTAGTCTTTGAAATACTATTATTACTTGACATATTCTTCACACATCAGAATTTCAAGAAAATCAAGCGCAGAAGGGATGCAGTAGTAAGCATAAGACTGGGCGTAATAACAACAATCTGCACACGTTAACAACCATGACCACATGTGGTTTCTAACAGTGCACGTGCAGGCTGCTTTCTAACACTTAGATGACCTGGCCTAATATGCATTTTTTTAAGTAGAACACCCCAATTAAACGTCATATTCTGCCAACTATGAGCAATAATCTATTATATGGGGAAGTGAAGAATAGATTCAAAGTTGCAAATAATGTCCAATTAATGAAGTCACAGCTAGGCTAGTAGATCAGACAGTACATGTAAAATTCGGAACCCACAACCAGGAAAGTAGATCATAGTTTAGACTGCACTATACTCCTAAATTTGGAACCCTTAATAAATAGCATATAAGCATCATACATGTCATTTAATAATTTTCAAATAATAGGCTAATAAAATGAAAAAAATAAGTGAAAGCACTCAAATAGTCATAACGATAAATACTTAAAGCTCTAAAATAGTCGTTTGAAACGCTTCCGGTTAGAAAATTAACTTATACCTTTTTTGACATCACCAAAGCAGTAACAATTATGCCTTTGAAGAATGCCCTGCATCAGATCCCGCCGCCGATGAACTATCACTATCAGAACCTGTATCAATTCAGAACAATCAAAATAGATCAAGTAGCAGCTTGACTTCAAGTATATTACACTAAGCGCCTCAACTAAGTCGGCAAAAATCCATAATAACTAAATCTTATGTTAATACCACTAGAAGAAGATCCAGAATTGCTGCTAGAGCTGCTTGAGCTACTTGACTTATCTCCATGAGCAACCTGCTCCTCCGCCTGTTTCTGCATCTGAAAGGGAGAAGTAGCGGAATTCATTCTTCCATCTGCAAAACGAGTACATAAACTTTGATAAGAGTTTCATTGTTTGATAAAAATGCATATTATAGCATTCGAAATTGCTCTACTTCCTCACCTGTTTCAGCTTCTTTGGGGACATCAACCATAACTTGCGCTAGGTCCTGGGATTAGGAAGAAAACACATGCATTATTCAATGAGCGTCGGTACTAAAAAGAAATACACGAAAAAGGAAATAGAGGGGGTCATAAATCCACCTTGTCAGGCACGTTTGCTTCAACTTCGATTCTTTCTTGATAAGGGAATTCAGATTCAACTTCCATTCTTTCATAATTAGGGAATTCAGATTCGACTTCAGTTCTTTCTTGATTAGGGAACTCAGATTCGGCTTCAGTTCTTTCTTGATTAGGGAACTCAGATTCGGCTTCAGTTCTTTCTTGATTAGGGAATTCCGATTCAACTTCAATTCTTTCATGATTCGAAAATTCAGATTCAACTTCAATTCTTTCATGATTTGGTAATTCAGATTGGACTTCAATTCTTTCATCATTAGGAAACTCAGATTCAGCTTCGATTCTGTCATCATTAGAGAATTCAGCTTTCCTTTTGTTCTTGGTTAAACCTTTCTTGTAGTTGGCGACAAACCGGTCAAGCTCCCACAGAGTTTCAGTATCAAAAGTATCGATATCCACCTCAATTTCATCGTCTTTTTGGGACAACGACGGCAACCGTTTCTTAATAATATGGACAACGTTATCCAGCTTTTCAGAAGGTAAATTCTGCAAATCTATACTAAGTTTCTGCTTCTCATCATATGTCATATCCCTTTTATTGATATCTCTAGCCTTCGGCTTCTTTAAAGAAGGTGTTCTACCCAATTTAGAAACTTTTGGCGGCTGTTCAATAGGCTGCACAGCAGGAACATGTGGTTCCGACCTCATCTCCGGAACTGGCAATACCTGAGGAGGCGCCCGTTTAGGCAAAGGAGTTGGCAAAGGCAAACCAACTTCATTATTCACTACAACCCTCGACGACTCCCGAATAAACTCCGCTTCTATAACCTTCCACTTCTCCTCAAATAACTTCAACAAGAGCTCCGCCATAATATAAACATCATGCCCTTGCGGATTATACGTCATAGCATTATGAAACGTAAGTCTCACATCCTCAGCAAACTCCATAGGCGAATTATACCAATTCTTATCAAGGCGAGACTTCACCGTACCTAAATCCATCGGATTCTTAATCACATCAAAATAATCATGCAAACCAAGCGCTAAAGGATCAACCGGCGCATTAAACACCCAACCATGCTTATGCTTCATTAACCTCTCAAGCAACACACCACAATTCTTAAACAACTTACTAACAACTTTCGCGTCAACTCCTCCTTGCTTCTTCCCACCCGACTTCCCCCCCTTGCCGCTACCCATCCTCTCCTTATAAAACTTACTATTCACTTTCGGCATCCGCTTCTCCCCACTTCCTACATCCTCAATCCTCTTCACCAACCGCCTAACAACCTCCAACTCACTCACCAACTTCCGCTTAATCTCCTTCATCTCATGGCGACTCCTCGACGCCAAATGAATCGTTACGCGATTCTCTTGTCGCTTAAACCCGAACTTACTCCCCCCTCCTCCTCCTCCCACACCTTCACTTTCACCATCCAACCGTTTCACTTTCTTCTTCCTATTACCAAAACTACTCATTCCTTTAACTGATTCCATACATAACCTACTCAAACCCTAACTTAACTAACTTTAACAGTTTAACTTCCTATCCGTACAGTTATAACAGATTTAACCGTAATTTTCAAATAAAAACCTAATTTTATACATTTTTAACAAAACTAATAAGTTAGGGTTATGAATTTTACCGATATGAAGTAGATCGAGTGGATTTGAAGTGTTTCTCTCTCTAGAAAAGGTGTTTCTCTCTCTAGAAGTGGGGGTTGGTACTAACATGCGCCGTGAGTGGTTGGACGGAGTGGTGTGAGTTAGATCGGAGGGCTGAGGATTTGTGATGATGACGTGGCGGTTAGTGGATGAACGGATGATATTGAGTGATGGGTGATGTGGTGTGATGATGTCATTGTGTGTTGGGGTCGAGTGTTTGACTTTTTGGTAGGTAGGAGTAATGTTTTGAAATTCGGGTTGAATTGGCCGGTTGAATCGAGAATCGGTTAGGCTAGTAGCAGTAGTGACCTAGGTTATCATGTGCAACATCAGTTTTTTTTTCCGGTGATTAGACATGACCTATGTGTCACAGTCGATGACTCATGTATTTTATTTTAAATAATGAAAAAAAGTTGTTTTGTTTGTGTTTTGTGTGTGTAATATCGGTTGAATTTGACACCGATTTATAATTTTAGGTGCCGGTGACCAAAGCTCGACCGATGTTCCACACAGGAGTCAACCAATATTCACATCGGTCATCCCTCTTGACCGACCGAAAGATTCAGGCCCTCTGTGGCGAGCCTTAAAAAATCAAGTTGGATGTAACTAAATTTTTTCTTGTTTGAAAACTGGATTGAATCGTTGGTTTTTGATTGACCCGGGTCATGAACTTTTATCAAAAAATCTAGCAAAACTTTTTTTTTTTCCATCAACTTTTCTAAGTGTATTTCACAAGTTGAATTGATGAGGACTAACATTAGTTAAACTTTTGTAAGACAGTATATTAGAGTTATAAACTATTTTAGAAACATTAACTTATAGATTGTTATAACTTAGAATCATAAATTGACTGTTGATTGTTGTTACAAAGCTTTGCTATAGTATTATAGATTAAGCGAGTACTCACTTATAGCGACTGTATTTTATAATTGCAAATAATTATTATGATTATTTGTGAACAGTACTTCAATTTTGGATCATTGAGAACTAACAACCAATAAATGGGCCTGTTTATCCACTAAACCTCACTAAGGGTTTATTTGTTAAAATTTTCTATTAAGTTATATTTAATTAAGAGATGATTTAATGCAGAAACTTTCAGTTTTATTTATTAATATTTTCATTCATCTTTCTCTATTAAGTCACAAACAAATAGTTTTCATATCACTTAATGAATTCAGTTTTCATATTCAGTTAATTAAGTCGAATTCAAACACCACCTAAGCCCCTTAATACACTTTTAGCCTATAGTTTTTTCCGCTAATGGCATTTTTTCAAAATGTAATTTTGCTGATGACATTTTTCATGGATGTTATATAGTATAATGTGCACCATCTATGAAATTGAATCAAATATCATCGAGTAATTAAAAATGAAATCGTGTGACACTTAAAAACCAAAACAAAATCGTGTCAATTAAAACAAAATATTTGAATTTAAAAACCAAAGGCAACATTTATATAGTAGAGATATAGAACTTAAAAACAAAGTTCATTGATAGAGTCTCAATCACTTTACTCAATTTTAAGTTTTTAAGCTTTAAGTAATGTTGTTTTCTCTTAATATATAGTAGGGATATATAACTTAAAAAACAGCTTATCCTTAGAGTCTCGATCTTTTTCATTGATTTAATTAAATGTAGGAATAAAGTCGGATAAATCATGTGATCATGCAACATTACATATTAAATATAGAAAAAGTATACAATATAGAACGTGTTCGACCCGGTGGGGTTGGACCAGCTACCAGGTGACTAAATCGGGTGGATAAAAAAACAAGTTTTAAAACATTGGGTAAGAATTTGTAACAATTCGCATTTTCAGGTTAATTTCTATTCCCGAAAATTTCACTATTTATTTTTACTATTCACTTTCACTATTCATTTTCCGAAATTTTATTTTTATTTCATATTCTCGTGTGATAAATCATTTCCATGATAAATTAAAAGTTTGACACTCAGCAGATCATTTTCGTGAAAGTTATTTAGGAAATACACGTTTAGGTTAAACGTCGTTTAAAAATCCTACGCACAACGAAAATCAACCGCGTCAATTTTTCCCGCATCAGATAAATGTTTAGTACACTCATGATTAATTAGAGAATTAATCATGACTAAGAAAAATATTACCAAATAGACCCTGGGCCGTGAGAAACAGAAATTTACGTTTTAAGTACTTTTACTTAGCCGTAACCTTAGCCTATACCTGCACCGCGTTTCTGAGACGATTTGAGTTTTCATATGTTTTTGAAAAGTCAACATATTTTCCCTCCTCCTTTGACCGAAAATCACTCATTGATTTTATAAATCATTCCTTGATTTTTAGGCTTGCGGTTTTATGTCTAAAAGACATTAAATATCAACCGACACTAGACTGAGCCCAGTCTAGACATTATAAGTCATTATTATCCTATTAGAAAAGTTATATTTTACTTTTCTCAATTTTACGCAACTTTAGTACGTTTTACGTATTACGCATTTTAGACCCGTGTTTCCAGTTTAGCAGGGTTTGAGCACCCCAATAGAACCTACCACTCATTTTATATTTTATTATGGAGTATATTGACAAGTTTAATCATTCCTATAAGTTTCATATTTTTAAGATACCCGATTTTAAGTTTCATGACTTAACGACTTACAGTTAGCGATTAACGGAACCAAAACTGACTCCGTAAACTAGATAATACCAAGTTTAAATCATCTAGTCACCCCTCCTCATCCTAACCAACTCTAGGAAGAGTCTTGGAGACTCTTCATCCCTTGCTTTCACTAGATCATGACACCTTGCAACTTAGGCTCCAAGTTTAGCCTAATCTTGCAACACCTTGCAAAGCTTAGCTAACAAGCTTGGTTAGTCACCTTCCTAGCACCTCCTCAAGACCCTATATAACCCTCCTCATCCCCCTTTGGTCGTTCATACCATCACAAACACAAACACATTCATGATTTTCTCTCTACTTCAAGTATTATTCAAGAATACAAGTTCCATATCAATTCCAAAGCTCTTGTAAAGCTTTGATTGATCCAAAGTCCTTGTTTCTTCTATCCTTTGGTGATCTTCCATCCATACAAGAAGTGTCTTGTAGAGACTTCAAGTGCCTTCTCAAGTAGTCACAAGTTGGTGTCAAGAGATTAGAGAAGTTGGAAGCTAGAGATCCTAGTTCAATCAAAGTCCTAATCCTTGTTCTTAACTTCCTTTCTTTAGAAAGCCTAAAGTTGTAAGAAATCCTAATACACTTTGTTGCTCAATATCATTTTCATGCTTATTATATTTCATTCATGCTATATATGGTCTTTGTATTATGTTCATGATGTATAAAAACTATTAAAACAAGTTATGGAAACTATATGTTAACGTATGTTAAGTAAACAAGAAAACTAGTGACATATATTGTGAAATTCGAGCAAACTAGTATAACCATGATATTGGACAGTTACCTACTGTTAAAGAGAACTTTACAAGGAAAATATAGCAATTTGCCACCTAAAACGAGTACACGAGTCAAAAGTTATGGCCAAATGAAGTTAGCAAACCTAAAGACCCGAAACTGTCTAATAGCATTCTGTTTGAAATCCGTATTTTTTCGAGGCCCTTCTGGTCCGTTTCATCAAAAAGTTAAAACACAAAAGTTGTCCGAAACGACGTTTTTGTTCAGGAATACGGAAGCCCGAACCCTGAAAACGCATAACGAGTGATATTTTTCTTCAAATTCTTAACAACCCCTTTTTAATACCAAATGACCATGTATTGGTAATGGCTAAGTAAAACCAAGAGGTCTAATGACCTTAAAGCCGAGACCACAGCCATGGCTAAGGCCAAGGATGAGTCTCAAGACCATGGTAGCAATGACCAAAGCCACGGCAAGGCCACGGCTAAAGACCGTATGGCTTTCTAAGTCGAAAACATAAACTAAAGTGTTAGTTGTAACATAATCAACCAATTTGGATCTACTCCATCAAATGACCATTAGACTTTGCAAATAATGTCCACTCTAGGCTTAATAAACTCATTGATAATAACAATCTTCATTTAAAATAAACTTTCCTAAGTTTATTCAATTATTTGGACATGTAACTTTTCGGATCAAAAATTTATATATTTTTATCAAATACTACAACACTAGGGAGCTTCATGTGAGGGGTTCATTAGAGTAAACCATCGAGACGAGTTGTGGATTTATGAATTAAAGTGTCCTGGCTCCTCGAACGTTTACTACATGACCTCTGAATTATGATTGCCCGAACAGTAGTAAGCGATATACAAACTATACATGTTTCATAAACCACTTTTATTCAAAGACTTACACTATATACTAAGTACTACATCATGAACCATATGCAAGACATATATAGGCAATTCTTCGTATTCTTTGACATTATTCCGAACCTAAGTTGCAACAATTATTCTAGGTTGCTCGTAGAAGTTCTCATGACATATCCATCATTCTCATTATACATCATCCAACTCACGGTGAGTTCATAACCCCACTTTCCATTACTTAATTGTTTTACAAACCCTTGGGGGGAATACATGCTATTATTTTTCTACTCGAACACAATGCTTTCTACTGTATGCTTTCCTGATTGTTTTATTACCACTGAGTACCATCCTTGCTAATCCAATATCCCTTATCATGAACCATTTAATCACTAGTAATAGTGAGCGCGAGTATTGTGAATAGGCCTATTGGGATTGACGAATCCCATTTGTATTGACTAAGTTCAAACAAATGCACTATATTTGAGATTTAGGTATGACAGCAAAGTACCTACCGGGATAACTCCACCAATTGATATTGGAACCCGTTAACATTTTGGTGTCATGAGCTTAGTATAATAATATCCGTTTTGTTTTCAAAACCATTGGTGTGAGTCTATAGCTCACACTACCAACATATTGTGTTCAACCATTTAATAAACTCTATGAATTTCACTCAACCTTTGTGTTGACAGTTTAAGCATGTATTTCAGGTCCATGATGTTAGAGGCTGACACGGAGGAGCACGGATATTCAAGAGGGCTATAAATTTTATTATCATTCGAAAACTTATCTAATGTAATTTGTAAACTTGGAACCATCTGGGACCTCATTTTGTAATCTCTGATATTTATATAATTTGAATGATAAATCCTTTAAAACGACTCAATTAGAGTTCGTTTTCTATTATTATGACCGTTGTGCCGTCGAGTAACACCCAGTTTGAATTCTGCTGCATCATTGAATTGGGGGTGTTACAGATTGGTACCAGAGCCATGGTTATAGAGAAACGGGTCTAATTGAGACCTAAACTATAACCACAATTACAAGCAAAAACATTTTTATAGTCTTCCGCTCTTCGTGCCTTCCATCCTTCAGACGATTATGTGACTTTTAGACATGTTATGCTACACAAAAATACTAGTATATTGATATATACACTCGATTTATTTTCAATAATTGTATCTAAACAATGGACTAAATATATCTGCATATGCCTATTCTAGGGCATTTCGACACAACCACATTCTCCCAATCATGTTCCTACTCCAACATTTTATGTCCAAGATATTGTAACTAATTGCAATGGTCTTTCCTATTTACTGGACATTGTATGATACAATGGTCTTAATCATTTCTCAGATGTTTTGAGTCACACAATGGTCTAACCTACTTCCCAGACATTGTGAATTGCACAATGGTCTAATCTACTTCCGAGACATGGTGATTTGTGCAATGGTCTCTGGAATTATTCCACCACCTCATCAATATTAATTCATATGATATCAAAAACCCATCATAATCTATCGATTTCCAAATAGAAATATGAGATTTCTAAAGGATAAACTAATCCATCATCTACAAAAGCTGAAGTTTCTCTACATTCATCAAAGTTCAACAACTTTCTCTACATTCATCAAAGTTTTCTTCTGAAACCTTCATTATTAAAAGTTCGTGATCCTGGCCAAGTATGGATTGTTTTAGAAATTACTTAAAACTTCATTTCCACACGTATCTACCCGTACTATCTTCTATGCAATGGAATGTGAAAACATAGGTTACAAGTCTTGTATGGGCGGGACTGGCAACTGAATGGTTTGACATCGCCTTTGTTTAGGGAACAATTTCTCAAAAGCAACGGACATATCACAAGTATACCTAATTTAGGTATTTGAAAATTTTATCGAACCTCGGCTAAATGTAGACTAGTCACCTATATTTAACCTAGGGACAGTGGAACATAGTCTGACTAACTATGTTCGACTTAAAATTTTCACATACTAAGAATAGTTGTACTAGGGTTATGTTCAGGTTAATTTCCTACATGAACTCGATAAAACCACCAGAATTCATTAAAACAATCTAGAGACACGATAGTGTCTTACCACTCAGCGAAATCTTAACACCTTATTTGTACTGCCTAATTTCATTCTTGAAAGTTTTCATTTATAAGATAATCCGAACTACTATCTTGGGATAGTTATCAATTCTTCTCTTTATCCCTTAGAAGTACTAGCCTGTTTAGGTCCTAAAGGATACCATTCCGTCATAAACCTTTAAAATCTCTTAAAATTTTAAAGCAAACTTGACATCTCTACCAATATTAATGTTAAGCATACACTACACACTTTTGTTCATCAACATATCACATCATTATCTTCACAACCGTTGCAACCACAAGCTCATTAACATATCTTGATGCACTTTTAAAGCTCAAATCATCCTTAGTTACACCACAAGCACCCTCATCAGCTTTACAAGATTGAATATTCATTTTGTACTTTTGGAACACCAGTATCATCTCGTAATACACTACCTTGTAACTCACCGGCTAAGTATGAATGTTGTGTTGGGAATTCTTAGGTAGGATGATTTATAATGTCCTTATTTGAAATGGATTGGGATGCCTTTTCATTTAAATAAAGAAATTGTAAATCACCAAACCATCAGTTTATATTCCTCTATTTACATTGTTTGGGATGCCTCTCTATGTAAATAAAGAATTATAAACAAGTGGGCTTATTTGTATCCGAAATAACATAAGTATGAAGTCAATAAACACTAGGTACAACAACAGATTACCTACTAGGCTATGATTGCAACTACTATCTCAATTTCTATTGTTATTCAACTACTATATCAATTTCCATTATTCGATTCCTATGTCAATTGCTATTGTTGTTCAACTACTATATCAATTGCTATTGATACTTGAAAACTATATCAATTTTTGTACAACTATTATATCAATTTTTATTAATATTCGACTGCTATATCAATTTTCTTTGATATTCGACTATTATATGAATCTCTATTGATATTCAACTATGTTATCAATTTCTATTGACACACCGTAATCTGAGACAAATCAAACTACATCACTGGTAATCCAGACTTTAGTCCTCATAAGTAACCACACCTCTTCATCGACACCACTCCAACATATAACACACACAGAACTTCGGGACGAAGTTCCTTTAAGGGGTAGAGACTATAACAATTCTCATTTTCATGTTAATTTCTATTCCCAAAAATTTTACTATTCATTTTTACTATTCACTTTCACTATTCATTTTCCGAAATTTTATTTTTATTTCATATTCTCGTGTGATAAATCATTTCCATGATAAATTAAAAGTTTGACACTCAGCAGATCATTTTCGTGAAAGTTATTAAGGAAATACACGTTTAGGTTAAACGTCGTTTAAAAATCCTACGCACAACGAAAATCAACCGCGTCAATATTTCCCGCATCAGATAAATGTTTGTTACACTCATGATTAATTAGAGAATTAATCATGACTAAGAAAAATATTACCAAATAGACCCTGGGCCGTGAGAAACAGAAATTTACGTTTTAAGTACTTTTACTTAGCCGTAACCTTAGCCTATACCTGCACCGCGTTTCTGAGATGATTTGAGTTTTTATATTTTTTTTGAAAAGTCAACATATTTTCCCTCCTCCTTTGACCGAAAATCACTCCTTGATTTTATAAATCATTCCTTGATTTTTAGGCTTACGGTTTTATGTCTAAAAGACATTAAATATCAACCGACACTAGACTGAGCCCAGTCTAGACATTATAAGTCATTTTAAGTCATTATTATCCTATTAGAAAAGTTATATTTTACTTTTCTCAATTTTACGCAACTTTAGTACGTTTTACGTATTACGCGTTTTAGACCCGTGTTTCCAGTTTTTGCAGGGTTTGAGCACCCCAATGGAACCTACCACTAATTTTATATTTTATTATGGAGTATATTGACAAGTTTAATCATTCCTATATGTTTCATATTTTTAGGATACCCGATTTTAAGTTTCATGATTTAACGACTTACAGTTAACGATTAACGGAACCAAAACTGACTCCGTAAACTAGATAATACCAAGTTTAAATCATCTAGTCACCCCTCCTCATCCTAACCAACTCTAGGAAGAGTCTTGGAGACTCTTCATCCCTTGCTTTCACTAGATCATGACACCTTGCAACTTAGGCTCCAAGTTTAGCCTAATCTTGCAACACCTTGCAAAGCTTAGCTAACAAGCTTGGTTAGTCACCTTCCTAGCACCTCCTCAAGACCCTATATAACCCTACTCATCCCTCTTTGGTCGTTCATACCATCACAAACACAAACACATTCATGATTTTCTCTCTACTTCAAGTATTATTCAAGAATACAAGTTCCATATCAATTCCAAAGCTCTTATAAAGCTTTGATTGATCCAAAGTCCTTGTTTCTTCCATCCTTTGGTGATCTTCCATCCACACAAGAAGTGTCTTGTAGAGATTTCAAGTGCCTTCTCAAGTAGTCACAAGTTGGTGTCAAGAGATTAGAGAAGTTGGAAGCTAGAGATCCTAGTTCAATCAAAGTCCTAATCCTTGTTCTTAACTTCCTTTCTTTAGAAAGCCTAAAGTTGTAAGAAACCCTAATACACTTTCTTGCTCGATATCATTTTCATGCTTATTATATTTCATTCATGCTATATATGTTCTTTGTATTATGTTCATGATGTATAAAAACTATTAAAACAAGTTATGGAAACTATATGTTAACGTATGTTAAGTAAACAAGAAAACTAGTGACATATATTGTGAAATTCGACCAAAATAGTATAACCATGATATTGGACACTTACCTACTGTTAAATAGGACTTTACAAGGAAAATATAGCAATTTGAACCACCTAAAACGAGTACACGAGTCAAAAGTTATGGCTAAAAGAAGTTAGCAAACCTAAAGACTCGAAACTGCCTAATAGCATTCTGTTTGAAATCCGTATTTTTTCGAGGCCCTTCTGGTCCGTTTCATCAAAAAGTTAAAACACAAAAGTTGTCCGAAACGACGTTTTTGTTCAGGAATACGAAAGCCCGAACCCTGAAAACGCATAACGAGTGATATTTTTCTTCAAATTCTTAACAACCCCTTTTTAATACCAAATGACCATGTATTGGTAATGGCTAAGTAAAACCAAGAGGTCTAATGACCTTAAAGCCGAGACCACAGCCATGGCTAAGGCCAAGGATGAGTCTCAAGACCATGGTAGCAATGACCAAAGCCACGGCAAGGCCACGGCTAAAGACCTTATGGCTTTCTAAGTCGAAAACATAAACTAAAGTGTTAGTTGTAACATAATCAACCAATTTGGATATACTCCATCAAATGACCATTAGACTTTGCAAATAATGTCCACTCTAGGCTTAATAAACTCATTGATAATAACAATCTTCATTTAAAATAAACTTTCCTAAGTTTATTCAATTATTTGGACATGTAACTTTTCGGATAAAAAACTTATATATTTTTATCAAATACTACAACACTAGGGAGCTTCATGTGAGGGGTTCATTAGAGTAAACCGTCGAGACGAGTTGTGGATTTATGAATTAAAGTGTCCTGGCTCCTCGAACGTTTACTACATGACCTCTGAATTATGATTGCCCGAACAGTAGTAAGCGATATACAAACTATACATGTTTCATAAACCACTTTTATTCAAAGACTTACACTATATACTAAGTACTACATCATGAACCATATGCAAGACATATATAGGCAATTCTTTGTATTCTTTGACATTATTCCGAACCTAAGTTGCAACAATTATTCTAGGTTGCTCGTAGAAGTTCTCATGACATATCCATCATTCTCATTATACATCATCCAACTCACGGTGAGTTCATAACCCCACTTTCCATTACTTAATTGTTTTACAAACCCTTGGGGGGAATACATGCTATTATTTTTCTACTCGAACACAATGCTTTCTACTGTATGCTTTCCTGATTGTTTTATTACCACTGAGTACCATCCTTGCTAATCCAATATCCCTTATCATGAACCATTTAATCACTAGTAATAGTGAGCGCGAGTATTGTGAATAGGCCTATTGGGATTGACGAATCCCATTTGTATTGACTAAGTTCAAACAAATGCACTATATTTGAGATTTAGGTATGACAGCAAAGTACCTATCGGGATAACTCCACCAATTGATATTGGAACCCGTTAACGTTTTGGTGTCATGAGCTTAGTATAATAATATCCGTTTTGTTTTCAAAACCATTGGTGTGAGTCTATAACTCACACTACCAACATATTGTGTTCAACCATTTAATAAACTCTATGAATTTCACTCAACCTTTGTGTTGACAGTTTAAGCATGTATTTCAGGTCCATGATGTTAGAGGCTGACACGGAGGAGCACGGATATTCAAGAGGGCTATAAATTTTATTATCATTCGAAAACTTATCTAATGTAATTTGTAAACTTGGAACCATCTGGGACCTCATTTTGTAATCTCTGATATTTATATAATTTGAATGATAAATCCTTTAAAACGACTCAATTAGAGTTCGTTTTCTATTATTATGACCGTTGTGCCGTCGAGTAACACTCAGTTTGAATTCCGCTGCATCATTGAATTGGGGGTGTTACAGAATTAGGGTGTGTTTGGTATATTGTTTTGTGCTTTGTTTAAAGTAGAAAAAGTTATATGTACATTAAAGATGGTATATCGAGGTGGAAAGGGGGCGTCTCGAGGATTTCGGGTTCCTTGGGCCATAATGAAAATTAGGCCCCTAAACACGCGAAATTTAGATGCTTCAGATGCATGTAAAAGAAACTCATCAATAATACAAAAACTGTTACAAACATACAAAAAACATAGTTCTTAAAAAGGATATATGTGTAAGTAAACCAAAAGAAACAATTACAACTTAAAAAACAAGACGCACACAAATACTTTACAATGCAACCTCAAACATTGCAATCAAACTTTGAGGTAACATTGAGCGGAGATTTATCCAGGAATTACAATAGTTAGTAACATACCCAATAAGAAAAAATAAGTAAAAATACAACATGTTTAACTTTAACACAATGATCTTGGTGGGATGAAGCCTTGTTGAGGATATAAGGATAAAAGGCTCTTGTGAAGAGCATACACAAATCAATTACCTTACACATCATTTGAAGAACAAAACGTATCATAAAATAACCTTAGGGTGAGTATTTAGGTTTTGCTCATTTTGGCTAAAAGAAGCATATGGTTGGTGGGGTAAGACTTACAAATAGACATAACGCCCTATTATTTGCTTTTGAGAAATCCAAATGAGTTCTATAGGTTTTTCAAATACTTTGACTTTTTTGCTTCTTGAAACTTGCGTCTCCTATTTTTAACAACATGTTATCTCATTATCATTTATATTTTACTTATTTTCTAATTCTATTTTCCATTTTAATCTTAAAATAATACATACTTCACTTATTATTATTATTATTATTATTTATTTATTTATTTCTTCTCTTACATCAAATTTAAATTTAAATCCAAATTATAATTCTACTCTCATTTACAAACCAAAAGGCCCCTTAATAGTAGTTTGCATTAGTGGCAGGCCGAGTGTAAGGTAATAGTAGGCTGGGCTAGAGCCTAGGCTTAAAAGTTTTGAGGGTTCAAAGTCCATTTTTATGCAAATATTCATATGGCTCACTTAGTTAACATATAACGAGGCCAATTTTAAACAAGAAAAAGGCCTTGTATTTTAATTTGGCACGAGACTGGCGCTGGTCGTCGCGTTGCGGGCGAACGCGTTTATAGGCAAATTTTTTTATCGTCTAAAAAAATAGGATCTTTAACTACGTTGATGTTTTTATAATATTTTTAATACTATAAATGTTTTTATTGGAAAATGTATGAGTAATTTAAAAAAAAAAATTGCGTTTGTTACAATTTTATTATTATTTTTTTTCTATGTATCTAAGAATTTATTTTTTTTAACCATGACGGTTTAGTTTTAATCAAATATTTTAGCACGTAAATTTTTTGTATCCGTTTAGTTTATCCGTTTTAGTTTCAATCAAATACTTAACTTCGTTTATTTATTTTTTTTTTGTGTTAATTGCCTATGCGTTTTTTTAAATGTATAAATATTTTTAGTAAGTAAATATATATTTTTATCTTTTTTAAATGTAATTTTTTAGATTGTTTACATTTTTTTTTTTTTTTTTTTTTTTTTTTTTTTTTTTTGTGTTGTACTGTTTTTTTTAAAGGTATGTGTCGATCAAAGGAATTTGTGTTGGTCAACATTTAGGCGTTGGTAATAAAAGGGTATTTTCCCCCTTTTGTATCAAACGCAACCCTAACATTTCCAATTCAATCGCCACCGAGTATATCTGAATCTCCAGTTCTGTAATTCACTGCTTCTGTTATGGCTTCAAGACCAAGAACCTCTGCCTACGCACTTGCGCGTACTCCTAACGTCCAAAAGCTTAAGTTTGCTGCTGGTTCAAATGAAATAGAGGATTGCTTGCATGTGGCATTTGCTCAAGATGACACTGAAAATGATCAATTGCTGAGGGTGCTTGGTGAGCAGCGTGATCATCTTGCTGCAAAGGTCAAGTGGTTAGAAGATTTTGTAGAGGAAGGGGAGGGTTTTTTGCCGTTGCATGAGCAAGGTGATATTGGTTTGGACCGTTTGAAGGAGACACTGAAGAGAGAGAGGAAGGTGCTTGCTGGATTGATCAAGACTATGGATCTGGCGCGTAAAGGAAGAGAAGAAAAGAAGTTGAATCTTTACTTTTTCGAATGATGGGCTGGCCACTTGCTGTGGTATATTTTGGTTATGTTTTGTGTTTTTATTAGAAGTATGTTTGCTGGTTGGGGTTGGTTTTGGAATGGTCAGTTTATGTTGATGTGTTATCATGGAACTTGTTTTTTTTGCGAATGATAACTGGGATGTATGAATTTTGCTGTTTGTTAATATAAGTTAAAGTTTATGTTTAATAGTATGTTCTTTTGTTATGGTAAATGATCATAGCATTATTTCTGATATGCATCAGTGTTTATATCGTTGCAATTTATGGTATAATAAACATATAGTTGATAAGAGAACTAATACTTGTAGTAAAAAGCAAAGGCAGTAGTTAATCAGTGCTAAAGCCATGGCTATAGATGCCATGTACAAAATACAGGTCGATATGACGACTTGATAATAGAGTTTTGGTCTAATGCTTGGTACCTAGTAGTTGCTACAAATACTTATAAAAATACATGTCTTGAACGAACAGTTTATTATGTACATAGTTTACTTAGACCCGATCATTCTTCTTTTTTGGATTTTTTGAACCCTGATGTTGTGCTTTCATCATTGCCGCTTGTGAAAAGGGTCCTCCTCGCTCATTTTCTAACAGTTTGTTTTATGGGGTCTGATGTTTCGGACAAAGAGTATTGTTGTTTTAGTGTTTCTGGCGGTGTGTCCATCGGTATTGCAGGCTGTGTAGCCTCTTTTGCTGGTGTCTTGACCTAAATTTCTTTGAGCTCAAGCATTTCTGCTGGTACAGTTATTGGTTTTGGTTGTTCGCTGGCTGGGGTCATTTCAGAGTGTTTTAAGTCAAGTGATTCAGTGTCTTTGGTTTGTGAGGTTGTAATGTTTGTTTTCGTTTCTATTTTCATTGGAGATTTTGTTCCTGAAGACTCAATGGTACTTTCTGCATTGACAGCATTGGGTGGTGGCAATAAGGGTGTGTCATCCCAACATGTATCGAGAATGAAAAGCTGTCATTCTTTTGTGCATTCTGGATCAAAATGCAACTGAAAGATTCTTTTCTTTTCTTGCAGAGAAAGTAGTTCTGGTGGGTAATCATAGGAGTCTTGGTGCGGCATAGTTTGTAGAAGTTCCTTACAATCTGTGACTATTGAATTCGCTTCATTACTGAAACATGTCATTGTGACATTGCCAGTGCCATCGGATAATTCAACTCTGAAGCAGTAGCTGTATACAAAACATGGAAAGTATTGTTAGTGATAGATACATTGGCATAAAAGTTGGCATATATATAGTGGTAGAATAATTTGCCGATATTTTAGGTTACCTGTAGAGTAGATCTTCTTCTGATGTTTGTTGCTTGCAATGCATATGTGACCAGCCTTTAGAAATCTTTGACTTGCAGTCTAGGCATTTTTGAAAAAACCATGGCCTTTTTGTAATGACTTTGTCAATTGTTGCGTCAACAGTGAAGCGAACATTCTGGTTCATTAGAATTGTAAATGCTTAGCAAGTTTGTATTTGCTAAATGCTCTAGTTAAGGTGTATATTACCTGTTGATTTTGTGGATTCTCTTTTGCTAAATCTCCTAGGACAACGCGGTTTCTGAATTTTTCTTGTTGTGGATCTGCACATCGTTCGTGCTGGACATTCAATATTGCGGGTGGATCAAAGAAATCGTCATACCTATATAGTTAACACATATAGTTTTAGTGCCTTTTTAATTTTAGATTTGTATTTTTGTATTGTGAGTTTGTTAACTTACACACTGCGAATTTCATGGTATTCCGGTGTGTCTGGATTGAAGTAGTATTCTGTTGCATTTGTAGCCGAAAGTTAAATGCCTGTATTAGTATAAATATGTGTTAAAAGATATAGTTTACAGCTTATATGATTAGTATAAAGTGCTAAATTTACCTCCATACTGTTTTACCAAGCATGAACTAACTGCAATGATTGTTGGTTTTTCGGCTTTTTCATATTCTTGCTTCCTGAAACTGTGAGCATCTTCGTTCCATAGAGTAAAGCGCATTGTTCGGCCACTGTTGAAATTACATGTTATTTAAAACTGGGAAAATATGGTAATTAGGATTTACAAATAAATGTTTGATGCTTACTCTAAGTTTTGCACACCAATGTCTCTCCAAACAGCTGAATCTTTTGTTGCTTTTAGTGATTTTTGTATCTCAGTCACATATTGCACACGTCCAATGTAATATGCAAATATGATAAGTAAGGTCTGTGCATATCACCTATGTTGGTTTTATATATGCATGTATTATGTACCTGTTAGCAAGCCTTCTTTAACATCTATTTTTGAATACAGTTCTCGATAGCTGGCAAAGTTGAAATAGTGGCATGGGAAACCTGTATCAGGCGTGTCCTGAATATCTATGCATGTTCCGAAGGCCAATGAAAGTGAGTGGGAGACAACCTGCATCTATAGTTTTGCAGGCTGAAATCCAAATCCAGATATCATGTAAGTTTTATTGATCTGAAGGAGGGCATCGAACTTAGGTTTGTCTCGTAAGATGATATTTGCCTGTATAGCCATTCCCTGTAAATGAAATAGAAATTATAAGCTAAATAATCTTTTATTTTTTCATTTTTTTGACAATATAAGAAAGCGTAATTGTTCAGGTAAATAGTGGAATAGTATTTTGTACCTGCTTATCAATTAGTATGACACAAAAGAGAACCGGTCTTCCTTGTTTGTTTGTCGGTGTCCATTTTCGGTAGACTTTTGCACATATAACTTGACCATGATCTGTTTCTTTTAAATCAGCTAGGCTAGTTTCTTCTGAGTGCGTAACAATTTCCTTGCCTTTCGAATCGGATGATGGTACAATGCTAGAAGTCTGTTCCATTTGGCTGTATATCAAAACAGGGTAAAAAAATGTTTAGACATATATTAAGGTGTAGAGAATGTTTACGATGCAAGCATGGATATTCTAAATTGGAAAGATAAGCAAACACAGAACAGGTAGAATACTATGTAACATAATATGTGAATAATAATCAAGCACTTTTGCTAGGAAGTTAAATGGTATTTGTATAGCTAGGTGCGACTTTTGTGGGTATATATTAAAAATGCAAACGTGAGCATGTGTAACCTGTGTAGATGAAACTATGCTTAAAAAATCTTTGTAGACAACATTTTTAGTCATGTTTTCATCCTTGCCTGGATGCTGTTTGATCAGCATTCTCAAACCTTTAGGAGACGTTGCACTTGACAACGCAACATACAGTTGACCATGGCCAAAGACAGGTTCGGGTAGGTATACGCCAATTTTATTCAATGACTGGCCTTGGCTTTTATTGATTGTCATTGCGTAGCAGAGTTTTACCGGGAATTGCTTTCTTTTAAAAACAAATGGCAAGGTGTCGTCCTTATTTATAAGCAGAATCCGCGGCATGTAAACTTTTTCGGACATTCTTGTACCAGTTATGATCTTTTCTTGAATGAGCCTGCTATATACATGTGTAACAATCATTCGTGTACCGTTATATAGGCCACCACCAAGGTTTAGGTTCCTTAGCAACATTATAGGTGCACCGACTTTGATTATAAGCTCATGGGGAGGCATTCCTGAAAAGGAAAGAGTGTTTAAGTATTCCTGAGGATATAACAGCTCTGTCGCTCCTCCATCATTCGTCTTTGGCACCGCCTCATCGACACTTGTAAAAGTATAAGTATCCCCTTCTAGCATATCTAGCACTGCAGAGTTTATTTGGTCTGCAGTCTTGTTTTTCGGACATACAATTGCTTTTTCTTGTAACACCGCTGCGTTTGGTGATTGTAAAGTTTCTTGATCATATATAAAATTAATAAGTTGTTGAATAGCTGTTTCGCCGTCGAGAATACAATATCTGTCTGGTATCTGTATCCATTTTGAATCTGTCTCATCACTTTCATCTGCTTGCCCAATAGTACCATTCCCAACTTCAAGTAACCATTTAGAAAAAGCGGCAGTTGCCTCACAATCTTCTGCTGACAGGCCTGTTCATTGCAGACGCATGTTTTGTTTATGGCGAATAACTTGGAAAGCTGGCCATAGGTATGACAGCGTGATAGAAGAGGCAATAATTTCTTGTTTTGGAGCCTTTTTCTTTACAGGAAGTGTTTGCCTGAAATCTCCACCTAAAATAACCGTTTTTTTCCCAAAGCGGTCGTCTGGTGTATTTATTATATTTCTTAACGTCTGATCGAGTGCTTCAAAGCACCTTCGATCATTCATAGGAGCTTCGTCCCATATGATAACATCGGTTTGTTTTAGCAATTCTGCCACCTGCATATTCTTCTTAATGCTGCACACCGACTCTTCAGTTAAATCAAGAGGGATTTTGAATCTTGAATGTGCTGTCTGTCCCACCGATAGTAACAAAGCGGCGATACCTGAAGAAGCAACTGCCAGTACAATCTTCCCTTGCGATCTTAGTGTAGAAATTATAGTTTTCCAAACGAAAGTTTTTCCTGTCCCTCCGTGACCATAAACAAAAATGAGTATCTGTCAATGATTTTGAACACCATCGAGTACTTGATCAAAGATTATCCGTTGTTCAGTGTTAAGCTGAAGGACCAATCTTTCACTTTCACTTCTTAACAGATCACGGTTGTAGGATCTTTCTTGCATGACTGCCCTGTTATTCAAGATTTGCAATAAGTAAGGTGGAGGAAGATCAAAGCCATAATCTTTAACAGATTTCCCATAGAAGTTAAAAATTCCTTGTAGTTCAAACATAAGACCACCTTCCAAGTCATCTGGATTGACATGAAGGTTTGGTATATGTAATACTTCTGCAAGTATTAACGGGATGTCTTCAGACATGGAATTTGCGTGTGACTGGAGCAACGTAACCGGGTTGGAAACATCACAAAAGATGACGATTTGGCAATAAAGATTCCTCATTTCAGCAGGAGTTGTTGAGAAAGAAGCTTCTTGTAAAGCAATGTTCCATTCTTGATCACCGCCTAATAGACCCATTGCTTCGCACGCTGCTTTATATGTAGGATAAGTGACCTCATCAACTTTGCGGAGATGTTGGAACGACCTGCTGCCTTTTTGGTGACAAAGTAACATGCGCAAGTAGAATGTGTCACCAGAGCTAGGATGTATATATGCCAAACGACCGATTGCCAAGGTAGTAGAACGTTTTCTACGCTGCCAATACTTGCCATCTTTATACCACACAAACTCTTTAGGAAATTTCAAATATGTAAGATGTCGGCCATCTGTATTGTAAGTATTGTAGTTGAACCATTCAGTAAGCGTCGTTCTCTTGTTGTGGTCGTTATCAACAACCGTTTGCAGTTGCTGTTGGCTTCTAAAAGTGACTCGTTACATATTTTCAAGGTGAGCTGCAAGTATCTGTACCGGTGGATCTCTGCTATGTATGTGGAATCCAAGGATTCTCCAGCATGCTTCGTGCGGTCCGATGTATCTTGCATCTTGAAAATTCTTTATCTCATCAATGTGCAATGAAGAACGGCTTGTGCTTGCTCCTGAATCTCCTATCGACCGTGTAATGCGAGTGACTATCCTATCAGTGCCCTTGGAAATGTACTTGAACAGATATTTTATAAGCATGGACCACTCGCAATATTCAACATTGATATGCGTGTAGAACCGCATCAGCAGAGACCGGTTATATGGAACAACAAATCCATTATCAAGGGTAATATTTTGCTTCATTGTTGTGATGCCCGAATCTCTTCTACGATAATGCACATATCCTTTTGGATCGATGAACGTTGAAGAGCAAAATGCCTTAGGAAAGTTCTTAGTACACTCATCACCATTGCGCATACACGCTGCAGATGTTTTTAACGGGCCACATGGCCCGTGAATCATGAACTCTGTCACTATTCTGTAGGCCTCAAGGTCAGTTAACGGGTCCGGTAGCTCTGCTGATACATATACGTCTACATCTTCATGGGCTTGTATACGATCGCTTTCTTTGATCCATAGCAGCAAATGACAGTGTGGCAATCCTCTTTTTTGGAACTCGACCGTATATAAGACTTCAAGGAAAAAGTAAAAAGAACACATTAGTAATGTAAGTAAGAAATGTATCTACTTTACATGACATAGCAGTAGACGTAATGTAAATAATACCTGCTTCAACATGGCCGAACGGTTTTGAATCTCGTAAGAAGCTCACCAAATCATGTATCTTTCTTTCAAATACACGATCAACAACTTTGGGTCTGTCTGCAACTGTTACATGCGAGAATTCTTGCATATATTCTTTAATCTCAGGCCAGTTCACATTGCATGTGAACGTGATAAAGAATGATGGATTCCCATGTACACGGCATATAGCCAAAGCGTCCAAATAATGGCTATACATGTACCTTGGACCTCCTGTAAAAGATGAAGGAAGGATTATCCTTGAACGTACTTCTGATCCATCTTGATCGCCTCGTGATAAAGCATCGTATAACCCAGCCATGTAATCACTCCGAATATCATTCTGGTGTTCTCGTATGTAGTCAATCCACGACTGTTCTATGCTGCAATAGGCTGTAACGACATATTGCTGAAATAGCCTGCCACTCCGTGTGAGCAGGGCATATTCATTGATTCGATCGTGCACCTGGTATGAGTAGTATTTTAGCATTGTCATTTTCTTTGGTGGGTCGTCTGATGAACGGTGACTTAATAAAACACGGCCTATATGGTAACCATCTTCGCCAAACAGAAAAATAAGCGGGAATTGCAACGACATATAAGAAGCATTTAGCTTGTTAACACATTTCAGCTGCCTATCATGCTGTTCGATAATCACATCAAAATCAGTCTCTGCATCAGGGCCACCTTCAAAAACTATTGCACCAATTGAATCGCCTGTAGGAAGTTCATGCTGGTGTGAACCGATAACACCAAACAAACGGACCTTGAACTCTGGGACATTGGCTTCTGCTATTTTATCTCTCGCCGTCCTAAACAACTGAACCAGTTCATTGTGCTCATCAAGAATTTCAATCAAGTTTTCCACAATATCTGCACGTAAGCCGTGGCCGGATCTCTGAAAGCTTTCTAAGCGATTGGCAACTTCATTCTCAGTGTCATAGATATATAGCTAAAGAAATTGAAGGCCCGCATTTTGCTCTGGACACAGGCTTCCTACCCGATGGTAAAGCTGGCCTGAAATTTTGAACACGTAAGGACCACGGCCCCTGTTTATTGAGTTGTCTATTTCTGCTCCCAATGATGTCATGGCAAACATTTGATTGTAGGTGCGAATGTTTTCCATAAAGTGACGGTTCTTGAATAGTTCCTTGATGTACTCTGGATAATCGCCATGGCTTTCAACCTTAACTTTACCACCGCCACAACATCTATGATATTCTGGCCGTCTTCTGCTACTTGAAACGATTTTTACATCATACCAGAAACGCGCATTGCAATGATGGCAAACCCGGTCACATTGGCCCATGTATGCGTATGTATCTGGAGCACCTATATTATAGAAAAACCGTAAGCCTTAATAAAGGTTATTTGGCAAAAGAAAGTTACATTTTCATTTGACACACGCAAAAGAAAGGTAAGGTTGCACCGTACCTTGCCTAGATGCCGCACCTTTGCTTTGCAAGCCAGGCCGTCTCTGGGCACTGGTTGATGATGCACGTGCTGCAGTTTAAAGAAACACGTGAAAAAAAAGGTAGCAAGTAAATACAGAGTAATGTAGCAAGTAAGACATTGATTTATTGTTAATTGTTTTATTTTTAAAGTGAATGAAAACCTTGAGGCTAACGGCGGCGATTGGTTGCAGGTGAATCTACATTATTGGCAGGCGGCATTGCATAACGGAAATTGTATGGATTTTCAAGAACTGCACTACACAGATAAGTAAATTCATTAGAAAGTTTAGTTGATTAATTAATATAAGTACTGTCATTTTATTTTTCATATGAAACTAGTAAACTAACCATACGAATATACCTTGTTCAGATGTTTGAGGTGCATTCCGTTGAGCAGGTCTTCGGCGGCCCCTGGACACTGAAGGATTGGATGCATCTGGAGCTATAAAAAAAATGGCCGGTAAGTAAGCAAGCAATCTTTTTAGCAAATTCATGCTGCACTTATTTATTTAAGAAAAAAACCAGAAGCTATGAAACCTTGATTTCGACACTGATGAGTATTCATATGCATATTTAGATCATCAGAAGCTGGACTTATGTTACTCCCATTGTCATTGACACCTGAGGAAGTGCCATTGCCATCTAAGCACGGCGAAAAAGATATGTCTTGTGTATAAGGCATATGCTGATCAACTATAACTGTTTGGCAATCGCTATCTATCATAAGCAAATGCTCTGAACCTGTAACCAAAAAAGACACCGATGTCATGCATGTAAAATACAATTAAAAAAAAATCTAAAATAAATCAAAGAAACCGGCAAATTACATAGCAATTGTTCTTCATTTGAAATCCCTGTATAAACATCGGATATTTTTCTCTTCCCTTTATCCATCAAAGGTGCAGGGCTGGTATGACATGGAGATTGCATATCTAAAGTGGCCGTGTTTCTAGCTTATGCCTCCTCCATGTTGCATTCATCTGCAAAACAGTGAGACAAATAAATTTTAAATGGTAAGCAACCTAAAATACATCACATCAGAAAGGCAACCATTAAAAGGTGGATAGATGACACATACTTGCTATCTCTGCAGGCAGACAATTCACCGGCGCAAACCCTTCCGTATCCGTGTCACTTAGCATAGGCTCAAAAGTTTCAGGCAATAACGGTGCACTTCTTTCACCACATTCATAACTTACAGGCAAGGTATGGCATTCTTTCTGGTTTTGTAAGGTACCATGTTTTTTATCATTCTGAGAACCATCAGGCTCACCACTAAACAAATCTAAATGCACTTCCACAGTATCTACATTAGGTAGCAGCCTATTCTTCCTTAGATCTATATCATTAGTTGGTATCCTACGTACGGCTTTTTTTGTAGTCTTCTGATTGATGCTAAACCACCTAACTTATATTGACCAAATAATGGTCAACAATGTCAAATAGCCTAGGTCAATGCTCCGGGTAATATAAGGTATCACCAGGTCGTTAAGTCCCGTTGAAGTGTGAATTGTAACTTTAGCGTATTCGTGATCGGGTGATTATTCACAGAAAAGGGTTATGATCAGAATTATTTGGAAATTATTAACAAATATAGCTTAGGAAAGCTATGTGATTGATTATGGGAATTTGGATTACGAAGATTTGAGCTAAAAACTAAAAACGTACGTTTTAATTAAAAAACGTATACAGACGCACAAAACAAAAAGTACAACTGAAGGACGGGAAGGGTTAAAAGTGTAAAATTGATATTTTTACAATCCTATTAATTAAAGAAAATTTTAAGAAAAATAAAAATTATTTTTACACTATTTAATTATTTATTATTAATTAATTACTAATTATCTATTTAATACTAATTAAACTAATTAGAATTATTAAAAATACTAAAAAGACTTAGAAAATTAAGAAAATTTTTATAAATCTAATTAACCATTACAGGAATCCTAAAAAATTATAAAAAGTTAATTTTATGTATTTTTAAACTAATTAACTAATTATTAATCTAATTACATATTAATTACTAATTAAACTAATTATATTATAAAAAATAGAAAATGAACAGTAGAAATTCTAGAAAAATTTATAAAAATGTTTTAACTAAAATAAAAACTATAAAAATTATAAAAACTAGGTTATACTATATAAAATCTAATTATGCTATTTAATTGATTAATATTAATTAAAACTAAATTAAACTAAAATTAATTAGAAAAACCACTAAAAGACAAAATAAAAATCTGGAAAATTTTATAAAATTATTTTAACCTAAAATGGAATTTCTAAAAATATGAAAATGATATATTACTTAGAACTAAATTAAAAAGAAAAATAAATTGATAAATCCTATTAAATAGAAGCTATCACTATTTTTAAAGTTGGTTTTTTTGGTTTTTTTTCTTTTTCTAAACTAATAATAAACTAAAAACAACTATTTTTAACAAAAACACTTTTGATTTAACCCAAAGAATAAGCACTTGAAGTGCTTATTATACCCACAGTTGACTTTTGTTGACTGTGGAGTATTTTAAGCTCAAATGGGGGAATGTGGGGTCCACACTGATCAAACTTGGTTTCACTGAGTCCAATGAACAATAATAAGCAAGTAACAAGCAACAAACAAGCTTTAATAAGCCAAAAAGCCAGATTAAGCACTTTACTAATTGTTACTGATGCAGATTAAGGGACAATGTTAAGGGTCCAAATTAAGTGGGGTTCACTATCCTAGGGGTCAAACAAAGGGTTCAAAATTACTCCCTGGTAGGAGGGGGGGTTGAGGGGAACCAAGAACAATGGATATGGACCACTGTAATTGCCACAAACCACCACCAAAGTGGTGGTGGTGACTGAGGTATCTGATGTGCAGAGCAGGGGTGTTGCCCTGCAGCCTACTTCAAAGGGCTGTGGGGCCCTCAGATAAAATCACAAAATTGAAGTAAGGGGGGGAATCAAAAGCTGGGATGGTAGAGTAGCTAAGGATATAAGTCTCACACTCTGAAACAACACATAAAAATCAAAGCAATTGCTTGAATTTTTGAGAAAAAACTGAAGTGGTCACTTTGACTTTTTCATGTAAACCTAAGAAATTGACTTTTGTGGATTTGTATTAGATCTAACTACCTTAAATTGATGAAATAAGTTATTTTGAAAGTAAATTAAGCTGATAGAACCAGTTATGTTATGAAATGATGAGTATTAGAACTCAATGACCACCACAGTTAACTGTGGTGGTGAGATTTTTGGTATTTTGACTTTTGATGCTAAGCATGAACTATTAAAGCCTAACTCACCCTAAAATCTCTTAATGCAATGTGTTTGAACCTTGGTAACAACAAAATAACAACAACAACAAACTTAAACCTGCAAATCCAAACACTCCTTTTGAAAAATGTATAAGAGATTTGACAAATGAAAATTAGAATTGAACCAAGATTTCCTGAACAACAAGGATTACTTATGCTAAAAAGCTACTGAGAAGCTAAAACCAAGACCAAATGAGTACCTGAGCAACTAAAGTTACCTTAGGCTGATTTACAGTAATTGACTAAGTTTTGAACTTGATTACTCTTGACAACCAAGTAGGCATAATTTGTAATAAAAGGCATTAATAAGCAAGATTAGAAAACATTTAAACACAACTGAATAAGTGGTAAGATAACTAAAATAACTAAGCCAAGAATTGGAATATGAACTCACAATAGCTTCCTGAGCATAACCAAGAACCATGGGCCAAATATTAACCCCTAATGAATCCCCACGGATTCTCTAAACCATATGTATCCCTCTTCAATTCTGCTTCAACAATCTTCCTTCATTGACTTTTAACCTTTCTTTATTGAATTTATTTCTATTTATTTCTTATTTTTTTATTTTTTTTTCTTTTTTTGAATAAACTGAAAATTAAAAATGAAGCTTGAATTCTTGAAATACAACTTATATTAATGAAAAAGAACACATTACAACTGAAGAATTTGATAAAGGGTACAATGAAAGAAATACATTAAAAATAAAAATAAAAACTTCCAACACTGCTTCCCTCCTTCTCTTCCCTTTTTATGCTCCAAATTAGGGTTTGCTTTGGTTCTTGTCTCTTTCCCATCTTGATTTTCCACCATTGGATGAGATACAATAATCCCATCCGTTCAAATGGTTTTGGCGCCAATTTGATTTTGGCGTTTTTCTTGACTGATTGAAGCCAGGGAGGAGAGTTTGTTTGTTTGTGTTTGTTTGGTGTGCAAGGGGGGGGGGGATTGGAGTGTGCAGGTGGTGAATAGGCTAGGGGTGATGATGGGAGTTTGGTTGGAGTGTAGCAGGTGTGGTGAGGTGGAGGGGATAGGTTTGACCGGGTCAATGTTGGAGGGTTATTTAGAACGGTTAGGGAGTTTGGGTGGGCTAAGGTGGACATGGGCTTGGTGGGCTGTGGGTTAGTTTGGTGGGTTTGGTTTTGGTTTAATTTGGTTTTGGTAAAAAGGGGTCCGTTAGTTTTAGCTAATAATCCCAAGGACCATTTTTGTAATTTGCCGAACCATGAGGGGTAAAAATGGTAAGTTTCCAAAATATCCCAAGGGGTGTAATTTGCCAAGTTTTGAATTCTCATGGGCCATAAATGCAATTTTTCCACTTTTGAAATTCCCGGGGACCATAAATGACAAGTTTCCAAACTTGAGGGACCAATATTGTAATTTCCTTAAACTTCACACCAAAGGATCATTTTTGATAATTTATGATTTTCCAAGGACCCTAGATGATTTTTCATTCAAAATTATCCCACCAGGGACTGAATCTGTCAATTTCCAAAACTCCAGGGACCTTTTATGTCAATTTTGGATTTTGAGGGGTAAAAGTGTAATTTTCTCAAAATTTTTCACCCAAGGACTTATTTTGATAAATTTTGACTTTTCTTTGTCTTGGGTTGACTTTTCTTTCGTTTTAAACTTCCAGGGACTAGTTTTGCCAAATTTTGAAACTTGAGGGACTGAAACTGCCAATTGTGCAAACTTTGTTCGTTTTTCGTTTGTTTTTGAACATTTTGCATCTAAAACATATAAAACACACTTTTGGGATAAATTGTGTATTTTGATGCATTTTTGGGTGTTTTTGGATATTTTGGCAGTCCAGATACAGTAAAAATGATGAGTGTTTGAGCACTTATCAATCCCCCACACTAAGCTATTGCTAGTCCCTAGCAATCTTTTGAGAAAAACTTGATGGATTTTAAACTCTTTACCAAAAGCCATCACTTCTGGAGTAGCCAGGTGTAAGAACTGTGGCACACCTGATAACCGTGTGATTTTGAGCAAACCACCAGCTGTCAACGGATTTGATAAGTCTTTACCAGGAGCCGTTTGCTCCTGGACTAGCCAGCATCTTGATGGACCTAGTCGACATCTTGGTGAGCTGATTACCAATTATGGTTTTTCCACGGCCTTTACCACAAGCCATAATCTTGCGGGCTAGCCAACTCATTTGTTTTCGGGGAGTTGATGAACCATACAATTTTGGGCAAATTGCCAGCCGTAAACGGATTTGAGTTGTATTTACCAAGAGCCGTTTGCTCCTGGACTAGCCAATCCCTTTTATCGCTTAGACAAGGCGGACTGATTACCACAAAAATTTTGAAATAAAGTGAAAAATTTTTGAAAAATTTGGCCAAAATGGGGGTACTTGAAAGTATTTTGCGATAAAATTCGCTAGAATTTCCCCCCAACACTTAGAAGTGAATATTGTCCTCAATATTCAAAGTCCCGGCTATTTTGCCGAATCTATGAACGTAAAAAGATAATATTCGAAGCTAACTGTGGAATTTTGTTTTGTATTTTTCACTTTATTTATCTGTACATACAATCACACATTTTTTTTTTTTTTTTTTTTTTGAACTTATATACATATATACATTTTTCAAATAGCGGGGGGTTGGCCATTCCCCCACACTAGGGTGGTAGAAAGTAGAAAGAAGTCAGAAATACGGGTGAAAACCCATATATGTTTGCTAATTTTTGTTCACCGAGTCGCTAGCTTGACTCGATCCCCGAATTTAATTGTCCTTGGGGAAAGTTTGGAGATCCGGGACAACCATGGATGGTATGTCCTCTCCAAAGTAGTGCTTTAGACGATGTCCATTCACTTTGAAATTAGGTCCGTCATTTTGTGATAATTCGACGGTGCCATAAGGATAAACCTTAACGATAGTGAATGGACCAGTCCATCGGGTTTTGAGCTTTCCCGAGAAGATCTTGAGTCTAGAGTTGAAAAGAAGGACTCGATCACCAACGTTGAAAACGCGGTTTTTGATTTTTGAGTCATGAATCTTCTTTGTCTTTTCTTTATAGATCAAAGAGTTCTCGTAAGCTTGATCACGAAGTTCATTTAATTCATTCAGTTGAACTTTCCTATGATCACCCCAGTCTTGAGGTCAAAATTGGCATGCTTGAGAGCCCAATAGGCTTTATGCTCAAGCTCGATCGGAAGATGGCACGCTTTCCCGTACACAAGTTTATAAGGCGTACACCCAATGGGTGTTTTATACGCCGTACGGAAAGCCCAAAGTGCATCATCTAATTTATCCGACCAAGATGCACGATTTTCCCCAACGGTCCTTTCCAAGATTCTCTTAATGCCCCGATTGGACACTTCGACTTGTCCACTTGTTTGAGGGTGGTACGCAGTGGAAAGACGATGAGTCACACCGTACTTTTGCATGACTTTGTCAAATTTGTCATTACAGAAGTGCGTACCACGATCACTAATTATAGCACGTGGAGTTCCAAACCGAGCAAAGAGAGCTTTCAAAAATTTCACGACTACTCGGGCATCATTTGTGGGTAAAGCTTTCGCTTCGACCCATTTTTACAAATAGTCAACTGCCACGAGTATATACTTGTTTCCATGAGATGACGGAAATGGCCCCATAAAGTCGATGCCCCAGATATCAAAGATTTCACAAACTTGAATTGCATTCTGAGGCATTTCATTCTTTTGTGAAAGATTCCCGTGACGTTGACAAGCGTCACAGGACTTGACCAAATCTTGGGCATCCTTGTAGATCGAGGGCCAATAAAAGCCGGAATCAAACACCTTTTTGGCGGTGTAATTTGGATTGTGGTGGCCCCCCGTGGGACCAGCATGGTAAGCCTTTAAGATTTCAGCGGCTTCTTGACCATATACACACCGCCAGATGACTTGATCTGCACATATCTTGAACAAGTAGGGGTCGTCCCAAAAGTAATGTTTGACATCTTTGAAAAATTTATTTTTTTGTTGGGACGACATCCCTTTCACAATGAAGTTACCCGCAAGATAATTTGCAAAGTCGGCAAACCATGGGGTAATCGAGTCTCCACGAAATGAAACCGCATCGAGGGTTTCGAGAGGAAATGTTTCATTTATTTCCTTTTTCTCGAAAGCATTTTGGTAAGGGTTTTCAAGACGGGAGAGATGATCAGCAGCTAGGTTCTCAGCTCCTTTTTTATCACGAATAATGATATCAAATTCCTGAAGGAGGAGAACCCAACGAAGAAGTCTCGGCTTTGCATCTTGTTTTGCAAAAAGGTACTTCAAAGCCGAGTGATCCGTATACACTATGCTTTTTGTCAGGATCAAGTATGGCCGGAATTTTTCAAAAGCATACACCACAGCTAATAATTCCTTTTCGATGGTGGTGTAATGGCTTTGAGCCTCAGTCATAGTTTTGCTGGCATAGTGTATAGGCTGAAAATGTTTTGTTTTTCGTTGCCCCAAGACTGCCCCAATAGCATAATCACTAGCATCACACATGAGCTCAAAGGGCAAGTCCCAATCGGGGGCAACAAGAATCGGTGCCTCGGTAAGCCTTTTCTTTAATGTTTCAAAGGCTTCGATGCACTCAGGGGAGAAGATAAAAGGAGCATCCTTTTCGAGGAGATGGGTCATAGGCCGGGCGATCTTAGAAAAATCTTGAATAAACCTACGGTAAAAGCCGGTGTGACCCAAAAAGCTCCTAACACCTTTCACAGTCGTGGGATGAGGCAATTTTGCAATGACGTCCACTTTGGCACGGTCAACCTCAATCCCATTTTTTGAAATTTTATGGCCGAGGACAATGCCCTCTTTGACCATAAAGTGACTCTTCTCCCAATTTAGACATAACTTTGTGTCTTCACAACGTTTTAGCATATCGTCTAAATGGGAGAGGCATGACTGAAACGAATCCCCAATGACCGAGAAATCGTCCATAAAGACCTCCATACTTTTACCGATCATGTCGGAAAAAATGGCCATCATACATCTTTGAAACGTGCCCGGAGCATTACATAAGCCAAATGGCATACGTTTATATGCGAAGGTTCCATAGGGGCACGTGAACGTGGTCTTTTCTTGATCTTGCGGATCAATGGGAATCTGAAAGTAACCCGAGAAACCATCGAGGAAGCAATAATACTCATTCCCCGCTAATCTCTCGAGCATCTGATCCATAAAAGGCAGAGGAAAATGATCCTTACGGGTGGCGTCATTTAACTTACGATAATCAATACAGACGCGCCAACCCGTAACCAAACGAGTTGGAATTAACTCATTCTCCTCATTTGTGACAACAGTGCCACCCTTTTTTGGAACACAATGAATTGGGCTGACCCAAGGACTGTCCGAGATAGGGTAAATCAATCCGGCATCAAGAAGTTTTAAAACCTCTTGTTTGATAACCTCGTGAATTTTTGGATTCACCCTTCTTTGTTGTTGGACTGCAGGTTTGAAGTCGTCCTCCATTAAAATTTTATGAGTACAGAATTCAGGGTCAATGCCCTTGATGTCGGAGAGACGCCAAGCAATTTCTTGTTTATGAGACTTCAAAACCTTTATGAGAGCAGCCTTTTCCTCGTCACTTAAGTCTTTGGCAATTATGACGGGTAATTTATCATCACCCTCCAGAAATGCATATTCAAGATGAGGCGGCAAGTCCTTAAGTTCAACCTCAGGGAAGTCATCAGTTTTCTCAACATTTTTGACCTCCTCTTTATGAAGTTGTTGTGGTAGAACAGGAAGAGGAGAGGGATCTTCGTTTAACAATTTTTCAAGCATGAGAATATCCCTCTCGAGGTCGATCTCTTGGTTATCGACTCCATCGGGAATCGAATCACTTTTGAGAAACGCCTCCATTTCTTCTAAGATGAAATCACTTCCCTCAAACGGAGTGAGGGAAGGAGAAGAATTGGCAATGATGGGGTGAGAAGACTGAGTGAGGTTTTCACTCGAAGAATCATCAATGAAACCTAAAATCTCTTGAGCATACTCCTCAGCAGCAACATCGATGACATCAATTTGATTCACCGACTCACAATCATAATTGGAGGAGTATCTCGAACTTTGATTTAGGTTGAAGGTTATGGCTTCCGTTCCAACACGTAATGTGATCTCATGCTCAAATACATTGATAAGAGCTCGCCCAGTTCTAAGGAATCCCCGCCCAAGAATGAGAGGGACCCTTGAATCGGCATCAAAGTCAACAATCACAAAATCTGCCGGAAAATGGAACTTCCCCACTTTAACGAATACGTCCTCGGCAATGCCAATGGGACGAGAAATCGAACGATCGGCAAGCTCTAAAGTCATGCACGTGGGGGTAAGTTCGGGAAGAGAGAGTTTCTTCCACACAGAATATGGCATCAGGTTAATGCTAGCACCTAGATCGGCCAAGGCGAAGCAATCAACCATACCCGGGAAAGTACAAGGAATGAGGAATTTCCCGGGATCTCCAAGCTTTTCAGGAAGCTTTTTCAAAAGAACCGCAGAGCAGTTCTCATTCAGAGGAGTTCTTGCCATCTTAAATAATTTTTCTTTGTTACTCAACAGATTTTTGATTGTCGATGCAAACTTGGGCATCAAAAGAATAGCATCCGCGAAGCTGATATCAAAATGCAAATCTTGGAAGATTTGGAAAAATTTATCCATTTGGTGATTAGCTTTTTCGCGGAGCTTTTGTTCACTGAGACATGATGGATAGGGAATAGAAGTTTTGGATTTAGGGTTGTCCACTGGAGTTTCTAGTGGTTCAAATACAACTCCAGGCTTACATCTGGTTTCAGGAATAACCTGAGGTTGGACGTGTGTTGTACTTCGTGGGCTAGGAATTTGCACCTTGTCCTTTGTCACCTCAGGTTCACGATTCACTACCTTAGGAGGAGAAGAAGAGGTAGTAGGAATCGCGGGTTCATCATATGAAGCACCACTTCGTGTTGTGATCGCCTTAGCATCGCCCCTCGGGTTAGCGATCGTGTTGCTCGGTAAAGTAGTACCTGAGCCCGAGGGTCGATCATTTAAAGACTTCTTGATGTCAGAAATCTGGCTGACCAGCAACTTGTTCAACTCTTCTTGGGACTTCATGAATTGTTTCAACAACTCGTCAGATGAAGGCTCGGTTGGAACAATGGCTTGATTCGGATTAGGAATATTTGGAGCTCGATTGTTCGGATTGGGACCTTGATTTTGAAAATTACCCTGATTAGGGTTGTTGTTTCCATGAAAATATCCCTGATTGAAATTACCCTGACCTTGGTTCCGATTAAAGTTTCCTTGATTTTGCTGTTGGAAACCTTGATTTTGGAATCCTTGGTTTTGATTGTGAAAACCGTGGCCCTGATTGAAGTTACTTTGGTTTTGATAACCTTGGTTCGCTCTATTTTGATTTTGGCCACGGTTTTGGACATTTTGGTTTTGATTAAAACCAGGAGGTCCAGGATAATGATGTTGAGGACGATAGCTGGGGTCCATAGGAGGGCGATATCGATTGCCTCCTTGATTTTGGGACCCAGCTAGAGCATGAGCTTCGTATGGAGTACCATCAGTAGCTGTGCAATTGTAGTAGGCATGCGGCCCACCACAAGTGACACAGACTTCCACTTTTTTAACCTCAGCAGGTGGAGGATGTTGTGGAAATGAAACTTTCTTTGTTTGGGCGAGAACCAAAGCTTGGATTGCTTCAGTGAGCTTGTCAATCTTAGCATCCGTGCTAGATTGACTCACAGAAGATGAAGTGGAAGGACCCGCATTAATTTGGGAAACAATCGGTTTGCTTCGTGTAGAGCGGACCTTAGACTTGTTTTCTATGATTTGCAAAGCTTCTTTTGTGGTTTTACTCAAAAAGTTACCTCCCGCGGAGGCATTGAGTGAATCCTGATCAGCTTGGCTCACGCCATTGAAAAACGTATCGAGTTGCATCAACTCAGAGAAACCATGATGTGGACACTTGCGAAGTAATTCTTTGAAACGATCCCACGCTTCACCAAAAGATTCATCATATTTTTGAGTGAACTTGGTGATTTCATTCTTAAGACTCATGGTCTTGGAAGGTGGGAAGAATTCATTCACAAACTTTTTGACAAGATCTTCCCAAGTCTCAATAGATCGTGGAGGTTGTTTTTCAAGCCAAATCCGGGCTTGTCCCTCCAAGGAGAATGGGAAGAGAAGAAGTTTTATTGCTTCACACGGGACATTTTTGTACTTGATGGTTGATGTGATTTTATTGAACCATCGAATATGAGCATGAGGATCGTCCCTCTCAAAACCGTAGAATTGACTTGAGGTTACAAGATTGAGTAACCCGGTTTTGAGCTCAAAACTATCAGCCACGATAGCTGGAACAACAATGGCATCTCCGTAACCCTCGATGGGTGCTTGGAGAAGTTCACACATGGGACGGTCTTCCGCCATGGTGACAGTGGGTGTGGCAACAGTACGGATCTCAGATCCGACTGTTGGTGCTGAACGTCTACGAGGTCTTCTAGGTTTTCGTACAAGCTCACGTAATGGGCTAGTAGACCTAGAAGAACGAGTGCGCATGCACTAGGAACAAAAATCAATCAAAACAAAGTCGAGACAAAACCACAGTGAACTTAAACCAATAATCACAAGTGATTGGCTTCTTTAGAAAAGGTACACCACCCACAAGGATACAAAGGCAAGTTTTAATCTTTTTGATTTGGGAACTTATTTGTTCACACCCCCAGTTGGAAGGTGTTCTGTCTTGGTTTTCGACGGTTTATTTTATGTAGAATTATTATTCACAAGAAAAGACGGATGTTTTTGTGTTTTTGTGTATGGGTTTAAAAACTTTTGGAAAATATTTTTGGTATCGTCTCGTTTACCAAAATCGTTTTTCTTTAAGAATCACCTTAAAAGAAAAGCGAATCAGAAAACGTTACGATCTGTTTTGTTGTTTTTAATTTTTTTGGTGTTTTAACACTTTAGGAAAAGTGTTAATGAATTTTTTGTATTTTGATTATGAAAATATACACAAGTGGTGGTATTTATACAGTGAGTGAGGTGAGATAACACTAATCTCAAATAACGCTAAAGAAACGCGCACACTTCCCCGGCAGCGGCGCCAAAAGTTGATTGATGCTAAACCACCTAACTTATATTGACCAAATAATGGTCAACAATGTCAAATAGCCTAGGTCAATGCTCCGGGTAATATAAGGTATCACCAGGTCGTTAAGTCCCGTTGAAGTGTGAATTGTAACTTTAGCGTATTCGTGATCGGGTGATTATTCACAGAAAAGGGTTATGATCAGAATTATTTGGAAATTATTAACAAATATAGCTTAGGAAAGCTATGTGATTGATTACGGGAATTTGGATTACGAAGATTTGAGCTAAAAACTAAAAACGTACGTTTTAATTAAAAAACGTATACAGACGCACAAAACAAAAAGTACAACTGAAGGACGGGAAGGGTTAAAAGTGTAAAATTGATATTTTTACAATCCTATTAATTAAAGAAAATTTTAAGAAAAATAAAAATTATTTTTACACTATTTAATTATTTATTATTAATTAATTACTAATTATCTATTTAATACTAATTAAACTAATTAGAATTATTAAAAATACTAAAAAGACTTAGAAAATTAAGAAAATTTTTATAAATCTAATTAACCATTACAGGAATCCTAAAAAATTATAAAAAGTTAATTTTATGTATTTTTAAACTAATTAACTAATTATTAATCTAATTACTAATTAAACTAATTATATTATAAAAAATAGAAAATGAACAGTAGAAATTCTAGAAAAATTTATAAAAATGTTTTAACTAAAATAAAAACTATAAAAATTATAAAAACTAGGTTATACTATATAAAATCTAATTATGCTATTTAATTGATTAATATTAATTAAAACTAAATTAAACTAAAATTAATTAGAAAAACCACTAAAAGACAAAATAAAAATCTGGAAAATTTTATAAAATTATTTTAACCTAAAATGGAATTTCTAAAAATATGAAAATGATATATTACTTAGAAATAAATTAAAAAGAAAAATAAATTGATAAATCCTATTAAATAGAAGCTATCACTATTTTTAAAGTTGGTTTTTTTGGTTTTTTTCTTTTTCTAAACTAATAATAAACTAAAAACAACTATTTTTAACAAAAACACTTTTGATTTAACCCAAAGAATAAGCACTTGAAGTGCTTATTATACCCACAGTTGACTTTTGTTGACTGTGGAGTATTTTAAGCTCAAATGGGGGAATGTGGGGTCCACACTGATCAAACTTGGTTTCACTGAGTCCAATGAACAATAATAAGCAAGTAACAAGCAACAAACAAGCTTTAATAAGCCAAAAATCCAGATTAAGCACTTTACTAATTGTTACTGATGCAGATTAAGGGACAATGTTAAGGGTCCAAATTAAGTGGGGTCCACTATCCTAGGGGTCAAACAAAGGGTTCAAAATTACTCCCTGGTAGGAGGGGGGTTGAGGGGAACCAAGAACAATGGATATGGACCACTGTAATTGCCACAAACCACCACCAAAGTGGTGGTGGTGACTGAGGTATCTGATGTGCAGAGCAGGGGTGTTGCCCTGCAGCCTACTTCAAAGGGCTGTGGGGCCCTCAGATAAAATCACAAAATTGAAGTAAGGGGGGAATCAAAAGCTGTTATGGTAGAGTAGCTAAGGATATAAGTCTCACACTCTGAAACAACACATAAAAATCAAAGCAATTGCTTGAATTTTTGAGAAAAAACTGAAGTGGTCACTTTGACTTTTTCATGTAAACCTGAGAAATTGACTTTTGTGGATTTGTATTAGATCTAACTACCTTAAATTGATGAAATAAGTTATTTTGAAAGTAAATTAAGCTGATAGAACCAGTTATGTTATGAAATGATGAGTATTAGAACTCAATGACCACCACAGTTAACTGTGGTGGTGAGATTTTTGGTATTTTGACTTTTGATGCTAAGCATGAACTATTAAAGCCTAACTCACCCTAAAATCTCTTAATGCAATGTGTTTGAACCTTGGTAACAACAAAATAACAACAACAACAAACTTAAACCTGCAAATCCAAACACTCCTTTTGAAAAATGTATAAGAGATTTGACAAATGAAAATTAGAATTGAACCAAGATTTCCTGAACAACAAGGATTACTTATGCTAAAAAGCTACTGAGAAGCTAAAACCAAGACCAAATGAGTACCTGAGCAACTAAAGTTACCTTAGGCTGATTTACAGTAATTGACTAAGTTTTGAACTAGATTACTCTTGACAACCAAGTAGGCATAATTTGTAATAAAAGGCATTAATAAGCAAGATTAGACAACATTTAAACACAACTGAATAAGTGGTAAGATAACTAAAATAACTAAGCCAAGAATTGGAATATGAACTCACAATAGCTTCCTGAGCATAACCAAGAACCATGGGCCAAATATTAACCCCTAATGAATCCCCACGGATTCTCTAAACCATATGTATCCCTCTTCAATTCTGCTTCAACAATCTTCCTTCATTGACTTTTAACCTTTCTTTATTGAATTTATTTCTATTTATTTCTTATTTTTTTTATTTTTTTTTCTTTTTTTGAATAAACTGAAAATTAAAAATGAAGCTTGAATTCTTGAAATACAACTTATATTAATGAAAAAGAACACATTACAACTGAAGAATTTGATAAAGGGTACAATGAAAGAAATACATTAAAAATAAAAATAAAAACTTCCAACACTGCTTCCCTCCTTCTCTTCCCTTTTTATGCTCCAAATTAGGGTTTGCTTTGGTTCTTGTCTCTTTCCCATCTTGATTTTCCACCATTGGATGAGATACAATAATCCCATCCGTTCAAATGGTTTTGGCGCCAATTTGATTTTGGCATTTTTCTTGACTGATTGAAGCCAGGGAGGTGAGTTTGTTTGTTTGTATTTGTTTGGTGTGCAAGGGGGGGGGGGATTGGAGTGTGCAGGTGGTGAATAGGCTAGGGGTGATGATGGGAGTTTGGTTGGAGTGTAGCAGGTGTGGTGAGGTGGAGGGGATAGGTTTGACCGGGTCAATGTTGGAGGGTTATTTAGAACGGTTAGGGAGTTTGGGTGGGCTAAGGTGGACATGGGCTTGGTGGGCTGTGGGTTAGTTTGGTGGGTTTGGTTTTGGTTTAATTTGGTTTTGGTAAAAAGGGGTCCGTTAGTTTTAGCTAATAATCCCAAGGACCATTTTTGTAATTTGCCGAACCATGAGGGGTAAAAATGGTAAGTTTCCAAAATATCCCAAGGGGTGTAATTTGCCAAGTTTTGAATTCTCATGGGCCATAAATGCAATTTTTCCACTTTTGAAATTCCCGGGGACCATAAATGACAAGTTTCCAAACTTGAGGGACCAATATTGTAATTTCCTCAAACTTCACACCAAAGGATCATTTTTGATAATTTATGATTTTCCAAGGACCCTAGATGATTTTTCATTCAAAATTATCCCACCAGGGACTGAATCTGTCAATTTCCAAAACTCTAGGGACCTTTTATGTCAATTTTGGATTTTGAGGGGTAAAAGTGTAATTTTCTCAAACTTTTTCACCCAAGGACTTATTTTGATAAATTTTGACTTTTCTTTGTCTTGGGTTGACTTTTCTTTCGTTTTAAACTTCCAGGGACTAGTTTTGCCAAATTTTGAAACTTAAGGGACTGAAACTGCCAATTGTGCAAACTTTGTTCGTTTTTCGTTTGTTTTTGAACATTTTGCATCTAAAACATATAAAACACACTTTTGGGATAAATTGTGTATTTTGATGCGCTTTTGGGTGTTTTTGGATATTTTGGCAGTCCAGATACAGTAAAAATGATGAGTGTTTGAGCACTCATCATCTTCATATTTTCTGAAGCTAAGCCTAATGGATTTTTGAGATATATAAGCAAAACAAGGTATGAATAATCATCAAAGAAAGTAACAGGCACATATATTACAGTCACATATACACATACATTAGAATCTAAGCATCATAATATATAAATGAGATGTGTAAACATTTGGCAAAAGAAAAAAAGAAAAAGAAAATGCAAGGCTGCATGAATGTAAGCATGCAAAGCAAGTAAGAGAAAGAGAGAAACTTGTAATAAGCATGTTAAACACAACAAAGCTACACAAACCTTGAAGTAAAGCTGCAGTTTTGTTACTGTGACTGATTTTTTTTTTTGGTATATTGTGTTGATTTTTGCAGGTGTAGATCTGAGTAAGGAGATGAAGTATGAGTTTGAGCATGCAAAGTATAAGGGTTTAGAAGGCAAACATTGTCCTTCTTTGCATTAAATGTGGAATGGGAATGAACTGAGGCAGCATGCTTTGGAGGATTTTATGCACAAAAGTCATATGCAAGTTACCAACCCATTGAGATAAGGGCTTAAACATATTACACGTTTGTACTTTGGCAAAATATTAAAGATTTGATTGTATATGTACTTGTACAATGTATATCACAATGTATATCACCATGTATATCTAATAAGCCTAAAGGCCGGCCACTGTACACGTTGGGCTGACCACTGGACCATGTAAACAGACTAACGTTCTGGGCTGGGCTTTTGGCGGGAAAATGCACTGTATAGCAACTGTGCTATACTACGTAGTTTTCATCCGGTTTAAAATAAACTAGTAATGTTTATGTCTATTTTCAATTTTCGCACTATACCTTCAAAATTCATGAGACGACCCTGATTAGTGAATTGTGTCAACGTTGAACTTGATTGTTGAAAAGTCCTTCCAGATGTCATTAAATTTATTATAATTCTCTTTTCAAAACTAAGATATGGTTGCAAGAGACTATTTTAAATCGCAAAAAGTGATAAATTCATGTACTATAAATGCATGATTTATGGATCTCAAACTTCAAATTCATAACCAATCTTCGTAGATTCAAGAAAATGAAGAACACATGTGTTTCAATTGGGTAAAATACTTTCAAGGGAGATGAAAACTGACGAAAGGGTAATGATCTCTACCATAAATGAAAAGAAGAAAAATCACAGTAGTGGCAAGAAGAAAAGATTTATTTGAAACACCTTAACACGATGGAGAGACTCTGTTAGGAAACCTTGGAGAGAGAACCCTTAGAGACGGCTAACCCTTCGATAGTTTCGTTCATGTTTTTCGGATTTCCTGATAACTGGGACACGGTTTAGTTATGGAGAATGTTTCACAATTACGGTTGGATTGTTGACTTATACATGCCAAAGAAGAGACTAAGGAGTGGTCAGCGGTTCGGTTTCGTTAGGTTTCGAGGGGTAACAAACATCGATGGCATGGAAAGGATTCTAAGCAATATAAAGATAGGTATGTTTCAGTTGACTGCTTTTCGAGCAAGGGACAGGAAGGATGGAAGCGGCAACGATGGTATAAGAGAGCGAGTAGCTGAGAAGGTGGTACGAAGGCCTACAAAGATCGATGCAAGGAGAGATGCTCGATCATATAGGGAGGTTCTGAATACTACTAAACCATTTGTGGAAGGAAGTGTGAATGTGAACAAGGGAAAGAGTCAAGGAGCAAAAAAGAAAGCGGACTCAGAATGTAGCATGAACCAATCAAACATCAAGAAAAGAAGAGAGGCCTCCTAACAATTCGAATTCCCAATGGGCATCTCACGAGACGGTGGTGATTAATGTAGACGACAAAAGATCTGAATACCTTACAAAATGTGTGTTCGACCAGGTAAAAGAGGTTGAAGGTCTGGATATGGTGGCTTCTAGATTAGAAGCAGAAGGGTTTGAGATTGAAGATGCTAAGTTGTTAGGGGGATTAGAGCTGTTGATCAAACTAAGGACCGAGAAAATGGCCGACAACCTGATAAAAAATGTGGAATCAGGGCAACAACACTGGTTGGCTCATGTTCACAGATGGTTACCAGGGTATTACCCTGTTTTTAGAACTGTGTGGCTTAACATAGTTGGTGTGCCAGTGGAAGGATGGTTTGAGTCTACATTCAAGTTAGTAGCAGAAAAGTGGGGCAGGGTCCTTGAAACCTCAAATTGTAACCTTGATGAGGCAGATATCTTAGTCACTGGAAAAGTCTTGGTACAAACATGGTGGGGTGAAATTATAAATGAACGGCGATTCATCGAAATTAATGGGGTAGTGATTCCGGTCCAGGTGGAGGAGGATAGATACACGTTATTTGCGGTGGAGGGTAATCATCATAATGATACAAGTAGCGAAGATGACAACAGAGTTCCATCGACTTTAAATGAAGATGACGAACAAGATTGGAGCGACTCCAAAAAATCTAGTGATTTTGAGGACTTCGATGATGTAGGCGAAGAGGTTGAAAAAACTCAGGGTGATAATCCTGATGATGAAATAGGTCCAAATAACGATCAGGATATTAATTTGAATGAAGGTAACGTTTTTCCAACAGAAGTGGGTTCCGTTGTACCGGAGCAACAGTTGATGGAGGATTCACAGGAAAAAGTTGACGAAACGTCTTGTCGTGAGGAATTCGAAGCAGAAGGAGAAAGTAAGAATTCTGATAGCGCGTGTAGGAAAGGTGGCGGTGAAAGGCTCGAGGAAAATGGGGGCAACATAGGGAATCGAAAGTCAACAAAAACCAACGGTTCTTATTTTAAAAAGATGTCTGATCAGTATATTTGTTTAAATGGTGGGTCTACTACAAGGCTTTTTAACGAACAAAATATAGATGGGCCCAATTATGAAATTAGTGAGTCACCAGTTGGGCCTTTTGAACAAGAGCCCAAGGAGGTAGAAGATGAGTCCACATCTAAAAGTGGCATAGTGCTGGATAAAAAAGTGGATGGTAGGAACGTCGGGGAAAAGTCAAATACTACGGTAGAAAATAATAATAATCAAATATGTGAAGATCACAATGAAGATCAAAATGATGGATCTGATATTAGCACTAGAAGGAGAAAAAACGTGGCCAAAGGTAAAATAGTGAGCAATAAAAATAGTAGCACAATTTCTGGTGGGAAACTGAGTATGAAGATCATCAAAGATAGAGCAAAAACTAAAGGTAAAAAGAAATTAGCATTCGATGTTTCAAGGAAGAACAAAGGTATAAAAGTGGCAACGAATGGTGGAGTATCAAGTTCGAGCTATTCAGTGAGCTCTGATGACTCGGGTAGGATTCATGAGATCGGAAGAAAAGTTGGTTTCGTGTGGAATGATAAAGGTATTATTGATGCGACCCGGGACAACATCTAGTTTGTTAGTATCATGGGTACGTTGATCTACATCGTTATTTCTTTAATTAATCAATGGTTAAGATAATTTCATTAAATGTTAGGGGGTTAGGGTCTGATGATAAAATAGATTGGGTGAAAGAGATTGGGGACAGTGAAAACCCGTATGTTGTGGGGTTGCAAGAAACAAAATTAAAAGAGGTGGATGATTCTTTTGTTAAGCGAATGTGGTATAACAACAGTTTTGGTTTTGCTCAAGTGAATTCAGATGGAAGATCGGGGGGTATTATCACGATATGGGATTCTAATATCTTTAGAGGTACACACGCGACTGGTGAAAAAGGTTTTTTAGCTGTAGTTGGTAAATGGAAAGGAGTGAAGGGCCTAGTTGGTCTTCTGAATGTATACGGACCGAGGGATGAATACCAGAGGTTAGAATTATGGAATAGATTAGGTAACTTGTTGGGTATGAGAGACGTGGTGTGGTGCATATTTGGTGATTTCAACGAGGTGAGATGTCCGGAAGATAGAATGAACTCGCAATATAATGATCGAAGCGCAAGAAAGTTTAACGATTTTATTAGAGAATATGATTTGATAGATATACCGATGGGGGGAAGGCGTTTCACGAGAATTAGCGATGACGGTCTAAAATTTAGTAAACTAGATAGATTCCTTGTGTCGGATGGTTTTCGGGATTTGTGGATTGATTTATCAGTTGTTGCTCTTGATAGAAAACTCTCCGATCACTGCCCGATCTTGTTACGAGATAAAGTGGTGGATTTTGGCCCTAAACCGTTTCGAGCTTTTGATGTTTGGTTTGAGGATAAAGAGGCGGAAGAAGTGGTTAGGAGGGGATGGAATAAACATGTTACGTCTGTGGCTCCAGATAGAGTTTTTAGAGATAAGTTGAAAAACGTCAAAGAGGAGCTAAAGATTTGGAGCAAAGATAAATTTGGAAAAATTGATAAGGAAGTAGATAGTCTTAGGTTCGAGGCTAACAAGTGGGACATAGAGGCTGAATCAAGAATCCTGTCTAAGGCTGAAAGGATGCAATGGAAAGATACACGAAAAGAATGGTTAGGAAAAGAAAAAATAAAAGCCCAGATGTACAAACAAAAGGCTCGTGTTAAGTGGTCAGTTGAGGGGGACGAAAATTCTAAATATTTCCACTCAGTCATGAGAAATAGAAGATCAAAGAATAATATGAGGGGGCTTATTGTAGATGGGGCGTGGAGTGAAGAGCCATCAGAAATTAAAAGAGGGGTTCGGGAATACTATGAATCTGTTTTCACGGAGACTAATGGTGAAAGACCAGGAATATTTAGTAACGGTTTTCATAGGATTTCGGCAGATGATGTGAGCATGTTGGAGGAGCATTTCTCAGAGACAGAAATTTGGCTAGCGGTAAAAAACTGTGGTAGTTCGAAAGCACCTGGTCCTGACGGCTTCAACTTTCACTTTATTAAGCGATATTGGGAGATCATAAAAGGTGATTTACTGAATGCCGTGAGTAATTTTTGGGAAAAGGGAGAAATTAGCAACGGTTGTAACTCTTCCTTTATTTCGTTGATCCCGAAGAGTTCAGACCCGATTGGGTTGAATGATTTCTGGCCAATCAGCCTCATTGGTTGTTATTATAAAATAATTTCAAAGATGTTAGCTGATAGAATTAAGAGGGTAATTGGTAAAGTTATTGGGGAAGTGCAAAACGCATTTATAAAGGGGAGATTTATATTAGACGGCATTCTTGTGGCAAATGAAGTTTTGGATTATGTGAAGAGAAACCGTGGAAAGGGTATGGTTCTGAAGATTGATTTTGAAAAAGCCTGTGATAGCGTTAATTGGAATTATATTCAGGAGGTTATGCTGCAGATGGGGTTTGGACACAAATGGTGCAAATGGATTGACGCATGTCTTCGAACATCTTCAATATCAGTGTTGGTGAATGGCTCGCCTACAGAGGAGTTCAAGATGTCAAGAGGTATTAGACAAGGAGACCCCTTATCACCATTCTTATTTTTAATAGCTACGGAAGGAATTAATGTTGTAGTGAATGAAGCAATTAATAACAACGTGTTGAAGGGGATCACAGTCGGAAGAGATCAAGTGGTGGTTTCACATTTACAGTATGCAGATGATACAATATTTTTTTGTGAGTGGAGCAGAAACAATGGAAAGAATTTGATGTGGATGTTAAAATGTTTTGAAAAAGCTTCAGGTCTTAAGATCAATTTAAGTAAGAGCAAGCTTTATGGATTGGGCGTTCATCAAGCTGAAGTAGAAGAGATGGCACGTATGTTAAAGTGTCGTCCAGGAAATTTACCTTTCATGTATCTTGGGCTACCTATTGGGGTTAATATGAATAAGGTATGTAGTTGGGGGCCTGTCGTGGAAAAATATAAAGATAGACTATCAGAATGGAAAGCTAAATCGATTTCTTTCGGGGGACGCCTAACGTTGATCCAATCGATTCTTGGTAGCTTCTCGTTGTACTATTTTTCCTTTTTCCGTGCGCCGACTAGTGTGATTAATACTCTCGAGAGGGTGAGGAAAAAATTCTTTTGGGGTGAGGGGGAGGGAACTCGTAAAATGGCTTGGATAAAATGGGATAAAGTTTTATGTAAACAGGAATTGGGGGGTTTAAATGTTGGGAGTCTTAAGGCTTCCAATTTGGGTTTGTTAGGCAAATGGTGGTGGCGATTTCGAGAGGAAGGAGAAGCATTGTGGGCTCGAGTGATAAAAAGCTTGTATGGTGAGTCAGGGGGCTTAAATGAAACGAGTGAGGGGGCTAGAGTGAGAATCTTGGGCACTTGGGGGAATATTGTTCGAGTGGGCAGAGAAATAGATAGAACGGGGGTGGAGTTTTTATCTTCATTTGGTAGGAAACTAGGAAACGGCAAAGGTATTCGGTTTTGGAAGGATAAATGGGTTGGTAACTTCAAATTGTGTGAAATATTTCCAAGGCTCTTTAGTTTTGAGGGGGATGAAGATGTCTCGGTTAGGAATCATGGTGATTGGTGTAGTGATGGGTGGAGGTGGAAATGGGAGTGGGTAGGTGTTCCTAGAGGGAAATAAGTGAATGAATTAGAGGAGTTAATAAGTGTTCTAAGAGATGTAACCCCGGTTTCAGGGAATGTAGACTCTTGGCGATGGTTTCTTGCTTTTGATGGAGTGTTTTCGGTAAAACATATCAGGGAGTTAATAGATGAGAAAATTCTTCGGTCGGTCGCTTATATAGAAGAAACGTCTTGGTGTAATTTTGTGCCTCGAAAAGTAAATGTCTTTATATGGAGATTAAAATGTGGCCGGATCCCAGTAAGGTCTCTTCTTGATCATATTGGGATAGATCTACACTCCACATTATGCCCATATTGCGAGAATGCCGTTGAAACAATAGATCACATTATGATTAGATGTTCTTTTGCTTGTGGTGTTTGGTCGAAGATTTTTATGTGGTGGAATTTAGGTTGTTTTAATGGTTCATCCATATCAGAGATTTTATCCGATGATGGTTTGGTGTCATCAAAACTTAAGGGTGTGTGGCAAGCCGTAAGTTGGAGTGCTTTGTATTTGATATGGAAAGCGCGTAATAGCAAGGTTTTTCAGTCAAAAGAGATGGTGGTTGATGATTTATTTTTCGAGATTCAATTGACTTCTTTCTTTTGGATTTCACACAGATTTAAAAAGCTTGGCATTAGATGGGTGGATTGGTGCAAAGGATCGTGTTTTTCGTGAATCCAAGTTCATGTTTCGGCTATTGCTACTTGTGGTGCTCGATGTGGTTGGTTTTTTATTGTATTGCGCATTGATGTTTGTCGGTCTTTTTTCGAGTTCGTGTTCGGGTAGGGGTGGTCCAGGTAGTATGTTTCCATGGCAGATCCAAGATGTTGGGTTTATAATTGGGTAGTTTGTTTGGTTGCGCTTTGGTTGTATCTTTTTTAGTTTTGTGTTTTGCTTCGAAGGCCTATGTCTGTGCCTTATAGGCTAGGGTCGTCTGTATTCTTGTGCTTTTTTAATTTATTTTTTGCCTTTCGAAAAAAAAAAAAAAAAAAAAAACTTTATCAAACTCTGAAATTAACATCTAAAATCAACATTCGAGATGTATATTACAAAAAATTATGAAAGTGAACACTAAATGAACTATATCTATAAAAACCGTAATAAAATTTAACAATTTAGACTTTTAGGGCGTGTTGAGATTAACTAAAGCTGAGAATGACAAGAATGAATACATCGAAGTGAGCAGATGAGATGGCTTGAAAGCAGTCGTTGATTGATGATGTAAGTAGTTGTAACAGAAATTGAAATGTGGCGGGACGAATGTTATAATTTGATATATAAAGAGGCTAATTTGAGTTGACTAGCTTCGATGACTTCATTACGACTCGAAAGAGGATGATATAATTAAGTTTGATACCGAGGATAATTCAAAATTCAAAAACTTGAACATGTTTGGTGGGTCTATTGATACTTGATAGCCCTGCTAAAGCCCACAAAAGCAATATTGATTTGGCACATTCATCACATACAGATCTATTACTATTTACTAGTCTTATGTACGTGGAAAAAAGTTTAATCTCTCAAATGGCAATCACAATAAGAACTTGAAATACAACCCTTACCGCGACTATTTAATTAAAGTGGCATCGTCGGATTGCAATCAATAAATTTATGGAGTATAGAGTGTATTATGGTGAAGTTGTCTTGGTGTCATATAGGATGATGTTTGGGTGGTGTTGTTAGAGGTACTCGTTGTTTTAGTTTTGTTGTTTGGCGATTGTTTTACTTAGGATGATTATAGATGGTAGTCGGTAAGAGTGCTTGCTATTGTAGGTTTTGTGTTATTATGTATTTTAGCCGTGTTGTAATATTTAGCTTCTGCAAAAGGTGAAAAACGGTGGGATCACTCTGGTCCCATGCATCCTAAGGATGCCAACTGGATTCTCCCCTAAAGACCCGGCTCCAAACAATGAACACATGTCCCAGTGACTGTAATATATAGCTTCTCGCTTGTGAATTTTCTAACATATGTTAAAAAAATTGTCGTAAAAAAATATAAGTATACATGATAAGCTTAACTTGTTTTATTATATAATTTTTGAAAAAAAAAAAAAATTATAAATAAATAGCGTTATTCACAAAGAATCAACATAAAAGCGAGAACTCATGTGCAATATGGAGAAAATCTGCTTCCATTGTTCAATCTCCAAACTATCTATTAGCGGTTACGAAATTTTGTCAACATAACCACAAGTGTTTTTAAAAGTCACAATTTTGTGAACAAAACAAATGGTTTCTTTTAGCAAAACACAGTCAAAGTATGTGATATCAGAATACCCCTCATTTTAGTTAGAGAAATTTATGGAATTTAAAATCCTCAAAATATCTAGATTTTTCACATAATAACCACTTTTTGAATATTTAACATAAAGCAATTGAAGTCAAACAGGCAAAAAGCTGTGCCGCCAGTCTTTTTGAATTGCAAAGCTAATCCGTTGAAAAACTACATTTATGCGAGGAGTCATCACATAAGAATACATGACCCGCTCAAAATACCTAGATTTTTTAAAAATGAATAATACCAATTCAATACATATTGTGATACCCAAAGTTAGGACTAGTTCTTCCTCTATTTCTATAAGAACAGTAATTGTTTCACACCCATAAATAAACACGTATTTCATAATTGTCTTCAACGATGCTTCAACTCACAATATTTTTGGAATTTCTTTTTAGCATTTTCGGGCATTTTCAAAAGAATCAACTTCCATGAAAAAAAAGGATCATACATTTAAAAACAAAAAGATGATACTCGTAATTCTTTTTGATAAACAGTGAGAAATGGATGGCTGTATTGGTGTAAACATCTTTTTTGGTAGCATTTTGTTGGAAAACCATTTGTCCTTTTGTAGTATTAACTATTTTGTTGACTTATCCATTTTTCCACTTATTATTTTATTAAGATACACGTACAGCATTGACCTTAAATTTTCTATGCTAAACTAATTACCACCACACTTGTTGTCTGCCAAAGTCGTTTTTCTTATCCAAAACGAATGTGAGTTTGCATATATTATACATCCAAAAAAAAGTGACCATTAAAGCTTCACACCTCAAGTTTCTCGATGTGGTGGTCCAAACTACCTTTTGGCTCCCAGGTATCGGAATGAATTCGTTTTCTCAGCTAAGAGATCCAAGATTGACTCCTTTTAAACGATGTAAAGCTTTTTTCATTTAACTTGATTACGAGTAGGGATAAGAATATTTCCATTAATTGGATTGAGTTGGTTCTCAAACACTTAGAGCATGCACAATGGTCACTCAAGTTAAAACTTATCACAGCGTCACATCAGCTTTAACACTTTCACCTTAACTTACAAAAAACACCCCTAATCATAACTCAGCTTTAACTCAACTATTTTCAAATTCAACCTTAAACTAAAACTAATATTTCATTTAATAACTAAAACAACATTTATAAAACACAACTTATATTAATACTTAAACTTTAAACACACATTAAATTTAAAACACGAATTAAAATACATAAAACATGGAATTGAAATACATTAAACAACGTACAATTAACCTAAGATAAAAATAAACTACGAATCAAGAAAATGATTCAGTATGAATTTGAATTTTAAAGGTTTAAAAGACCCCGATCGGTTTTGAAATTTGAATTATGATTTTCAAATTTCAAAATTCTATAATCCCGATTACGAAATGAACAAGAAGAGCTAAGGAGTATCCTTACCCGATTACGAAATGAACAAGAAAAAGAGCTAAGGCTGATTAACAATTTGCTAGGTGAGATAACTCGAATTATGCTGTAGAAGGAGGATCGTGCTCCAGGGATCGATAGATTGCGTGAGCTGCCTCAAGACCATCCAGCTATCAGGATCGGTTTAGAAACTTTATTAAGAAACGATGAAACAGATCTGCAACTTCATGTCGCCTTGAAGATGGTTCGGGAACAAGTGTTGCAAGTATGGGAAGAGAAGTCATATCTAATCGACAATTACAAATCTATCTAAAAACTTTATTACTCCCTCCGTCCCAAAATATAAGTCTACTTTACTACTTTTTGTTGTCCCAAAATTAATGTACACATTCAATTTCAACCAATCAAAATGATTCTAAGTGGGTGACAATGAATTTTTATTGGTTAATATTGTAAGAGTCCCACTTTTCTTAAACTTTGTAAAATATGAAAGTGGACTTATAATTTGAGACGGATGGAGTATTTGGATTGTTTTTCTTACTTTGTATGTTTTCTTGTGTTGTATTGAACATTGAATTCTGAATTTAAATCTGGTTATCCCGCTCAACTATACCGTTTAAGAACTAAGGGGAGTGTTTTGTAATATAAATTTTCTTTTAATCAAAATGTTAAAAAATTTAGAGGGGCCAAAAGTGTCATATTTTACACAAATAGGCCTTAACGCCGTGTTATGGAGTTAACACAGCGTGTTAACACGACCTTAACGCAAGAGCATGCAATGGTTAACGTGGACTTAACGTACGTTAAAGTTCGTTTAACGCCGGATGTACGTTACCAATGGACATGCTCTTATAAGAGTGTGTTTATTTTTTTCTTTAGCTAAGGGATCATGTGGGTCCCATATCTATATGAGATTCTTAATTGGGAGGACATTATAATTTAATGCTTGTGGATATAGATCAACTAAGAGAAATAGTGGGTCTCATTTAAAAAAAGAAATACTATTAAATTAATGGGTCATACTATTCCTTCCCCATAACTAAAAAAGAAACACGCCATAACGCTATTTTAAAGAGGTCTCAGAGGGGTGTGTAATAAGTGCCGTCGCATAAGGCCTAAACTTAAAAGGGACAACATTTATTAGTTTTGCATATAAATACGTATAATATTAAACATATATGGTGTAATATAATTCAAGTTTATATGCAATTTATCTTTAGTTTACAAATAGAGTAAGCTGCAAAAAAATGTCCCTAGACTTTATCAAAAATGCAAATAATGTCATCTTACAAAAAAAATTGCAAATAGTGTCACCGAACTTTTGACTTTTTGCAAAAATAGCATGTGAGGGGTTACTGTTCATGCAAATTTGGTTTTTTTGCTAACGCTCGTTAGAAAATCCCGTTAGTTAGTCATCACGTGCGTTGCACATGAGGGGTAATTTCGTCATTTCACTGTTCCAGCCAGTATGACACACCTGCTACCACCCCATCCACGATAATCGACGAGGACAATTTTTGCAAATCAACTTATTCGTGTAGAACACTTTAACACGATGAAATGACACACACAAACACATTCTAACTTCTTTCAACACTCACTCACAAAACAATACCATGGTTGCGGTTTCTTTACTTTGGCAGATTCGGACTACAGAGTTTCCAGCACATGAGCTTGATGCTATTTATGGTAAGCTTAAATGTTTAAAGTTGTAATTTGTTTTTCTGATTCGAACATACATGTGTACATTGTAGGATATGTGATTTTCATACTTTTAAGTTGTTATTTGTTTTCCTAACCAGATTCGAATGGTATACTGTTCACTCTGAAAATCCACCACAATGGGCTCTTCACAAATCCACCCAACCGAAAATATCGGTTTGGACATATAGCCTATGTTGACATATTAATGTTGACTATATGATGGGATGTTAGACGCACTAGGATTAGGGGATAGTACTATGTTCTCACATTTTAGGATCTCTGCGAAATCTTTGGATGATGGGTTGGTCCCATTGATGAGTGTGGAAGATGTTATGCAATACATGCCTTAGTTTAAGGAAATAGAGGTTTATATCGAAGAAGCTATTTCACCAGTCGAGGAGCATTTGTTAGACATGAGGAATAGTCGTGGTAAGGGTGTTCTTATTGAAGATATAGAGGATGATGATGGCGTTAAGGAATTTGAGAAAGCTGGTGAGTTGTGTTTGCTAGAGTGGCATAGTGCTACTAAAATAGGAGAGAGAAAACAGGGTGAGACTTCAACTCATGCTTCATCTAGTAAGGCTGGATGCAGGGATGATGAGAATTGTTTTTTCGTAGATCTGGATGATGATGAGCTTGTTATTCCAACACTATGGTCTGATGAAGGGAAGAATAAATAAGGGCAAAAAGGTTGAGTGGTGAGTATGAGTTCAAAAAGATCTTGTTCGAAATTGATTTCTTAACAAACTATGATGAAATCAAAAAGAAGCAAAGCAAAGACGGTGAGGCGAGTCAAAAAGACGGTATGGCAGATGTAAATCAAACTGTTGACATCGAAAAAGAGAAAGTTAGTAAAGAGGATGTTGGAAAGGGTATGGGTGAATCTGTACTTGAACAGGGTTTGGAAGGTGAGTTGGAAACAGGGAAAGAGGCTGATTTCTTCCACATAGAAATTGAAGAGGATTTTTTGGATGAGCAACCATGCTATGGACCTATTGAAGAGGCAAAGATTGATTTGTTGATCCAAGAGGCAGAGATTGATTTGTTGGAGAAAACCAAAGAGGATGAGGGGAAAGAGGATAATTTCTTCAACATAGAAATTAAAGAGGATTTTCTGGATGAGCAACCATGCTATGGACCTATTGAAGTTGATTGGTTAGATGATCACGCAGCCTATGGACTTGATCAAGATGCAGAGATTGATATGTTGTATGCTGAGTTAGAATTTGTTATTCAAAATGTGGATTTTCTACAGAATGAACTCAGATATGAAGCTATAGTATTTTCTGATAAAGCTCCAACAGCAGATGTTGATGATAGTTTGGAAAGGGTAGACATGGAAGGTCCAGCTATAGTTGATTCACTGCCAGTGTGACCTCTGGTATATAAAAAAAGAGAAGAAAGTTGGATCCAGCTGACAAGGATGAGAAGGCAATAGAAGCAGATGAGGATGTTGATTCCAAGTGAGGAGGGAATGATCAAGGTCAGCACAAGGCAATGGCGAAGGTTGTTATGTTTATTTTGTTTATCTTATTGATTGGGATGGCATGTTTTGGAAAAATTTAGTTTATGTAGGTCGAATGACATTTTAGTGCTGTGTCTAGTGGTAGTTTGTGCCACATGTGTATGTTTATGAACATGTTTATGTATTGTTGATCCCAGTTATGTACTAGCAGCACTAATATTTCTTCTAGCAGCACTAATATTTCTTATAGCAGCTCTAATTACTTGGTTGGGTTATGTATTGTCGATCCAAGTTATGTACTAGAAGCACTAAGCTTTCTACTAGATGAGTTTAGAATTTGGAGACACATTGCAATGGATGTCTTAAAATATTAACCAAATGAATTACATAAACATGTCTTAAATAGTTTAACTATAAATGCCTTAAAATAGCATACTACATACAAATGGACAACAAAAAAACAAGGACCATTATCCTGCATTTAGTTTCACTTTTTGTAATGCAATGAACAACACTTAGAACCTCTTGTGCGAGCTGGTTCTTTCGACTTTGCTCTTAAGCCAAGGATTTAGTCGATTACACTCAAAGGCCTTGCCTTCCTCTGCTCACTGTACATACGCAACAATATCATTGGTTAACTTGAAATTGCTGCAGTCCTTGTCTGCCATTGTACGAAATCATCTGAAAAGTGATCGACTATTGGTCTTTAAGAGAGGAGTGTGTTAGGATTAGAGCGGGAAAAGACGGGTTGTGCAGTTATTGGGTAGACACATCACACAAGTGTGAAGTTTAGGGTTTTACTTACTTGCAAATTATGTCCCTTGACTTAACTATTTGGTTTGACTAAAATAGGCCATATCACGTGCCAAAGATCCATTATCTTAAATTTTAGTAGTCAACAAAAAAGTTATCTTTTATCTTCTTCCCCAATTCAAATACTCATCCAAGCCCTACCTAATAAACCTTAAAATAACTCATTCATTCAAAATGGCTTCATCATCATCTTCGGTTCGAAGTCATTGTCCTCCACCACCTACCCATTACGAACATGATGAACCCATTATTGAATAAACATCACGAACCATCTATCATTCTTTAAGACATTTTCTAGGCTGCCTAAAATTTTATAATGTAAGTGATTTTTACTTTGTTTATTATTCGGGTATATGCTAATATGTCTAAACATGTAGGGTTCAAAATGTCGCACCTTTTACTTGCTTGATCCTGAATTACCAAGTGACTACTACAAAAAAAAGTGCACAAGTTGATTTAAGTGGAAAAAGAATTGAAAATAGACAAATGTAGTTTGAATGAAAAAATAAGAGACTTGCATAGGGATTTTGACTATCAGAAGTCTTATTTGCAAAACCAAGTCTTACTTCTGCAAATGGAATTGAAAGAAAGAAAATCCTAGGTAGTGGTTTATAGGAAATGTGTTGTTGTAATGGCTCTGGTTGTTGCTTTTATGTTGTTTGCCGGAAAGGTAGTGTAGAAGTCAGGATGTAATATTGTAATGTAGAAGTAGGATTGTACAAGATGTAATGTAATTGACTTTTGTTATTAACTGTTAGCTTTATGAATAGAGCACTGTATTCACATTTAAAAGTTAATGAAGATATGTAACAACCTTTCCTCAAATGTGGCTTAACTCTTATTCTCTCTAACAGCCTACACTCATTTGATAGAACCTGCATTGGCAAATGGAAAGAAAACAGCCTGCACTAATTTGATAGAACCTTTATTGGATAAATGTTTGACATACAAAAGTCAAACAATGTCAATTGGTTATAGTTCAATACAACTTGGGATACATATTAACAACTTGCTACATTGCAGCACCCACATAGACAATGTTAGATGCAAAATAAATTCAACCAAAAATCCGTTTGAAAAACTAAAGTTAAGTAGATAGATTACATTAGCCACAAATTCAAATAAACATAGGACTACATAAACCATCCTACATTTGATACTACATAAACCATCTTATCAACCTACATGGTTGACTACAAAACATTGTCTATGGACAAACCTAAATGGTTTATCCCACATTAGATAATTACATAACACTGTCTATGGACAAACCCATATGGTTTATCCTACATCAGATAATTACAAAACATTGTCTACGGATGATGCGTGGGATTGCGCCCTCGCAAAAGGTTTTACCTTTCAAGGGATATTGAGAAGCTTGCAATCCCCACCAGGCAGTGTACCTGACCGTTGTAGTATTGTATAGTGGCAAGTACCGGGAGATTGATCGTTCAACTCAAAAAATAGTGTTCGCTAGGGTAAAACTCAATTAAACTAGGTCTAGAGGTGAGGAATGATTCTTTTGTATTTTTATATTTTATGGAAAGCAAGTAAAAATCTTGGGTTTTTAAGGAGTGGGCGGAATTAGTTGCTAATCAACTAACCCAATTAACTACAAATGCAAACAAAATAAAATAAAATGAACTTAAAATAAATATGGCGAAAACAATAATAAAAGAAAATGTGTTTACTTAGATTTCACTACTCCCTAGATATATTTTACCGGTTGATTAGTTTGTTACATTTGCATGGATGACGGGTTATATTCCTTAATACCATTCGTAGGGCCGTGTACGATCTTCCCTAACTCTATAAGCTTCTACCTCTTTCTATGTCGAGCCGACTACTAGCTCCTAACATGGACTCATTGGTAGTTACCTATGCATTAAATATAACCAATTTATCGTGGTACACCTCCGATCATGTTTCTTAAGACCTTCAAGCAAGTTACCAATTGGAAGTCTACCAGTTTTCTTAAGCCTAACATCGAAATCATTCATCCACAACAATTATAAACAAACAACCAACCAATAATCAATATCTAAGTTTCATTACATCTAAGCAAACACAAAGAAAACCTAGCCTAGCATGTTAAAGAGAAGACAAGCATAAGATATAATCAAACAACACATAGACATATTGAATGATTGTTGGAAAACTTATCTTTAATTAAGCATGGATGAAACAAGGGTTTGAAAACCTCAAAAATACAGTAAAATTCGACTAGGGTCTGACGGCGTCAAGAGTAAGGTCTGAAGCCGTCAACTCGCCGCTGATGAGGCGAAGAATGATCCGTTTTTAGGGGGTCATTTAAGCCCGGAATTGAATTTATTTGATCAAATATTGCCCTAAATCGTTCCTTTTGTGATTTTAGGTACTTTTGGAGTGAATTCTGGAAAAGGAAGCATTTTGGACATTTTTGGAGCATAAAAGTGAAGAAAATGGCAAAGTCTTAATTTTCCTTGCTTGGAACAGTACCTGACGGCGTCACCAAGTTCTTAATGATGGCGTCAAGAGGAAAACAAGAGGTGAAGAGGGTAGAGTCCATGACGATCCAGAATGTTTTTACACTAGGGCCTGACGGCGTCACCATAGGCCGTCATGGCCCCATTACTCATGACGGCCCAGAGGAAAACTACTCTTGACGGCGTCAGATCTGGATCTAGGCAATCCGATTTTATTATGGGCGGCGGGTTGACGGCGTCAGAAGTTTCTTCTTGACGCCGTCACCTTGGAAAATCTATATATACTTTTGTAATTTTCATTCATTAGAGAGGACAATTTTAGGGACGACTTGGAGAAACCCTAGCACGATTTTATCAGTATTTTCAAGGGTTTTCACCCCTTGAAACCTTTTATGTTTAATTAAGATAAGTATCCTTTCAATTCATTCAATATGTCTATGTGTTGTTTGAATATATCTTACGCTTGTCTTGATTTTAACATGCTAGGCTAGATCTCTTGTGTGTTTGCTTAGATGTAGTGAAACCTAGATGTTGATTATGGGTTGATTGCTTGTTTATAGTTGTTACGGATGAATGATTTCGATGTTAGGCTTAAGAAAACTGGCAGACTTCCATAGTGTAACTTGCTTGAACGTCTTAAGAAGCATGAACCAATGCGTACTAGGTTTTTATGGTTGTATTTAATGCATGAGCGAATTCTAATGATCCCATGTTAGGAGCTTCTTGCAGGCTCGACATAGGAGTGAAGTAGGAGCTTATAGAGTTGGGGAAGTACGTATGCCACCCCACGATTGGTATTAAGGAATAGAACCCGTCATCCACGCAACTGTAACAAACTATCAACCTGTAAAAGATATCTAGGGAGTAATGAAATCTAAGTAAACACAATTTTCCCATTTATTGTTCACACCACTAGTTTAATTAGCTTTATTTACATTTCTGTTATTTTATTTTGATTGCATCTTTAGTTATTGGGTTAGTTGACTAGCAACTAATTCCGCCCACTCTTCCAAAACCCGAGATCTTAATTGCTTTTATAAAAATATAAAAATACAAAAAGAATCATCCCTCACCTCTAAACCTAGCTTTTAGGTTTTCTAATCCTAGCGACACTATTCCTGAGTTGAACGATCAATCCCGCGGTACTTGTCACTATACTATACTACAACGATCAGGTACACTGCCTGGTGGGGGTTGTAAGCTTCTCGAGATCCCTCGAGAGGTAAAGCCTGGTGCAATTCCCACGCATCAAGTTTTTGGCGCCGCAACCCGGGGAATAGTTATTGTCTAGGTTAGGATTTCTTTTTATTAGGTCTACTTGCTAGATTCCTTTCTAGTAAGATTTTATTTTTATTTTTAGGTTTTCTTTAGTCTATCTATTTCTTCGTGTCTTTGTTCGTAATTTTTACCATCCGACATCATGGAAGGTGGTAACATCTTTGAACCCATCAACCCACCGCAACAAAACCCACCACTAGCAAACCAACCTCTTAGGCCCCGAACCCTAGGAGAGTATTCCCGACCTAGCCACCAAGGCTAGGCTATCGAAACACTATTGAGCTCACTCAAGGAGCCAATGTGTCTCCCTTACAATCCGACACCATCCGGTTGGTGCAAAGCGGATGTGCATTCCATGGACTTCGTTCCGAAGATCCTAATCAACATCTCAAGGACTTCCTTAAAATCGTAGATTCTATAGACCTTGATGTTACAACTACAGAGTCGACCCGATTACGCCTATTCCAATTCTTTCTACGTGATCAAGCTAGTCAATGGCTTGAACGTTTACCCGCGGGATCCATCACCTCATGGGATGATCTCACCACTCGTTTCCTTGCTTAATTTTTCCCACCGGAGAGAACTTCCAAGCTTAGAAATGATATCTTGATGTTTCAACAACGTCAAGGTGAAACTCTATATGAAGCATGGACTCGTTTCAAGGACTTACTCCAAAGAGTCCCTCATCATGGCATAGACCTTTGGCTCCAAGTCCAAATCTTCTATGACCATATCGATCTCTCCACAAGGCGAACCATTGACCAATCGGCCGGTGGCAAGCTACGTGATCTAAGTGTGGAAGAATCATGGGAACTCATAGAAGATCTTGCTCTCTATGACAACGAAAGTTGGAATGATCCCCGTGATTTGAACAAAACGGTCAAGGCAATATCTTTGCCTTCGAACAATTCTAGCACTCCCGACCGTAGGATCATGGAACTTGAGGACCAAGTCAAGTTTCTCATGAAATCTTATGAAGCTCCTAAGCCTTCAAGCCAAGTGAACAAAATCACTTCTTCATGCGAATTATGTAGTGGTCCCCATGACACTCGTGATTGCGTGGAACTCCCCGAAACAGCTTTTGCGGATTACGCATCTTCGCGTACCGACAAAGCGGGAGATAAGTGGTACACTTTCAAGCCCGAGCCAAACCCTTACGGTGATTCCTACAACCCTTCTTGGAAAAATTACCCGAACCTTAGGTGGAAACAAAACCAAAACAATTCTTCCAATCCGCCTAATCGTTATCAACCAAACGGTCCACCCTCCAACCGTACTTTCAACAACAATCCTTCTAATAACTATGGTAGTACCAACCATCTTGAACGATTGATGTCCAAGTTTATGGCATCTGAATAAGCTCGAATAGTTAAGTTTGAAACCGAATTCAATCAACAACAAACGGAGATGACCAACAAGATTGACAACTTGTTGAAAGCCCTCAACAACCAAGCGTTAACTACACCTAGGAAGGACACTAGGGACCCCGATAGCGGAATCCAAATTAAGGACCCCTCGTTATCCGGACACGTCCACTTTGTCAATGTTGTCACCATTAAACCAATAGATAAGGATATAGAAGAAAGTGACAAGGATGAAGTTGGGGTAGAAACCGAGACTAGGGATGAAATTAAGGAAGTTGAGGTTAATAAGGAAGAAAAGTTAGAGGAAGTAGAAAACGTAGAAGAGTACTTTGATAAGTTGCCCACCAAGGAAGAACGGGAATATCACAAGGATTTATTCAATGATCCCGAGACACCATATATCCTTGGTTCACCCCTTATTAAAGTAGGTGATCCCTCTTACATTAACATACCATGCAACATTGGGCATATGCATGTATGGAAAGCTTATATCGATCCTAGGTCTCCTATAAACATCATGACTAGGACTTATTATAATTGGGTAATGAAGAAACAACTTGGTTATAGGATGATGCCTAACAAGAATTTGATAAGTAATTTTGTAGGAAGAGTGAAAGGATTGCATGTGATTGTTAGAAACTTCACTTATGAGACCGACTTTGTGGTAGTGGAGGATACTCGTCCGGTGATAGATGACTGCGTAAGACAAGTAGTGTTCGGAAAACCGTTCGTTGAGGTCTCTAAGATGAGTTATGATCCGACTCTAGGTATAGTTAGATTCAAGGAACAGAATGATGAGATTGCTTACCAAATGTCCTATAAGATTGAACAATACCGCCTCCTATCAAACATAGAAAAGGAACACAAACAAGCGGTTTACTATAGGAATGATAAGGATAGACGTAGAGGAGTAGAGTATGTTATGAATAGAATACTTGGTTTCTACAAAGAATGCTTGAAACTAGGTCCGGAATACAAAACTAATATAGGAGATGACCTAGAAAGTGAGACCAAGGATGAGGTCACGTAATTGCCCATGACCTTGAGTCTAGCCACAAGACTCGTAAATAAAGAAAAGCGCTTCTTGGGAGGCAACCCATGCTTTGTGTGATTTTTATTTGTTTGATTGTTATTTGTTTCCGTGTGCATGCTTTATTTTTATTGTTGGTAGATCATGTTTCAAAAATAAAATGGTGAGAATACTTTATTTGTCGTTTGACTTAGTCCTAACTTCATCCAAAGGTATTTCGTAAAAGATAAGTGTAAGGGGAAACCCCAAATTTGTTTTTAAGAAACAAAGTTGATCATGATTCTCCACAATATTAAATGAACATGTATATTCGTATTTGTTAGAGTCAAATGCTTGTATCGAGTCATAATGATGTTTTGCAGGATTTTCCAGGAAGTAGGACATAAGTTTTCCAGAAATTTTTGGGAAACTTAACGTAAGGATTTCTGCAGATCACTTCTGACGGCGTCAGAAATTAATTCCTGACGGCGTCATGTGTAAAATTCTGGAAATTTTGTTAGTTTTGTTTTTCTAACGGAGTCTTAAAGTTTTTGTTAATTCTTTAGTTTTATAAACTCCAGGAAATCTGCAAACATTCATTCCACAAGCATTATATCTTACATTGTTTTCTAGGATTTGTTAGTATACATTGATTGCCGCCGATTTTACGCAAGGTTGCCTTGTTTATTTTCTCAAGTTTAACAGGTTATGTATGACAAGAAGATGATTTATATTTCTGGAAGGGAAGCTTTGATTGTTCATTTTCTTGGAGGAAGATCTAACCTTGTTGACACACTATCCACACCGAGTGAATCAGGGGAGTATTTGATTTCATTCTTTTACCTATTTCACTTTTACATTCTTTAATTGAACATTGGGGACAATATTCATCCTAAGTGTAAAGGGAGGGTAAATGATGATACCTTATAGGATACACTTGCACTTGAGTTTGTTTGTTTAATGATAGGTGTGTAATAAAACTAAGAGAAATACTTTTTAGTGTAATTTTAGCGCCAAATTTAAAATTTCTTACAACATTTAGGAGTGAAACTTTAGCCTAAGCAAGCGTCTCATGGATAGGAGTCGTATGACTAGCACAAAACCGTACCATTCAGAAAAATTTTCCACCCAAATATGTGAGGTTCGCCTTTAGATTTGATAGGAAAAGCATTTACTTTTAGTGCTTATGAGTGTACCAGTAGCATTTAGATTCTAGAACTTGCGTTAGTGATGCATCCCGAGACCGCTAGTGAGACTACATTCGTGTGGTAGGATTTACTACATGATAAGAAGCATTAGGATCACCATTCTGTTAAACCCGTATCATAATTACTTGACCATTTAAGTCATATTACTTGGCTAGTTAAGTCAATTAATTTTTCCCACACCCTTAGCGTTGTACTCATTTTTAGTACACGAAACCCCTAGTACTCCCCTCCGAGCCTATCTTTTCGTTTCTAACATTAAGCATCTTACTTAAAGGAAGAATTTGTTACAACCCACTTAAATGTACACCCAAAGCGCCTTAGCCTTCCGTATATGCACTTATCTTTAGTGCATTATTGTTATTTGTTTAAACCCTTAGTTAATTATCTAATTGATTACATGGTTGCTAAGTGGAGTCATATCCTTGTACATATTATTTTCGGACGATTGGGACTCATGGGTAAAGTACTTGTGTTATGGAGTAATGGGGAAGAACATCGTTTATTACCCCCGTATGTGCGTTAATCTTAAAAGTACTCCAAGTGTTTTGATTATCTTAATTCGAGTCATTAGATTAGTTTATTGTAAAATATGTAAAAATTCAAGTGTAAGGGGAATGTTAATTCCCTATGATGTATTATTTTGGATGGTAGGGTAAGAGTGTTTGCAAATATATATATATATATATATATATATATATATATATATATATATATATATATATATATATATATATATATATATATATATATATATATAAGAGAAAAAAAAAGAAAAAGAAAAAAAAAAGAGAAAAGAGAAAAAACATACGAACTACTATCCCGTTTCATTCTATGTTTATTTTATGTTTTTGTTATTTTTCATTTATTAGGTTAAGTCGAGTCTAGTCTTGGCTTAGCAACGCCATATTGTACATGTAATTAACCAAGATTATTAACTCACCGCCAGTAAAGATTGCCTTTATCCAACAAAACCGTGTTTATATATATATATATATATATATATATATATATATATATATATATATATATATATATATATAAGAGAAAAAAAAAGAAAATGAAAAAAAAGAGAAAAGAGAAAAAACATACGGACTACTATCCCGTTTCATTCTATGTTTATTTTATGTTTTTGTTATTTTTCATTTATTAGGTTAAGTCGAGTCTAGTCTTGGCTTAGCAACGCCATATTGTACATGTAATTAACCAAGATTATTAACTCGCCACCAGTAAAGATTGCCTTTATCCAACAAAACCGTGTTTTCCATATCCCTACACCTAACGTTATAACCCTTTAAAAAGACCTCTTTGATAGTTTATCCTAGGTGCTTATGCCATGTGGTGGAGGTTTGATCCTTTCCCAAGCCTATGGTAATCTACTTTGCTATGACAGGTAGTGAGAGATGTTTTCCATTTCTATATTGTGATATATACTTTATTACACCCGAGAGATGTGAGTATCTAAACACTATTTGTGAGGTGCGAGTGTATGACCTCCGTGCTTGTCTTTGATCTTTAGTGGAACGATTATTTGTTGTAATTACTTTTATATTAGTGTTAAATGACCCCTAACTTGTATTTTGATTAGAATAAAAGCGCATTTGCTTGAGGACAAACAAATCTCAAGCGTAAGGGTATATGATGAGGCGAAAAATGATCCGTTTTTAGGGGGTCATTTAAGCCCGGAATTGAATTTATTTGATCAAATATTGCCCTAAATCGTTCCGTTTGTGATTTTAGGTACTTTTGGAGTAAATTCTAGAAAATGAAGCATTTTGGACGTTTTTGGAGCATAAAAGTGAAGAAAACGGCAAAGTCTTAATTTTCCTTGCTGGGAACAGTACCTGACGGCGTCACCAAGTTCTTAATGACGGCGTCAAGAGGAAAACAAGAGGTGAAGAGGGTAGAGTCCATGACGATCCAGAATGTTTTTACACTAGGGCCTGACGGCGTCACCATAGGCCATCATGGCCCCATTACTCATGACGGCCCAGAGGAAAACTACTCTTGACGGCGTCAGATCTAGATCTAGGCAATCCGATTTTATTATGGGCGGCGGGTTGATGGCGTCAGAAGTTTCTTCTTGACGCCGTCACCTTGGAAAATCTATATATACTTTTGTAATTTTCATTCATTAGAGAGGACAATTTTAGGGACGACTTGGAGAAACCCTAGCACGATTTTATCAGTATTTTCAAGGGTTTTCACCCCTTGAAACCTTTCATGTTCAATTAAGATAAGTATCCTTTCAATTCATTCAATATGTCTATGTGTTGTTTGAATATATCTTACGCTTGTCTTGATTTTAACATGCTAGGCTAGATCTCTTGTGTGTTTGCTTAGATGTAGTGAAACCTAGATGTTAATTATAGGTTGATTGCTTGTTTATAGTTGTTACGGATGAATGATTTTGATGTTAGGCTTAAGAAAACTGGCAGACTTCCATAGTGTAACTTGCTTGAACGTCTTAAGAAGCATGAACCAATGCGTACTAGGTTTTTATGGTTGTATTTAATGCATGAGCAAATTCTATTGATCCCATGTTAGGAGCTTCTTGCAGGCTCGACATAGGAGTGAAGTAGGAGCTTATAGAGTTGGGGAAGTACGTACGCCACCCCACGATTGGTATTAAGGAATAGAACCCGTCATCCACGCAACTGTAACAAACTATCAACCTGTAAAAGATATCTAGGGAGTAATGAAATCTAAGTAAACACAATTTTTCCATTTATTGTTCACACCACTAGTTTAATTAGCTTTATTTACATTTCTGTTATTTTATTTTGATTGCATCTTTAGTTATTGGGTTAGTTGACTAGCAACTAATTCCGCCCACTCTTCCAAAACCCGAGATCTTAATTGCTTTTATAAAAATATTAAAATACAAAAAGAATCATCCCTCACCTCTAAACCTAGTTTTTAGGCTTTCTAATCCTAGCGACACTATTCCTGAGTTGAACGATCAATCCCGCGGTACTTGTCACTATACTATACTACAACGATCAGGTACACTGCCTGGTGGGGGTTGTAAGCTTCTCGAGATCCCTCGAGAGGTAAAGCCTGGTGCAATTCCCACGCATCAAGTTTTTGTCGCCGCAGCCCGGGGAATAGTTATTGTCTAGGTTAGGATTTCTTTTTATTAGGTCTACTTGCTAGATTCCTTTCTAGTAAGATTTTATTTTTATTTTTAGGTTTTCTTTAGTCTATCTATTTCTTCGTGTCTTTGTTCGTAATTTTTACCATCCGACATCATGGAAGGTGGTAACATCTTTGAACCCATCAACCCACCGCAACAAAACCCACCACTAGCAAACCAACCTCTTAGGCCCCGAACCCTAGGAGAGTATTCTCGACCTAGCCACCAAGGCTAGGCTATCGAAACACTATTGAGCTCACCCAAGGAGCCAATGTGTCTCCCTTGCGATCCGACACCATCCAGTTGGTGCAAAGCGGATGTGCATTCCATGGACTTCGTTCCGAAGATCCTAATCAACATCTCAAGGACTTCCTTAAAATCGTAGATTCTATAGACCTTGATGTTACAACTAGAGAGTCGACCCGATTACGCCTATTCCAATTCTCTCTACGTGATCAAGCTAGTCAATAGCTTGAACGTTTAATCGCGGGATCCATCACCTCATGGGATGATCTCACCACTCGTTTCCTTGCTCAATTTTTCCCACCGGGGAGAACAACCAAGCTTAGAAATGATATCTTGATGTTTCAACAATGTCAAGGTTAAACTCTATATGAAGCATGGACTCGTTTCAAGGACTTACTCCAAAAAGTCACTCATCATGGCATAGACCTTTGGCTCCAAGTCCAAATCTTCTATGACCATATCGATCTCTCCACAAGGCGAACCATTGACCAATCGGCCGGTGGCAAGCTACATGATCTAAGTGCGGAAGAATCATGGGAACTCATAGAAGATCTTGCTCTCTATGATAACGAAAGTTGGAATGATCCCCGTGATTTGAACAAAACGGTCAAGGCAATATCTTTGCCTTCGAACAATTCTAGCACTCCCGACCGTAGGATCATGGAACTTGTGGACCAAGTCAAGTTTCTCATGAAATCTTATGAAGCTCTTAAGCCTTCAAGCCAAGTGAACAAAATCACTTCTTCATGCAAATTATGTAGTGGTCCCCATGACACTAGTGATTGCGTGGAACTTCCCGGAACAGCTTTTTTGGATTACGCATCTTCGCGTACCGACGAAGCGGAAGATAAGTGGTACACTTTTAAGCTCGAGCCAAACCCTTACGGTGATTCCTACAACCCTTCTTGGAAAAATCACCCAAACCTTAGGTGGAAACAAAACCAAAACAATTCTTCCAATCCGCCTAATCGTTACCAACCAAACGGTCCACCCTCCAACCGTACTTTCAACAACAATCCTTCTAATAACTATGGTAGTACCAACAATCTTGAACGATTGATGTCCAAGTTTATGGCATCTCAAGAAGCTCGCATAGTTAAGCTTGAAACCGAATTCAATCAACAACAAACGGAGATGACCAACAGGATTGACAACTTGTTGAAAGCCCTCAACAACCAAGCGTTAACTACACCTAGGAAGGACACTAGGGACCCCAATAGCGGAATCCAAATTAAGGACCCCTCTTCATCCAAACACATCCACTTTGTCAATGTTGTCACCATTAAACCAATAGATAAGGATATAGAAGAAAGTGACAAGGATGAAGTTGGGGTAGAAACCGAGACTAGGGATGAAATTAAGGAAGTTGAGGTTAATAAGGGAGAAAAGTTAGAGGAAGTAGAAAAAGTAGAAGAGTACTTTGATAAGTTGCCCACCAAGGAAGAACGGGAATATCACAAGGATTTATTCAATGATCCCGAGACACCATATATCCTCGGTTCACCCCTTATTAAAGTAGGTGATCCCTCTAACATTAACATACCATGCAACATTGGGCATATGCATGTATGGAAAGCTTATATCGATCCTAGGTCTCCTATAAACATCATGACTATGACTTATTATAATTGGGTAATGAAGAAATAACTTGGTTATAGGATGATGTCTAACAAGAATTTGATAAGTAATTTTGTAGGAAGAGTGAAAGGATTGCATGTGATTGTTGGAAACTTCACTTATGAGACCGACTTTGTGGTAGTGGAGGATACTCGTCCGGTGATAGATGACTGCCTAAGTCAAGTAGTGTTCGGAAAACCGTTCGTTGAGGTCTCTAAGATGAGTTACGATCCGACTCTAGGGATAGTAAGATTCAAGGAAGAGAATGATGAGATTGCTTACCAAATGACCTATAAGATTGAACAATACCGCCTCCTATCAAACATAGAAAAGGAACACAAACAAGCGGTTTACTATAGGAATGATGAGGATAGACGTAGAGGAGTAGAGTATGTTATGAATAGAATACTTGGTTTCTACAAAGAATGCTTGCAACTAGGTCCGGAATACAAAACTAATATAGGAGATGACCTAGAAACTGAGACCAAGGATGAGGTCACGTAATTGCCCATGACCTTGAGTCTAGCTATAAGACTCGTAAATAAAGAAAAGCGCTTCTTGGGAGGCAACCCATGCTTTGTGTGATTTTTATTTGTTTGATTGTTATTTGTTTCCATGTGCATGCTTTATTTTTATTGTTGGTAGATCATGTTTCAAAAATAAAATGGTGAGAATACTTTATTTGTCGTTTGACTTAGTCCTAACTTCATCTGAAGGTATTTCGTAAAAGATAAGTGTAAGGGGAAGCCCCAAATATGTTTTTAAGAAACAAAGTTGATCATGATTCTCCACAATATTAAATGAACATGTATATTCGTATTTGTTAGAGTCAAATGCTTGTATCGAGTCATAATGATGTTTTGCATGATTTTCCAGGAAGTACGACATAAGTTTCCTAGAAATTTTCCGGAAACTTAACGTAAGGATTTCTGCAGATCACTTCTGACGGCGTCAGGAATTAATTCCTGACGGCGTCATGTGTAAAATTCTGGAAATTTTGTTAGTTTTGTTTTTCTAACGGAGTCTTAAAGTTTTTGTTAATTCTTTAGTTTTATAAACTCCAGGAAATCTGCAAACATTCATTCCACAAGCATTATATCTTACATTGTTTTCTAGGATTTGTTAGTATACATAGATTGCCGCCGATTTTACGCGAGGTTTCCTTGTTTGTTTTCTCAGGTTTAACAAGTTATGTATGACAAGAATATGATTTATATTTCTGGAAGGGAAGCTTTGATTGTTCATTTTCTTGGAGGAAGATCTAACCTTGTTGACACACTATCCACACCGAGTGAATCAGGGGAGTATTTGATTTCATTCTTTTACCTACTTCACTTTTACATTCTTTAATTGAACATTGGGGACAATGTTCATCCTAAGTGTAAGGGGAGGGTAAATGATGATACGTTATAGGATACACTTGCACTTGAGTTTGTTTGTTTAATGGTAGGTGTGTAATAAAACTAAGAGAAATACTTTTTAGTGTAATTTTAGCGCCAAATTTAAAATTTTTTACAACATTTAGGAGTCAAACTTTAGCCAAAGCAAGCGTCTCATGGATAGGAGTCGTATGACTAGCACAAAACCGTACCATTCAGAAAAATTTTCCACCCAAATATGTGAGGTTCGCCTTTAGATTTGATAGGAAAAGCATTTACTTTTAATGCTTATGAGTGTACCGGTAGCATTTAGATTCTAGAGCTGGCGTTAGTGATGCATCCCGAGACCGGTAGTGAGACTACATTCGTGTGGTAGGATTTACTACATGATAAGAGGCATTAGGATCACCCTTGTGTTAAACCAGTATCATAATTACTTGACCATTTAAGTCATATTACTTGGCTAGTTAAGTCAATTAAGTTTTCCCACACCCTTAGCGTTGTACTCATTTTTAGTATACGAAACCCCTAGTACACCCCTCCGAGGCTATCTTTTCGTTTATAACTTTAAGCATCTTACTTAAAGGAAGAATTTGTTACAACCCACTTAAATGTACACCCAAATCGCCTTAGCCTTCCGTGTATGCACTCATCTTTAGTGCATTATTGTTATTTGTTTAAACCCTTAGTTAATTATCTAATTGATTACATGGTTGCTAAGTCGAGTCATATCCTTGTACATATTGTTTCGGGACGATTGGGACTCATGGGTAAAGTACTTGTGTTATGGAGTAATGGGGAAGAACATCGTTTATTACCCCCATATGTGCGTTAATCTTAAAAGTACTCCAAGTGTTTTGATTATCTTAATTCTAGTCATTAGATTAGTTTATTGTAAAATATGTAAAAATTTAAGTGTAAGGGGAATGTTCATTCCCTATGATGTATTATTTTGGATGGTAGGGTAAGAGTGTATGCAAAATATATATATATATATATATATATATATATATATATATATATATATATATATATATAGAGAGAGAGAGAGAGAGAGAGAGAGAGAGAGAGAGAGAGAGAGTGAGGATCACATGCGGATATATTTTTTTAGTGCGGACGTGCGGATGGATCTGGACCGCCCATTCCAGATCTGATCTTGACTTTTTGTAAAAAAGTCAAGATCTGACGCTAATATCACGGTACCAATTGATCATGAAAATGATTTTTTTTTATTTTTTTTCTTTCTCAGCGATACTTACTCTAGTTGTGTTCTTTTATTTTTTTTTTATTTTTTCAGATTTTTCTGAGCACTTTTTTCTTTTTTGATTATGAGTGCTAATGTGATATTAATGATATTATAAGTGGTACCGTGATATTAAGCTTTTTTACATGTAAAAATGAACCGTGATATTACGATATTAAGAAAAAGTTAAAGTGATATTAAAAAAAATTAACTTTGATATTAAGAAAGCATGATAGTTACGGCGATATTAACAATTTTTATTAATAAAAAGTTTTTTCGATATTAAAAAAGTTATTGTGATATTAAATTTTTTATTAAAAAAAAAAAGTTTTCAGAATCTGATTTTGACTTTTTTATAAAAGTCAAGATCTGATCTTGACTTTACGGCGATATTAACAATTTTTATTAAGAAAAAGTTTTTACGATATTAAAAAAGTTATTGTGATATTAAATTTTTTATTAAAAAAAAAAGTTTTCAGAATCTGATTTTGACTTTTTTACAAAAGTCAAGATCTGATCATGACTTCAAGATCAGATCTTGACTTTTGTAAAAAAGTTAAAATCTGATTCTGATATCACAATACCTTTAACAATGAAAACAATTTTTTTTGAAATTTTTTTCAGCGATTCTTAATTATTTTTGTCCTCTTTATATTTTTAATTTATTCAGATTTTTTTGAATTTTTTTCAGAAAAAAAGCTAATACGATAGTAACGATCTTAAAAAAAGAAGGGATATTTACGATATTGCCACTCCGCCTTTTTCAGATGGTTGACTAGATGGAGGGCTGAGATTCGTCCGTACCATCCGCACTAAAAGACAAAAACGTACCTGATCCTCACCCTATATATATATATATATATATATATATATATATATATATATATATATATATATATATATATATATATATATATATATATATAAAGAGAAAAAAAAAGAAAAAGAAAAAAAAAAAGAGAAAAGAGAAAAAACATACGGACTACCATCCCGTTTCATTCTATGTTTATTTTATGTTTTTGTTATTTTTCATTTATTAGCTTAAGTCGAGTCTAGTCTTGGCTTAGCAACGCCATATTGTACATGTAATTAACTAAGATTATTGACTCGCCACCAGTAAAGATTTCCTTTATCCAACAAAACCGTGTTTTCCATATCCCTACACCTAACGTTATAACCCTTTAAAAAGACCTCTTTGATAGTTTATCCTAGGTGCTTACGCCATGTGGTGGAGGTTTGATCCTTTCCCAAGCCTATGGTAATCTACTTTGCTATGACAGGTAGTGAGAGATGTTTTCCATTTCCATATTTTGATATATACTTTATTACACCCGAGAGATGTGAGTATCTAAACACTATTTGTGAGGTGCTAGTGTATGACCTCCGTGCTTGTCTTTGATCTTTAGTGGAACGATTATTTGTAGTAATTACTTTTATATTAGTGTTAAATGACCCCTAACTTGTATTTTGATTAGAATAAAAGCGCATTTGCTTGAGGACAAGCAAATCTCAAGTGTAAGGGTATATGATGAGGCAAAAAATGATCCATTTTTAGGGGGTCATTTAAGCCCGAAATTGAATTTATTTGATCAAATATTGCCCTAAATCGTTCATTTTATGATTTTAGGTACTTTTGGAATGAATTCTGGAAAAGGAAGCATTTTGGACGTTTTTGGAGCATAAAAGTGAAGAAAACGGCAAAGTCTTAATTTTCCTTGCTGGGAACAGTACCTGACGGCGTCACCAAATTCTTAATGACAGCGTCAAAAGGAAAACAAGAGGTGAAGAGGGTAGAGTCCATGACGATCCAGAATGTTTTTACACTAGGGCCTGACGGCGTCACCATAGGCCGTCATGGCCCCATTACTCATGACGGCCCAGAGGAAAACTACTCTTGACGGCGTCAGATCTGGATCTAGGCAATCCGATTTTATTATGGGCGGCGGGTTGACGGCGTCAGAAGTTTCTTCTTGACGCCGTCACCTTGGAAAATCTATATATACTTTTGTAATTTTCATTCATTAGAGAGGACAATTTTAGGGACGACTTGGAGAAACCCTAGCACGATTTTATCAGTATTTTCAAGGGTTTTCACCCCTTGAAACCTTTCATGTTCAATTAAGATAAGTATCCTTTCAATTCATTCAATATGTCTATGTGTTGTTTGAATATATCTTATGCTTGTCTTGATTTTAACATGCTAGGCTAGATCTCTTGTGTGTTTGCTTAGATGTAGTGAAACCTAGATGTTGATTATCGGTTGATTGCTTGTTTATAGTTGTTACGGATGAATGATTTCTATGTTAGGCTTAAGAAAACTGGCAGACTTCCATAGTGTAACTTGCTTGAACGTCTTAAGAAGCATGAACCAATGCGTACTAGGTTTTTATGGTTGTATTTAATGCATGAGCGAATTCTAATGATCCCATGTTAGGAGCTTCTTGCAGGCTCGACATAGGAGTGAAGTAGGAGCTTATAGAGTTAGGGAAGTACGTACGCCACCCCACGATTGGTATTAAGGAATAGAACCCGTCATCCACGCAACTGTAACAAACTATCAACCTGTAAAAGATATCTAGGGAGTAATGAAATCTAAGTAAACACAATTTTTCCATTTATTGTTCACACCACTAGTTTAATTTGCTTTATTTACATTTCTGTTATTTTATTTTGATTGCATATTTAGTTATTGGGTTAGTTGACTAGCGACTAATTCCGCCCTCGCTTCCAAAACCCGAGATCTTAATTTCTTTTATAAAAATATTAAAATACAAAAAGAATCATCCCTCACCTCTAAACCTAGTTTTTAGGCTTTCTAATCCTAGCGACACTATTCCCGAGTTGAACGATCAATCCCCCGGTACTTGTCACTATACTATACTACAACGATCAGGTACACTGCCTGGTGGGGGTTGTAAGCTTCTCGAGATCCCTCGAGAGGTAAAGCCTGGTGCAATTTACCACGCATCAGCCGCCATAATTATAATCGTATTGCCTATATCCACTTCTGACGTCGTCATGTGTAAACTCGGTCTTGGCCGTCACATGCAAATTACTCTTGACGGCCTTGGTGACGCCGTCATGTACAATTCTTTCAAAACCTCTCTGGCTTGTCACGTGTAATTGATTTATCCACCTCTTTGTCAAAGGGTGACGGCGTCACATGCAATTCCTGGCGCCGTCAGGTACAATTTCCAACATGAATTTGAGACTTTGTCGTTTTCTTCACTTTTTCGCTCCAAAAATGTCCAAAATGCTTCATTTTCTAAATTTCCTCTCAAAAGTACCTAAAATGACAAAAGGAATGATTTAGGGCAATATTTGATCAAATAATCTCGACTTTGGGCTTAAATGACCCCCCAAAAGCGGTACACTTTTCGTCTCATCAAATACCCTTACAATTGAGATTTGCTTGTCCTCAAGCAAATGCGCTTTTATTCTAATCAAAATACAAGCTAGGGGTCATTTAACACTAATATAAAAGTAATTGCAACAAATAATTGTTCCACTTCAACCAAAACAAGCACGGAAATTATACACTAGCACCTCACAAATAGTGTTTAGATACTTACATCTCTCGGGTGTAATAAAGTATATATCACAATATGAAAATGGAAAAATATCTCTCACTACCTGTCATAGCAAATAGATTACCATAGGCTTGGGAAAGGATCAAACCTCCACCACTTGGCGTAAGTACATAGGATAAACTATCAAAGAGGTCTTTTAAAAAGAGTTATAACGTGAGGTGTAGGGATATGGTAAAAACGGTTTTATTGGATAAAGGCAATATTTACTGGTGGCGAGTTAATCATCTTGGTCAATTACATGTACAATGTGGCGTTGCTAAGCCAAGACTCGACTCGACTTAAGCTAATCTAAAACATAAAATAATCATAAAAGGAAACAAGATGGTAGTCTGTATGTTTTTTCTCTTTTTTTTTTTTTTTTTTTTTTTTTTATATATATATTTTTTTCTTATTTCTTGATTTTTTGGATTATTTTTTTATATTTTTATTATTATTTTTTGCATACACTCTTGCCCTACCATCCAAAATAATACATCATAGGAAATTTGCATTCCCCTTACACTTGAACTTTTGCAAACTTTACAATCAACTATTCTAGTGACTCGAATTAGGATAATCAAAACATTTATAGTACTTTTTAAGATTAACGCACATATGGGGGTAATATAAGATGTTCTTCCGCAATACTCCATAATAATAGTACTTTACCCATGAGTCCCAATCGTCCCAAAACAATATGTACAAGATATGACTCGACTTAGCAACCATGTAATCAATTAGACAATTAACTAAGGGTTTAAACAAATAACAATAATGCACTAAAGATGAGTGCATACAAGGAAGGCTATGGCGATTTGGGTGTACATTTGGGGTGGATTGTTAACAAATTATTCCTTTAAGTAAAATGCTTAAAGTTAGAAACGAAAAGATAGGCTCGGAGGGGTGTACTAGGGGTATTGTGTACTAAAAATGAGTACAATGCAAAGATGTGGGAAAAATTAATTGACTTTACTAGTCAAGTAGTTTGACTTTATTGGTCAAGTAATTATGATACGGGTTTAACACAAAGGTGATCCTAATGCCTCTTATCATGTAGTAAATCCTAACTACACGAATGTAGTCTCACTAGCTGTCTCGGGATGCATCACTAAAGCAAGTTCTAGAATCTAAGTACTACCGGTACACTCATAAGTATCTTTTCCTAACAAATCTAGGGGCGAACCTCACATATTTGGGGTGGAAAATTTTGAGTGATATGGTTTTTGTGCTAGTCATACAACTCCTATCCATGAGACGCTCATTAAGGCTAAAGCTTCATTCCTAAATGTTGTAAAAAATTTTAAATTTGGCGCTAAATTGCCCTAACAAGTTTTTCTCTTAGTTTTATTACACACCTACTATTGAACAAACAGACTCAAATGAAATTGTATTCTAAGGTATCATCATTTACCCTCCCCTTACACTTAGGCTGAATATTGTCCCCAATGTTCAATGAAAAGGATGTAAAAGTAATGAAGGTAAAAGAATGAAACAAATACTCCCCTGATTCGTTCGGTGTGGATAAATGGATAACATGGTTAAATCCTCCTTCAAGAAAATGAACGTTGAAAGCTTCCCTCCAGAAATATAAATCATCTTCTTGTCCAATATAACTTGTTAAACCTGAAAAAACAATCATGGCAACCTCGCGTAAAATTGGCGGCAATCTATATATATATATATATAAGGATATAATGCTTGTGGAATGAATGTTTACAGATTTTCTGGAGTTTATAAAACTAAAGAATTAACAAAAACTTTAAGACTCTGGTAGAAAAACAAAACTTGCAAAATTTTTCAGAATTTTTATACCTGACGCCGTCAGGTTATGATCCTGACGCCGTCAGAGTGCTCTGACAGAAATCTTATGTTAAGTTTTCGGAAAATTTCTGGAAAAACTCACGCCTTAATTCCTGGAAATCCTGCAAAACATCATTATGACTCGATACAAGCATTTGACTCAAACAAAAACTAATATACATGTTTATTTAATATTGTTGTGGTTCATGTTCAATTTCGTTCTTAGAAACAAATTTAGATTTCCTTGACACTTATCTTTTGCGAAATACCTTTTTATGAAGCTAAGACAAATAACAAGGTAAAGCATTGCACAATTTATTATGAAACATGATCCACAAACAATAAAAATAAAAGCATGCATACGGAAACAAATAAAATCAAATAAACAAACAATCAAACAAATAAAACAAATAAAACTTGGGTTGCCTCCCAAGAAGCGCTTTTCTTTATTTACGAGTATTGTAGCTAGACTCAAGGTCACGTGCTATCCTATATGAGTGAGTTCCTCATCGAGGACATCTTTGGGATCAAACTTAGGTTTCAATTTCCTATCAGTTCTCTTAGTTCGGTATGACTTCTCAAAATTTTCTCCATTCGGATCATATAGAATCATCTTCATATGCCATGATCCGTCACCTTCCCTAGGTGGCTTGTCCCAATTCCATTTACATTTATCACCTTCCCTTTTCCACTTGTTCATTCCTAAGTTGATAGGCATCACTCCTAGGAATTCAATCATTTTCCTAAAGACTAAGGGATCCTCAATGGGGTTTAATTCTTCATCCCTAGCTATGAGTTGCTCTACCGAATGCATTTTGTTTATAAACTCCTCCTCTAAATAAAATGGGCGTTGAGGTCCTATGAAATATCTATTAACCCAAGGTCCGTATCTAGATGGTCTCCTATTCACATCTACCCAATGAGGCGTTGGTTCCTCACTAGTATCATAGGCATGTTTCTTAACATCATAGACCGACCAAGTTTCTCCTTCTCCTACCGCTATTCTAGATTACTTACAATAAATCATCGCACTTGCGGTAGCTAAGAATCCACTTCCTATCAATAAAGGGTATGTAGTGTCACTAACCAAATCAAGGATGTGGAAATCTGCTAACATTGTCAACCTTCCTATATGCACTAACACATCCTTCACTACCTCAACCAGATATGCCACACTTCCATCCGTAAGCCCTATGATTACCTCTGTTTCAACTAATTTTCCTGGCTTAAAAGTGGTGTACAGAGATAATGGAAGCAAATTTAGGCTTGACCCAAGATCGGCTAATGTGTCGAAAGCCTCAGAATTTCTAATCTTACAGGGTAAAACGAATATGCCCGGATCATCTAATTTTTTAGGCAACTTGTTTTGAACGAATGCGGTCCCATTCTTACCCAACTTAAGTTTCTCTTCATATTTCTCTAAAAGGGCATTGTAATAAGGAGCACGGGCTAAGACATAAATGACGGGGCGCTCAAGGTGAAGTTCCTTGAATTCATCGCCAAGGTCTTATGTAGGAGGTGTTTCAACTATGCTATTGACCGGTTTGATGTTGGGTGTTTTATTCAATTGGTCCTTTTGAAAAATTTGGGTTTACTTGAAACACGTGCTCACGGCATTGACCGAATAGTATTGTGGACAAGAAGCAAGAGACGAAACAGATGATATAACGTTAACGTTTAGTTTCAGATTCTTGATCGTGTTACTTGGGAGTGCTCCCATTTCTCGGTCATTGAGAACTTTCAACAACGTGTCAATCTTATTGGTCATCTCACTTTGCTTTTGTTTGAAATCGGCTTCAAACTTTGCTAAACGAGTTTCTTGAGATGCCATAAATTTGGACATCAATCCTTCAAAATTATTGGTACTACCATAGTTGTTGGAAGGATTGTTGTTGAATGTACTGTTAGAGGGTGGACCGTTTGGTTGATAACGATTAGGTGGAATGGAAGAATTGTTTTGGGACATGTTTTGGTTTTGTTTCCACCTAAGGTTCAGGTAATTTTTCCAAGAGGGGTTGTATGAATCACCGTAAGGGTTTGCTCGGGTTTGAAAGTGTACCACTTGTCTCCCGCTTCGTCGGTACGCGAGGATGCGTAATCCGCAAAAGCTTGTTCGGGGAGTTCCATGCAATCACGAGTGTCGTGGGACCACTACACAGTTCGCATGAAGAAGTGATTTTGTTCACTTGGCTTGGAGGTTTAGGAGCTTCGTAGGATTTAATGAGAAACTTGACTTGGTCTTCAAGTTCCATGATCCTATGGTCGGGAGTGCTTGAATTGTTCGAAGGCAAAGATATTGCCTTGACTGTTTTGTTCAAATCACAGGGATCATTCCAACTTTCATTGTCATAGAGAGCAAGATCTTCTATGAGTTCCCATGATTCTTCCGCACTTAGATCACGAAGCTTGCCACCGGCCGATTGGTCAATGGTTCGCCTTGTGGAGAGATCGATATGGTCATAGAAAATTTAGACTTGGAGCCAAAGATCTATGCCATGATGAGGGACTTTTTCGAGTAAGTCCTTGAAACGAATCCATGCTTCATAGAGAGTTTCACCTTGACGTTGTTGGAACATCAAGATGTCATTTCTAAGCTTAGTAGTTCTCCCCGGTGGGAAAAATTGAGCAAGGAGACGAGTGGTGAGATCATCCCAAGAGGTGATGGATCCCGCGGGTAAATGCTCAAGCTATTGACTAGCTTGGTCATGTAGAGAGAATTGGAAAAGACGCAATCGGGTCGTCTCTCGAGTTTCAACATCAAGTTCTATGGAATCTACGATTTTGAGGAAATCCTTGAGATGTTGATTAGGATCTTCAGAACGAAGTCCATGGAATGCACATCCGCTTTGCACCAACCGGATGGTGTCGGATCGCAAAGGAGACACATTGGATCCTTGAGTGCGCTCAATGGTGTTTCGATAGCCTTGGTGGCTAGGACGGGAGTACTCTCCTAAAGTTCGGGGTCTAGGAGGTTTGTTTGGTTGTGGTGGGTTTTGTGGATAGTTTTGTTGTGGTGGGTTGATGGGATCAAAGATATTACCACCTTCCATGATGGCGGATGGCAATGGTTACGAACAAAGGAAAAAAGAAATAAGATAGACTAAAGAAACCTATAAAAATAAAAATAAAAATCTTACTAGAAAGGAATCTAGCAAGTAGACCTAATAAAAATAAATTTCAACCTAGACAATAACTATTCCCCGGGCTGCGGCGCCAAAAACTTGATGCATGGGATTGCGCCCTCGCAAAAGGTTTTACCTCTCAAGGGATCTTGAGAAGCTTGCAATCTCCACCAGGCAATGTACCTGACCGTTGTTGTATAGTATAGTGGCAAGTACCGGGAGATTGATCGTTCAACTCAAAGAATAGTGTTCGTTTGGGTTAAAACTCAATTAAACTAGGTCTAGAGGTGAGGGATGATTTTTTTTGTATTTTTATATTTTATGAAAAGCAAGTAAAAATCTCGGGTTTTGAAGGAGTGGGCGGAATTAGTTGCTAATCCCAATTAACTACAAATGCAAACAAAACAAAATAAAATGAACTTAAAATAAATATGGCGAAAACAATAATAAGAGAAAATGTGTTTACTTAGATTTCACTACTCCTTAGATATCTTTTACCGGTTGATTAGTTTGTTACAATTGCATGGATGACGGGTTATATTCCTTAATACCATTCGTAGGGCCGTGTACGATCTTCCCTAACTCTATAAGCTTCTATCTCTTCCTATGTCGAGCCGACTACTAGCTCCTAACATGGCCTCATTAGTTGTTACCTATGCATTAAATATAACCAATTTATCGTAGTACACCTCCGATCACGTTTCTTAAGACGTTCAAGCAAGTTACCAATTGGAAGTCTTCCAGTTTTCTTAAGCCTAACATCGAAATCATTCATCCACGACAATTATAAAAAAACAACCAACCAATAATCAATATCTAAGTTTCATTACATCTAAGCAAACACAAAGAAAACCTATCCTAACATGTTAAAGAGAAGACAAACATAAGATATAATCAAACAACACATAGACATATTGAATGATGGTTGGAAAACTTATCTTCAATTAAGCATGGATGAAACAAGGGTTTGAAACCCTAAAAAATACAGTAAAATTTGTCTAGGGTTTTCTCCTCTCAAAGTTGCACACAATGAATGAAAAATCAAAAACTATATATATCGAATAATGGGTCTGACGGCGTCAAGAGTAAGGTCTGACGACGTCAACTCTCCGCCCTAATTATAATCGTATTGCCTATATCCACTTCTGACGTCGTCATGTGTAAACTCGGTCTTGGCCGTCACATGCAAATTACTCTTGACGGCCTTGGTGACGCCGTCATGTACAATTCTTTCAAAACCTCTATGGCGCGTCACGTGTAATTGATTTATCCACCTCTTTGTCAAAGGGTGACAGCGTCACATGCAATTCCTGATGCCGTCAGGTACAATTTCCAGCATGAATTTGAGACTTTGTCGTTTTCTTCACTTTTTCGCTCCAAAAACGTCCAAAATCCTTCCTTTTCTAAATTTCCTCTCAAAGGTACCTAAAATGACAAAAAGAACGATTTAGGGCAATATTTGATCAAATAATCTCGACTTTGGGCTTAGATGACCATCCAAAAGCGTTACACTTTTTGTCTCATCAACGGACAAACCTGTGAAGGATCTAAACACACGCCTTGTGTTAGATATATACTTTGCGTATATGCCAACTAGCAAGCGGAATTTACTAGTTAACACTTATAAGATATTGTATGTGGAATGTATGAGTGTGTATAAAAAACAATGAGACAGAAACACTGTATATTCACCACCAAAACAAGCTTCAATATTATTAAAATAATACGAGTGATCTTTACTATCACTAGGGTTACAACCTTGAAGCTATTCTATGTATTCGTATATTTCGTGTATCTTTTCTTTTAACCTAGAAGCTCCTTTTATAACATACAAGGAGTCTTGTACAAGATAACTATACTAGAAAAATATACGTATCATTCTAAACATATAAAATATTCATGCAATCCATTCTGTAATTATCTTGAACGCGTCTTCACATTTGGTCATAATCTCACAATCAGTTTTAACTTTCTGTGCTGAGCAGTACAAACTAATTTTGTATTGCAAGTGTAAACTTTCAATAATTTCTTCTTTAAGCTTGATAGTTCTAACTGTTAAGTATAATTCCCAACAAAACCCATATGGTTTATCCTTCATCAGAAACTTTCAAAACATAGTCTATGGACAAACCCATATGGTTTATCCAACTTACAAATAGTTTCAAACATTGTTTCAACCATCAACAAACATAAAACCATCAACAAACATCAACACACATCAAACCTTAAAATTGGGACCTGTTTGTTTCATCAGTCAGACAAAAGCAGACCTTTGTACCTGCACCAAACCCGGCTTCCTCCCTCAACTCCCTGAAACCAGCTGATGAAACAATTGCCACCTTCCTCTTCACCTTGCCTTGACCAACTACCACCAATGTTCTCTCACGTACTTCGAACACTTTCTGTATCCTTTGATGCTTCACAACAGCGACAAAGTAGCCATACAAGTTGTACTTTTGCACAATTTTTGATGGTATAGTCTGTTACAAAATGTACAAAACTTAGCATTAGTTTTTTTGGGGTGATTCTATCAGACATTATGATCTATCAATCATCCTATCACACACACACACACACAATATCTTAGACAAATGACAGCTATATATATGATGCAAATCTGTCACTACTACTTCCCAAACAGGTTAAGACATGACAAGTTGGAAATTAAAGCTTCTTAAGTTGCTACTACTCATATGGTTAAGACTGCTCAGGTATTACAAGAAAAATGCTCCAAGTGTGTTACTGTTGCTGCTTATGAAGGTTAAGACTGCTTATGGAAGTTAAGACTGCTAGTGTATATTATAGATGCCGAGAACTTACCAAGTAGTTAGTGCTACTAGTACTAAGTTACAACTACTATAGTTTGATAGTTGTTTAGTTTGTAATCTCATTGAAATTGTAGCGTACCATTACTTTGACTTTGAATTTCAGTTTTTATATAAACTCTGATTTGTACCCATTTTCATTTAATGTGAAATACAAAACTTTTTCCCTCCATAATCTTTTCTCTCCAATTATCAATAAACCAACATCCACACTAATGTTAAGCATAACAATTTAACAAATTAACAAACTTTCAAGACACTTACAAGTCATCCATCTCTCTAGAAGAATGCAGTCAGCATTCTGTAGAATGCTCTATCTTCATGGTCATTGACAGTGTGAAACGTCCAGTTGCACATCCAGTTCATCCGACGTGGTTCAAAATTTGAATTTAATAATACAAAATGAGTTAGTTATAGATAATCCAATTTGTTACACATATATCATATCCTTGATGTAGTTAAAGTTAATAAAGAAAAAACATACCATAGTCATGTAGTTGGTGAGAGAGGCCATTCATGGCTATGTTGGTGATGTATGTCTCCACTATTGTGATGGCCCCACCATCAGGTTCAAACAACATGGCATTATATTCCTCCCCCGGGACAACCTGAGTAAACACCATCCACTGACCAGGGCTCATATTCAAGTCATGAACCAGTCTCACCTAACCAAACCCATACAAGAAGGAGTGGACGTATCGATCATAGATATGATCACTGTCCACCCTAACATTGTAGTCAGTCGTGTTAGTAGACCATTCAGATATCTCAGAAAGTCTTCTTGCAATGACTGCATAAGCAAAAATGTGTCTGTCATAGGCACTAAACATCTCCAAAACTGAGTACTCTCGAGTTCATAATTATGAAACTCCGACCCATCCTCACTGTAGCAAGTTACATAAAACACATCCTCACCCTCTTCTACAAAATGTATGTACTCAGTATCCGAACAGGTGATGTTGTGCATGACAAAATCATTCCACCTTACTCCTTCAACACACACACACACTAATTTTAAGACCCTCTTTACACGAACTCTCCAACTCACCCCCCCCCCCCCCAGTTAACTAAGTAAATATAAGGATTGCCATGATAGGAACCTCCTAAAATGTAATCATTATGCAGTTCCTGTGTATGAAAAATAAATTTTTAACCATTGCCAATTAAATACTAATTAAACTAGTTTCTTAGAGAAATAACAGCTTGTCAATAACTGTGTTAATTTACAAACTCATCCAAAACATGTTCAGGATTGTACACAGCGCAAATAAATTGATTACCATACATTACTGCATTAACGATTAAGATTAACAAAAATGTAAATAACGTTTGAATGAAGTAAAAATCAGTAAACGTTGTTACCTGGTATGTGTGTTGTTTGAAGAAGCACGCCTGCTAAGTTCCAATGGTATTGTTTTGTGGGTGTGTGATTTGATCGGTTGGAAGAAGATGGAACATTTAAGTGTGTGTGATTTGTTAATGTTAATTTGTTAAACATGATTTAGAATTTGGTTTTTTTCAAAAAATGTCCTCGTCGATGTTCGTGTTTAGGAGGTAGCTGGAGTGTGTTAAAGGCGAGAAAGGTGAAATGACGAAATTACCCTCACGTGCAATGCACGTGAGGACTAACTAACAGGATTTTCTAACAAGCGTTAGCAAAAAATCAAATTTGCATGAACAGTAACCTCTTACGTGCCATTTTTGCAAAAAGTCGAAAGTTCAGTGACACTATTTGCAATTTTTTTTTGTAAGAAGTCATTATTTGCATTTTTGGTAAAGATTAGGGTCATTTTTTGTAGTTTACTCTTACAAATATAATAGGGTATTTTTGTTGTTATTGCTTAGGGTCACCAAAAAATCACGAAGCAGTCCTGCGCTCTTTCAATCACATTGTAATTAGTTCCAAAGTTTCTTGTTTGGCTGTCTCAGACATTTTGCTGTTCCAAAAAAAGCTTCATTTGTGCTTTTTGTGTCTTTTAAAGAACTTGATGGTTATAAATACAAACTTTCTACCACAAAACTTCAGATGAAAAAATGGTTGTTTCTTGAGTAATCAAGGTCACGAAGTTGACCGGCCATGGAGATAGTAATCAACCAAGCTAATTCTCATAATTGTAAAAAGAAATTTAATAAATATATAGACGAACATGAAATGTCATACTTTTTATTAGTTTACTCTAGCTTTGTGTGACCCACTTAGAGCATATCAAATGATATGAAATTCATTAAATCATTAAGGTTGTGTTTATTTCATTTATATGTTTTAGGTCTGAATCTAACACTACAAAAAAAGTACTATTTATACACGGTTATTTTTCCACGGAATGACAAGCGTGTACTTTATTTTCATTTATATCCACGCAGAGAAGCGTGTAAGAGAATATAAACGCCTAAAAGTGCAGGAAATAGATATGTGATACTTTCTTCACCTTTAAAAGCGTGTACAAAAGTTTCAAAAAGATAAAAATAAACTACACTACTAAAAGCGTGTAGAAATGAAAACAAATATCACGTCTAAAAGCGTGTAAAATTTTAACTAACAAATAAGTAAAAGTACACGGTAAAAAGCGTGCACTTTGTAGTACAATTTATAAATAAAAAAGGAAAAATCACAAACTTAAATAATCACTTTTCTACATCAACCAAATAATCACTTCCAAATTTCAATTAGGGCTCATAACATTATATTACATCAAATTAGTGCTCGCAATATCAAATTACTTAGTAGGCGATGCAATTCGATTTATTAGGGCTTTAGTGTTCATCATATTCTATCATCAATCTCTTACGTCATCATGATTGCTAACCGGAGCGAATGATCGGAGCAATTAATCGACTCAATTGACCGGATCGTTCTTCTGGTTCGTTATCCAACGGTATGGTTTCCGATCAATTAAGATGTTATTGTTTATTTATTGAATTAGTGATATAAGAAATTAGGGATAAATGTTGATCAATTAAGATGTTATTTTTTATTTAACTATTGAACCCTAGCTTCAATTAAGGTGATTGAATCAGTTATGGATGATGTTATGTTGGGCGTATGTTAGCTCAAGTACTGAATTCTTGTTATTCTAGTTTAATTTTGGAATTTAAGTGATTATTAGGTTTTAGTGAAATTTGATTGAATATGTTGATAGTTGAAGCTTTGAATGCTTGTGATTGGCTGATTTTAGTTAAATTTTTTGGATTTGATAGATTAAATGTTTGTGGAATATGGTTTAGTCAAAGCGAAATATGTTACTACTAGTTTACCTGCATTAAGCTCGTCGTGAAAGCGCGGATAGTAAGTTGTTGTGCCGTATACTTTGTAGGATAGGAGGAGTTTTAGATGTTAAGGTTTAGATTTTGTGAACGTGAACTGAAATCCGTTAAAGTGGTTAGGGAGCTGATTGGACTGGAATCGGCTAAAAGTGTAGTGACGCTTAGGTTTGTAACTAATTTATCTTTTTTAACTGGTTTCCTGGTTGTGAATATGTGATTGCTAATGGTAACTGAAAACTCTACTGTCTCCTTCTCTGGCTTTTGTACGGTCTGAATTCCAGGTGTTAAAAGTTTAAATTTAGTGAACGTGTGGGTTTTTGTAATTCAAATTAGTTGGAGTGGAATTGAAGGTTTTATGCATTTTTGTTGAGGAGTTTGGATACGAGAGACTGTTGGACTATCAGTTTGTAATTGTGTACAGGATTTTGTTGTTGCAGATCAAGCCGCGGAATGTTGCTCGACTCACCTCATAGAAGAGGACGGGACTTTTAATGGAGTTGGACTTGATAGTTTTATTAAACAAGTCAAACTTGCAGAATGTGGACTTTCTTATGATGTTGTTGCTATCATGGGTCCACAGAGCAGTGGTATGTCTCGTTTACGTGATCAAATACTAAACTAGTTTACGTTATCCTGAAATTGCTTTGTATGCGAGGTATGACGTTGGTTTGTTTGTTACGGGAAGAGCACACTTTTAAATCATCTTTTTCATACCAACTTCAGGGAAATGGATGCTTACAAGGGAAGGCATGTTTTCAATTGCTCTTTTTCTATTGTTATCTTCGCGTAATGGCGTGGGCATTGCTTATATTTCATTTATTATTTATCAGGTCTCAGACTACCAAAGGTATTTGGATAGCAAGATGTCCTGGTATCGAACCGTGCTCCATTGTTATGGATCTTGAGGGTACCGACGGGAGGGAGTGTGGAGAGGTTATTTTAAGATTATTGCTGTTGATTCCATATATATCTGTCTCATCATTGTCTCCGTCCTAAATATGATGTTGTAACTTGTCCAGGATGATACTGCATTTGAGAAACAAAATGCTCTTTTTGCGCTTGCTGTATCAGATATTGTGCTTATAAACATGTAAGTTTGCTATCAGCTTCATAAACTCTTGTACCGAAATTGACTACTATAGACTTAAGTTGCGTTTCTGGATAAATTTAGCATTGCACATAGTGTTTAGATATTGGAACTAAGTTATTCAAGTGTTGCAGGACTGGCAAGAATTGGAAGAGGCCATACAATCTCATCTTGTCCCAGGCTTTGGGAAGAAGCTTAGCTCAATGCTCCACAAGTGTTTATCTAGGTAAGTGGAGTCTGTTGATTTACCTGTTTTCAAAGAGTTTATGATTTTATAGGATTGTTTGCCATTGCGTTATGAAAGTGATTACGTGATATTGAGATGGGAATTGGTATCGTGTTATGATCTTTAAGTGCCTTTAAAGTAAAGACCTAACAATATATGACCTGCCTACGCGGGTGTTACATATTGAATCAAACCTTATGTGACAATTGAATAGTTGAGTGTATAAAGAACCCTTTAATCTTTTTAAACCAATTGTAGTTAATTACAAGCGATGTGTAGAATAGCATACCCAACTTAGGATACTTGAGCTGCAATATCAGCAACGTGTGGCTTGCTCCTAATTCACAGAGAAGCAAATTCTAAGAGGATTGCTATTATTAAATGATTATGCGTCTTATTTATTATATTGAGTAGCAAATATTTATAGTTGATTGATAAATGTCAGAGTATGTACGTATATAGCTTCTCCAATGTGGTCGGCTTATTTAGGTTCGAGAATAAGGCCTAGTTGTTGCCATAATAGAACCATTAAATGCAAAAAAGTTCTTTATCTTGGATTTCAGTAGGGGCTAATTTAAATATCTTGGATTTCAGGTGGCTGATGTATTGGAACAGTTGCAAGACGAAGATGGCCAAGATGCCCTTTCGAGAGTAGTCAAAGATGTGAACAAGCATCCTTTGGTTATACATGAAGCTTTTGAGGCTATGGTTTCTATTGCATACTGCCTAATCATCTTTAGAAATTGAACGTTGACCCACTTTTCTTTCTCATGGATTAACAAATATTGTTACTGCAAAATTATGTTTCAATGTATGATATGCTGCAAAATTAAGTATGTGATGTTAAATAAGAAGTTGTTACTACAAAATTAAGTATCTGATATTGACATTCTGATGTATGCAGCACAATTAAGAATTATACTGCAAAATTTTTGTATTTTTAATACAGGGTAAGAATTGTAAAATTATCAAAAGTACAGGGTTATAACTGAAAAGTTATCAAAATAAGGAGTGACATATAAAAGCGTGTAAAAATTTGATGTTGCTTTGACTTGTGAAAGATTTTTCCACGCTTTGTAGGGTGGGAGTTAGGAAAAAAATTCACACTAAAAAGTGTGGACTTTTAATCAAATTTTGCACGCTCCCGATTGTGACAATTAGACTAGTTTCTCCACGCTCAATCAGGTCCAGAAATTTGTGATGCCCATATTTGCCACGCAACAATCAAGCGTGTACTCAATAATTTTACACATTTTAAATTTTGTATATGTGTCCCAATAAATGTGTAAAATTAACCCATTTGTTGTAGTGTAACTACCACATTTTACTAGTAAGAGGTAGCTAGAACGTTTAAATCTAAACGAAATAATGTTGTTTATTTTTGTATAATTGTCCGAATGATTTTAAGTGCTCGTTTCTGCAATTTATTTTAGTAACTTGTGTAAATATGAAACAAGACTTTTTATCATAAATATAACATAGTTAATAAACCATCAAATATATTATATTAACACGAGTCTTCAATATCTCTTACTGAGTAAGAGGCAGTAAGACAATTCCCACACCTCTTACTGAGTAAGATGTTATATGTCCTATGGAAGTCTATTATGTGGTTAATGATCCTGCTGCTGTTGCGTTACATTATGTAGATCGTGTTCAAGTGCTGCTAATCAGATTATATATTGCTACATGATTAATGTGATGGATAGTAGCTGTTATGTGTTCGTGCATGGTTCTTTTCCTACTCTTTGTGACCTGAATTCACTGCTGATGATCAATGAGTGCAGACGAGTCATGTTGTTGATGGAAGTTAAGTTTTGGGGGATCTTGTTCAAAACCCCAATCACACAATCACGGATCTATTGCATTCTCATTTATTTTGGGTTTCGTGATTGTTTAATATGGAAGTTAGGATTTGGAAATCCTATGTTCTACCGTTATGGTCATCATGCTTGGTTTTTGCTCGGTTGTGCATCTAAACATACACTTTTGGAGCAAGTTCATGCTTGCTGCTCTATCCGTGGTTTTAGAGTCTTTCACCAACCGTTGTGTGAAATTTGTGAACTGAAGCTCAAGATTGATGATCCATGGGTGGGCAAGTTGGAGGATTCTTCATGGAAGTAGGTGGACCGCAATAGTGACTTAGAAGGCTTAAGTACTTTTCTTGAGTAATATTGTAATGTTTTATTTACTTTTGTCATTATTGGTAGGTTCATTTTGTATGTTATAAGAATGGTGTGTCATTCTTATATAGTGGTAGTGGAAGTGTCCTAAGGGACTAAGATGAGGAATTCACCCTCATCCATTGTACTTCAATGTTTTTCGGTTAATATATTTTACCAGGGTGCAGGATTACTCCCCTTTACCTAAAAAAAAGATGTTATATGTCTAACTGGTCTGACTCAAAAGAAAAAAACAAACAAGCAAAACGTCTGCCCACCTCTTACTGGTAAGAGTAAGAGGGAGTAAGAAGGGTAGTAAGATTTTTTTTAAAAAAAAACAAACACACCCTAAGTTTATAGCACTTCCACACCTAATTTTTCATAAAAGTTACTTTCCCTAAACTTTTACATCTAATCATATAAATCCACAATGTTCAGAAAAACCCTATTCACTTCTCTTGTTAATAATTTTGAGTGTTAAAATGTGAGATGGATCACATATCTTTCTCTTTGCCTAGCATACACGCGTAAACTTTCTAATTAGACCATCTAGCATATGTAGATCTATTGTGGTTTGGCATGCTAGATGGAGTTTATACAATTCACTTATCAATTATCATTGCATGTGAAAGGTTATAGAAGTTTATATAAGAAGGATTATGTGTAGAAATTAACTAAGGAAAGTGTTAGGAATACAAATATTCCTGTAAAAGTCTCGGTCACCTAATGATTGTAATAGCATTAAGTTAGCTCGTAGTTAGTGTATTTATTAGTTAATTAGTTTTAGTTTAAGTAACACCGTGGAAGAAGGACGGGTCTTCACCCACTGTATGCCTGATCCACAGCCCGGGAGTGGGCGTTATATTGTAAATATAAATACCCCTCTCCACATGTGGAGAGGGTTGGACCTTCACTTAACCTCAATCTAATATTTCTCTTTTTCTCTCAAGGTTCCCTTCTTTCTTTCTTTCTTTCTTCTTCTCTTCTTCATTTTCTACGCCTCACAAATCACCACTTGAACATGTTTCCTACATAGTTAGTATTCTACAATTGGTATCAAGAGCCAAGGTTTCATCTTTGGGCCTTGTAGAATCAAATTTGATGATGTTTTGAGTGGTTTTGTGAGTTTGGAGTCACTTTCTTGGAAAACATCTTAGTTTAGTCTCTCTAGTGTTGTTATACATGTTTGTGGTGTATGTTTATGTTCACTAGTGTTTGTAGAACATTGTAGTTTAGTTTGTGTTACCATATCATTAAGCTATTTGAAGTTTGGAGTTGATTATGGGCGGTTTTCTTGGTTGCGTTTAAGTCCACTGTTTTATTGCTTGGTTGCGGTTAAGTTCTGTTATCTGCGGTTAACTTGCTGCGTTTACTATTTCGGGAATACAAACAAAACGCAACGATAGTGACACTTTTGGACCATTATCACTGCGATTAGTTATCTGCGGTTAATCATTTGCGGTTAACTATTCTGCGGTTGGGTGCTTTCTGCGGTTTGTATCCTGCGGTTACTATCCTTGTTTTGCGGTTTACTTAGGTTGCGATTAGATCTGTCTGCGGTTGGGATTTTTTCTGCGATTTGGTAGTTTCTGCGGTTAGTGTTCTGCGGTTAGAATCTTTGGTTTGCGGTTCACTTGGATTGCGGTTAGATCATTCTGCGACTGGATTTCTTTTCTGCGGTTTGGTATATTTTGAGGTTAGTGTTCTGCGGTTAGGTCAAGTTGTGGTTAAATTGTCCTGAGACTAGTACCTTACATTGCGAGTATTCTCCAAGTGTGGTTTGGTAATTTCTAATTTGTGATGTCGACATCTTCCGATGACATTCAAGCTGCGGGGTCTGACACCCGACCTCCGATGTTGGATAGAACTGACTATGAATCATGGGCTCAAAGGATACGGCTGTACTGTCTGGGTAAAGATAATGGGGTTAACATCTTGAAATCCATCGATGAGGGACCCTTTCAAGTGGGTACTACTAGAGACACGATTTCAGAAGCAACTGATCAACTACCGGCCGTATTTGGTCCTGATAGACCTCGCACTTAGAATGAGTTGTCTGAAGAAGAAAAGAAACGCTATGATGCAGACATCAGAGCATCAAACATCATCATTCAAGGCCTTCCCAAAGATGTCTACAAACTGATCAACTTCAACACTGAAGCAAAGGCGGTATGGGATAATGTCAAAATGCTTCTTGCAGGGTCTGAGTTAACTAAAGAAGATCGTGAGTCACAGCTATACGATGAATTTGAGCATTTCAAAATGAATCCAAGTGAAAGCATCACTGACTATTACGTCAGATTTCACAAGCTAGTCAATGATATGAGAGCCATCAAGATGACAATGCCCAACATACAGTTCAATTCCAAATTCGTGAATAACATGGCACCTGAATGGGATAGGTTTGTCACAGTTGTTAAGCTCAACAAAGGTCTCAGGCATACCAATCATGAACAACTTTATGCATATCTCCAACAACATGAGAAACATGCTGCTTATGATCGGCTAATGCGAGAAAAACTCAATCCGTCTGCAACAAATGAATCTCTTGCTTTTGTCTCCAATGTTCAACAACCTAATCAAACCTCAAATGATCAACCTCAACCATCACAATCATCCTCCAGGACTACTCCAACCAATAGTCAATCATCAACTCCCTCACTATCTGCTTTGAATACACAACTTGATTCTGGGTATTCTCACACTGACATGATGATTGACAATCTCTCCAACCAAGTTTCTCTACTGGTTCAACAGTTCAGGGCTGCACTTCCATCTACTAACAACCAACTCAGAATCTCATCTAATCCACGTAATCAGGCAGTCATTGAAGATGGTCGGGTGATGGTGCAGAATGTGCAGGGAAGACTGAATTTCAACCAAAGAAATGCTGGTAGAGAGAATGAGCAATACGGAGTTGGGAATACTCTTCAAGCACAAGCTAAGCAGCCGAAATGCTATAACTGCGGAGGGTTGGGCCATATTGCTAGGAATTGCACTCTCCCAAAACGTCCCCAAAACTCTGAGTACTTCAAAGACAAGATGTTGCTGATGCAGGTACAAGAAAATGGGACTGTGTTGGATGAAGAAGCTTTGCTCTTTCTGGCTGGTAATGATAGGAACACTTTTGATGCTGATGTGGATGATCAACCTGTTCAGGACATGGCTCTTAATGACCCAAATATCTTTCAAGTTGAAGAGTGTGATGCATTTGACTCAGACGTGGATGATGAACCAACTGCTCAAACAATTTTCATGGCTAATCTGTCTGCAACAGCATCCTCTTCACAGCATCCTGATTTATCCATCACGTCTGCTATCTCTGAGGTACCAACATCTCCTAATCATAATCTGAATAATCCTACACCTGTACAGGGGGCATGTGACTCTGTACAACTCAAGAATATTGTCAACACAAACGTCACTGATATGGGTAATACCAATAATATCCCATATGAAATGTATGTGAATGACAATGGACCCCCAGTTGTACCAAGTGACATGCCGTCTATTGATTCTAGTAAACATGAGGTATATGAGCACTCGATATACAACCCTGATGATTCCCTGATCACTAGAATTAACACCCTTAAGGACCAAGTAAACATTTATGAGCAGCGTGCTAAGTTTGAGCTGAATGAACGTGAGCAGAAAATGGAATGGCAACTGCGTACTTACATATCTGAAAACAATTCCAAACAAGAATCATTAAAAAGGGAACTAGTTTCTTTAAAGAACCAATTGGATCAAACCATCAAACAAAAACTAGAGGTTCAAAAAGGTTTGACTACAATCAAACAAGAATTCAAAGATAAAGAAACTAAACTTCTAAATGATTTCTCAAAATTAAAAATGTTGAAAAATAAATTGGAAGATAAGTTGTACACACAGGGCCAAACCATTCAATCTGCTCAAACGATGGAAAGCCACAGGAAGTTAAGTGATGAATTTAGTGAACATGATACCTCCAAACCCAAAGCAAGATTCCTTAGAATAGGTCTAGGTGCACAACCTGCATTATATGATGCAAACACTATGCTTGAACCTAACCATGCCCCTCCTGATACACGATCCTATGACCACATCAATGAGGCAGAGGATAGAACTAGGGCAAAACTTGCTGAACGGTTAAAGGATCCTAAATGCATTGCTAAGAATATCGTGTTTCACTATGATTATGCAAATGATCACAATCATACTACAATTTTTGTTCCTCAAAAGAGAATTTTTCCTGAAAAAGTGTTTTGGAATATTGACATTGAGAAAATGCAAGCTGAAAGAGTTGTAGGTAACACACGCACTATGTTTAGAATTGCTCACCCAACTGCCTATCCCCTGAACACACCTAGGCACCTTGTACCCCTCACTCTTCCCACACAATGTAATACTCTAATTTGGCTGTATGTGCTAGGTCAATTGTTCAATGACTTTGAGAAAACCTGTAAAATAAGAATTACACCTACAGGGATTACTGAAGGGGAACGGGGTTTTGAGCAAACAAAACAGTGTTACCTAACTGATGTTATGCCATTTTTTAAACTCCTAAAAGAACATTTTGAGGGACTTAAAAACACCATTAATGACGATGTGACTCAAATGAAAAAGGCTTTTGATGAAGTGGAAAGTGAGCGTAACCAACTAGCTATTGATCTCAAACACAGTGAAATTGACAGGAAAAACATTCTCATCATGAATGAAAATTTGATTGCTAACTGCATTGCTAAAGATGTGTTTTATACTGTTACCGACTCTGCGCTATCTGCTCGCCAATTTCATGAAATGTCGGTTACTTTGAATGTCTTCCAAAATCGTGTGATTGAGCTTGAGGGGGAGAATTACAAACTTACTGAAAAAATTCAAAACGATGATCATGATAACATGGTCAGGAATTTCTCAAAACTAGAAGTTAATAATCTGAACCTACAATTAAAATATCAACATCTAGAAGAAAGCATAAAAATATCAAATGCCAAGATATCTTCGGATGCTCCTGAGTTTGATACATGTTTTGAATTAGCCAAAAAGGATGAAGTAATTCAAGCTCACTCAAACACGATTCGGAAGTTGAAGGTCCAAATTGCACAATTAAAATCGAACAGAAGCGATGTGACCAATACCAATTACCAGAAGTCGATTGATTCTCAAAACTTTCAAAAACAGGGCATTATCAATGAACTACAACATGAAAATGAGTGGCTTCGTGCTGAAATGTCTAACGCTAAACAATGTTATAAAGAATTGTTTGAGTCTATTAAAACAACACGTGACCAAAACAATGAAAGAGTCACTTCTTTGTTAAATGAAATTGAGAATCTAAAGACCATTGAAAGAGTCACTTCAATGTCTAACGCTAAAACAACGCTGTTTCATGTGATCATGCAATTTCCAATGTACATGCTTGTAATAAATATGCGTGCGATGCTGTGAGTGTTTCTCTTCCCCTTAGGAACAATAAGTTAGTTCATAACAACTATCTTAGAATTCTTAAGGACTGTCTGGCCATACTTAGAGAAACCATTGAAGATGAGAGGATTTCTAAACCACTTGATGATGTTATTATTGGTGCGTGCTTCCTCACTAATAGGGCTCAGGAATTATTAGAATATGCCATAGGATCATCCCCCAAGAATGATACCAGGTCGGATAGGACAATTGCATTGCACCCTCTCAGTGGCAACAAGCATGTCACAGTTGACTTTCCCCAAACCATGTCACAATCCTCCATCTTGATCACCAGTAAACAAGTAGCAACTAATCAGACTAATGTTCCAATCATTGCTTATACAGGAGTAAAAGGTGTATCTAATGCTAGCAAGTCACAGCCTAAGTGCAATACAAAGAATGATAGGACTTTGCCGGCTAAGAGCTCACTTATGAAGGAAGTAGAAGAATCATCTAGGAACAATAAAGTGTTGCTTAGTGAAAGGAATCGAGTTGATTCAAACATTTGTGTTAACAATGATGTAATTAATTCGAATTCTGATGCTATTTGTAAGACTTGTAACAAATGCTTATTTTATGGTAATCATGATGCATGTGTTGTGACCTTTCTTAAATCCACTATGATATCTCCAGTTATGAATGTTTCTAGTGTTAAACGGGCAAAACAAATATGGAATAAAACAGGAAAATTTTTCACTAATGTTGGTTATCAATGGAGACCTACTGGAAAGAAATTCACTCTGAGGGAAAAGTGCCCAGTGACTAGGATTACTAACTCTAGAGTTGTGCCTATTAGGAAGTGGAGACCTACCGGTAGACTATTTCCAATAGAAGCAATGAATACCACTCCTAGTTCTAGTGCATCAAAATGTGAATACTCTAGTGAGATATCCGTTACTTATGATAATCCAATATTTGTGTGCTCTAACCAAACGGACCCCAAGTGTGTGTGGGGCTCCAGCTTTTTCAGTTATCCACGATTGTCTGGTTTCAAATGCAGGTCGTACAAATCGTCCTTTGGTATTTGGACTCAGGCTGCTCAAAACATATGACTGGAGATCGCTCACGGCTCAAGAATTTCGTGGAAAAGTTTATTGGTACGGTCGGATTTGGGAATGACCACTTTGGATCTATAATGGGTTATGGTGATTACGTCTTTGGAGACAGTGTTATATCCAGAGTTTACTACGTGGAAGGACTTGGGCACAATCTATTTTCTGTTGGTCAATTCTGTGACTCAGATCTTGAAGTCGCCTTCAGAAAGCACACCTGTTTTGTTAGAGAATTAGATGGTGTTGATCTTCTCAAGGGGAGTCGGGGCACTAATCTTTACACCATCTCCATCGAAGATATGCTACGGTCCTCTCCAATTTGTCTGCTCTCTAAAGCATAAGAACAAGTCATGGTTGTGGCATCGTCGTTTGAACCATTTGAACTTCGGTACCATCAATGAACTTACACGTAAGGATCTTGTTCGAGGCTTGCCCAGACTTAAATATGAAAAAGACCATCTGTGTTCTGCCTGTCAAATGGGCAAGAGCAAAAAGCATACCCATAAACCCAAAACTGTCAATTCTATCATGGAAGTTCTTCATACTCTCCACATGGATCTTTGTGGACCAATGAGGATTCAAAGTATCAATGGAAAGAAATATGTGCTGGTTATTGTTGATGATTACTCTCGATTCACATGGGTGAAATTTCTACGATCAAAAGATGAAACTTCGGAAACCATCATCAAACTCATCAAGATGTTACAAGTCCGCCTCAACAAAACAGTTAGAGTCATTCGTACTGATAATGGAACAGAATTTGTGAACAGACAACTTACTTTTTTTTATGAAGGTGTCGGGATTAGTCATCAAAAGAGCATTCCACGAACTCCTCAACAAAATGGAGTTGTTGAAAGACGCAATCGCACCTTAGTTGAAGCTGCAAGGACTATGCTCATCTTTTCCAAAGCTCCTCTATTTCTTTGGGCTGAGGCCATTGCCACCGCATGTTACACACAGAACCGATCCTTGATACATCCTCTCCACTGCAAGACTCCCTACGAACTGGTTCATGGCAGAAAACCCGATCTTTCGTTCTTTCGAGTTTTTGGTGCACTTTGCTATCCAACTAATGACAGTGAAGACCTTGGGAAACTCAAGGCCAAGGCCGGCATTGGTTTCTTTGTTGGCTATGCTCCAGAGCGAAAGGGGTACCAAATCTACAACAAACGTACCAGAGATATAATGGAAACAATCCACGTTACTTTCGATGAGCTGACTGAGCAACCGGTTCCTGGACAATCAAGTTCTGGACCCGTACCTAACTTTTTGTCTCCTGGACCAATTAGTTCCAGGCTTGTACAGAATCCCATACCTGCTGCTCCTTTTGTACCTCCTACAAGTGAAGATTGGAAGAAACTATTTGACCCAATGTTTGATGAATACTTTGAACCTCAACAGATGAATGCTCCTGAAGCTACAATGGTTCAACCACCAGATGGGGTGGTGAATGATCAAGATGACAATAACGGTCCATCCACTTCATTGTCATGGGATTCTGAAGCTCCCGCCATCAGTCAATCGGTTAGCACGTCTAATGTCCAATCTTCACCTGTACAGCGAGCGGCAAATGTAGATAATACATCTGAAGTTAATCCTTTTGCTCCACCTGATAATGAGCCGTTTGTTAACATCTTTGCCCCTGAATCATCAAATGATGTAACATCCTCTGACGAATCTAACACGGCTACCTCAGTTCCACATTCTCAACCCCATGAATACCTTCGAAAATGGACCAATGATCATCCTATTGACAACATTATTGGAAACCCTTCACGTCCAGTATCAACCCGCAAGCAACTTGCAACCGACGCATTGTGGTGCTTCTTTAATTCTGTTCTTTCTAAAGCTGAACCAAAAAGCGTCAAGGATGCAATGTCCAAACACTCATGGTTCACTGCAATGGTGGACGAAATTCATGAATTTGACCGACTGGATGTCTGGGAACTAGTACCACCTCCCGAGTGTGCAATGATCATTGCTCTCAAATGGATATTCAAGGTTAAGCTTGATGAGCATGGTGATGTATTGAAAAACAAAGCTAGGCTTGTGGCAAAAGGATATCGACAAGAAGAAGGTATTGACTTTGAAGAATCCTTCGCCCCGGTTGCTAGAATAGAAGCCATAAGGATCTTTCTCGCAAATGCTGCAAGTCAAAACATGGTGGTTTATCAAATGGATGTCAAGACCGCATTCGTAAATGGGGATCTGAAAGAGGTGGTGTACGTATCTCAACCCGAAGGTTTTGTGGATCCAGAACGCCCTAATCACGTGTATCGATTAAAGAAGGCTCTCTATGGGCTTAAACAAGCACCCAGGGCGTGGTACGACACCTTGTCTAAATTTCTTCTGGCCAACAAATTCTCTAAAGGCGTTGTTGATCCTACACTCTTTACCAGAAAAATGGGCAAAAACCTCCTACATGTACAAATCTATGTTGATGACATTATCTTTGCCTCATCTGATCCCACAGAATGTGATCGTTTCTCCCAAGAGATGAGTTCCGAATTCCAAATGTCTATGATGGGTCAAATGTCATTCTTTCTAGGACTGCAAATCTCTCAAAACCCCAATGGCATATTCATCAATCAATCCAAATACGCCAATGAAATTTTGAAGAAATTTGGATTCGACTCCAGTGATTCAGTTGATACTCCTATGATTGAACGATCAAAACTTGACGAAGATGATGTGGGAATTCCGGTCAACCAAACCATGTATCGAAGCATGATTGGCTCCTTAATGTACCTCACTGCAAGCAGACCCGACCTTCTATTTGCAGTTTGCATTTGTGCTCGGTATCAATCCAAACCCACCAAGAAACATCTGGAAGCTGTCAAAAGAGTCTTTCGATACCTTAAAGGAACAATCCACATGGGCCTTTGGTACCCTAAAGAAACTTCTATGGCTCTCACAGCATATTCGGATGTTGATCATGCGGGATGTCAAGACACTCGTCGCAGTACATCTGGGGGAGCACAGTTTTTAGGGAATAAGCTAGTCAGTTGGTCTTCAAAGAAACAAATGAGTACATCTATCTCCTCCACTGAAGCTGAATACATTGCTATGTCATCATGCTGTGCTCAGATCCTCTGGATGCGCTCTCAACTTTCTGACTATGGCTTTATATGCAATAAGATTCCCATGTACTGTGACAACAAAAGTGCAATTGCACTCTGCTGCAACAATGTCCAGCATTCAAGAACTAAGCATATTGACATTCGACATCACTTCATCAGGGAGCAAGTTGAGAAAGAAATTGTGGAACTTTACTTTGTGAGGAATGAGTTCCAGCTAGCCGATATCTTCACCAAAGCACTTTCTAGGGAACGGTTTCACTTCATCCTCCCACGCCTTGGCATGAAGAGTCTCACACCTGAGGATCTCAGTTGTCTTCAGGAAGATCAAGAGGAGTAAAGGGGTTGCTTCACATATCCTTGTATAGTTTCAAATCAAAAAAGAAAATAGAAAAATATAAAACCTATAAAAAAATAAAAAAAAAAAACCATAAAATTCTGAAAAATCATATAAAAATACAAAAATATTCTTCTCACGACGTGTCTCTTGTATAATCAATATTATGTAAGTTTCTAGAAATGTCATTCAATAATGACACGGAATCATACATATGCTTGAGCAAGAGTTTTTTTTCGGTTTCAAGTAATGTTTTTCTAAAACATGTCGTTTCTCAAAACATTCTTAAAAAATATGGCTTACAGTCATTTCAGGCTGTAACCCGGACTTAAAACAATGGCTTGTAGTCACTTCAGGCTACAACCCGGACTTCAAAAATATGGCTTTCTATTACTTCAGATAGCAACCCACTTTTCAAAATTAAGGAAAACACGTCGCCAAAAAGACGGTTGTTCCTAACAAAGGGTGCCGTTCATCCGAGCGTGAATTACTTTATATTCATGCACCCTCGATCTAATGTACGCTTCAGTGCATTATTTCTTGATAAAGAAGAGAAATCTTCTTTTTATCGCCAAATACTTTCCCTTCTATGATTTTTCCGGAAAGTGTTTGTGCAAAACTTGGTGGTACCATGAAATTTTGAATGAAAATCAAATTGAACTCAAATGTTTGATAAAATTTTCACTCAATCAATGACGTTTACATTTTATGAAAATATTTTAGTTTTAACATCCGTCATTGATTGAGGGGGAGAGTGATTTCTCAAAATTTTATATATCATCAAAACTCCCTACACTTCGTACATAAAACCTTGCAACAAAAAGACTTGTGATGGTTATGTGTCAGAATGAGTAAACTTTCAAAGAGTCTTCGTTAAAACTTCGAATATTTTGATAACTCTTCAAATCTGACACATAACAACCTCCCTCACAGTTTGAGGGGGAGCAAGAAAAAGTTCTTTTTATCAGAAAATATTAAAATTGACCGCATTTCTCTCCCAAAACGCTTTCTAAATTATTTAAATCAATTGAGATAAAAAATCTCGAATGATTTGAAATTTTTGATCGGGGGAGAATGTGATTTAAATATGAAATCTTCTGATATCAAATGTGATCTTTTCGACTCAATAATAGGCTCCCACATATGTGCTAAACACTTTCGAATATCGATGCACATATTGAGGGGGAGCGAAAGGCGTTTGTGGAAATAATACCTAAGACCGACCATTTACTTTAATGCACGGAGTTATAAGGTTGGTTAAGGTTAGGTATAAGTTCCCATGATCCACCAGAACCGGAAGGATCTTCCCAGGGACAATCCATAGATAGATTAGAAGTCCTTAGGAATGATTGAAAAAAAGGAGAAAAGTGAGAAAGGGAAGAGTGCGGACTGAGATAGAGCTAGGACTGGAACAAACCCAACAAGGTTCTAGTGGTGAAGTCTCGGTAAGCACTGAAGGGGTTGAAGAATGAAAAAGAAATGAAATGAGAAAGGGTGAAAAGAAATAGCCCTCCAAATATTCAACCTTAGGGCAGAAACTGGGTTCAATTCATAATCTACTAGTGGTTACTTAAGTAACACTAGTATTGAAGACAAGACGTCATGGACCCAGTGACGCACTGCACTAAACTTCCCAACCACTCAAGTTCTCTTAAAAGAGCTTGTTTCATTCTCACGGGGAACCCTGTGCAATTTATTGATTGCTCATTGCGAGCTATGTTGATACCTAAAACAGGAGACGCCTCCCCAGTCTCCAGGAGCGGATCAAAACGCACTATTGAGTCTAGAGCCATGAGATCATCCATAAATCTCGATAGGACACATTCCAAATATGCTTATTGTTTCACATAATGTGGAAAATAAGATAAAATATTTAGAGTCCTACGCATTATCCTTGTGGTATTGCCAGAACATCCGAGTGATATGAAAATATTCACAATGAAGATGGAAATCCTTCTAGAGCGAACGTCACTCAAGCTCTTGGTAGGTGACATGTGAGATCCATCTTGGACAATGATCAAGTGACAACTGGAAAACAACAATGGTGCGATTCAACATTGAATCAAACTTGTTCCAGGATATGGATTGACGGATACTTTTGCTAAAACCTTTCAATGTGCTCACAAACTAATTTTTCGAGCACATTGATTGGGTATAATCTTTCAAACAAAAGTATTTTTGATGGAAATGTGATTCAAAACTTAAAAACTCTCGTCGTGTCTCAAAATGTTTATCATATGACACGCGAGTGATTTCTATAAATCAATTTCTCATCAATCCGTGAATATCAATTCACCGATTCACTCTATCGTGCTGTCTGCTTTGAGACGTTCCGGTATGAGAACATGCTTAGTATGAAGATTCCGAAGTGGATTCTTTGGAAAATTCATTACTACAAGCTGGAAATTCCTGTCAAGGAGTGTCTTCTTTAATAGAGACACTACCTGATCACAGGTCGGTTTTCACAAAACCGGAGGGTAGTCTGTCCTCGTAGAACGAATGACAAAGCCATATTCGTTCTCTATCTTTATTGCTAACTGTTTTATTTCAGGGACACATATAAAGATGCCGTTGATGGCTCCAGTTTCCAGCTGAATCGGGTCAATCCATACCTCATGCTCATACATCCTCCTCACTATCAATGAAGATGAGAGACTTGCTACAACAAATGTTGAGGGACTACCAACAACGTTTCCGCAACTCTGATGAAAAAGTCTCCTAATCCACAACTATAGAGTCAAGTCTCCTGATCAAGAAGGGTGTGAGCATGATGGTCCCTTGTCACTACATCACATGAAGGCAATACAACTATGGATGAGCTTGGAGATTTACTTTGCCTGATGATCTCAAAGAAGCTCAAAAAGATCACACATCACAAAGGAATTCAAATCACAAGTTCGCTTGCTTGAAGTACGAAGTGTGCTGAAAAGAGAAGAATCAGATCCTACGAGCTACAAAGACTAAAGAATGCTTAAAGACCAAAGATCTTAACTTCAAAGGTGACCTCGCTTAGGGGGAGATTGTTAGGAATACAAATATTCCTGTAAAAGTCTCGGTCACCTAATGATTGTAATAGCATTAAGTTAGCTCGTAGTTAGTGTATTTATTAGTTAATTAGTTTTAGTTTAAGTAACACCGTGGAAGAAGGACGGGTCTTCACCCACTGTATGCCTGATCCACAGCCCGGGAGTGGGCGTTATATTGTAAATATAAATACCCCTCTCCACATGTGGAGAGGGTTGGACCTTCACTTAACCTCAATCTAATATTTCTCTTTTTCTCTCAAGGTTCCCTTCTTTCTTTCTTTCTTCTTCTCTTCTTCATTTTCTACGCCTCACAAATCACCACTTGAACATGTTTCCTACATAGTTAGTATTCTACAGAAAGAGAACCATCTGCTAATCGACTTCACATTTTAACACTAAAAATATTAACAAGATAAGTGAATGGTTCCCTTGTATGGACAATGTAGGTTTATGTGTTTTTGTTTGTTTGTTTTGTCTTTTTGGTAACCATGAAATTTATAAAAGGAAAGTCTTATTGTGATATCACGTCGCAATGCTATAAACTTGATGAAGTTTAATCAGTACGTTTATGAACTTTCACATGCAATGGTAAATGAATTGTGATACGACCCGGTTAGGGGTTGTATCGGGATAAGGCACACTTTTAGTGTGTGCGAGAAGAACTACAGATTTGTTTATCTTAAACTTTGATTGATTCATAAAAATGATTCGGTATATATAACCGAATAACTCTAGCTTGTAAAACAAGCCAAACATAAAGACATATATAAACAATGACACTTTCCTAATATGACACAAAGACATATCCTAAATAAATGTAACATGACATAAAGCCCACGACATATCATTCCCCACTCCTTCAAAATCACCTTTTCCTCAAGGTGTGCTCTTGAAAAATTTCTCTTTATTCCGGGATCCCATATCCTAATCCTAATCCTATCTTCCACTCCCGTAGTTCTCCTGCCTTCCGCTACCGCAACCAACACCTTTTTCCTCTTCCGCCTTCCACTATCTTGGACATAACACAACACCATTCTTCCGCCTTCCGCTACCCATGCCGTAACACTCCCCACTCCTTCAAAAATCACCTTGCCCTCAAGGTGATATGAAGAATATGCCGATTGAAAGTCCGATATCCATTTCCACACATTTGGTTGAACAAATTTATGGTTGCGTCCATTATCCATGAGCTCGTGAGCATCACCGATACTAATTCCTTCCCATAGTTGGCGAACCCGTTGACTTTCATGAGCCACCAAAGAAGTGGGTATAGGACTAACCCCGTTGTCCGCTAATTCCTCGCTTAAATTCAAATTTATTTCATCCAAACGACCATCAAATTCACCACCTCCATCCTTAAGTGTCGATATCACTCTATTCAACTCATCCTCGCCAACCTTAAGCGCTTCGCCACCACCCACAACCTCTTCAACTCTCATATACTCATCAGCATTCAATGAACCTTCAGCCTTAGGTGAAGCAAATTCACCTTCTAAAGAATGACATCTATTTTCTTTTCAACGATGTCCTCTTTCTTTTCCTTTGCAATTGTCTCAAAACGAACCTCGGTGATACGAGCTTTGAAAAAGTCTTCTCCCAAAATTACAGGATTAGACCTCAAAAATTCTCAAATATCTAGGTTCGCGAAGCGTGTTTCCGCAGCACGGGTCAATGAAAAAGCTTCGTCTATAGTTTTAGGATTTGACCGTAAGAGTAAACATTGTAGATCCAGTTTAAGTCCGAAGATATAACACGATGTAAGTAAAGATTCAGAGATCTATGTTACTTGATTTGCAAGTACCATAAACTCACTCTCATATTCGGCCACCGTACCATTTGAAAGAGCTTAGAGAGTGCGTATTCCGCGTTCTGATCGCTGCCGCCTGATGCCATAAATAATACTCAAACGATTAATAACTAAATTTTTTTCTGATGAATAGTACCCGCGATGAACAGTACTTCGATGAATAGTTCTTTATTATTATTATTATTATTATTATTATTATTATTATTATTATTATTATTATTATTATTATTATTATTTTATTTTTTAGGGACCCTAATCGTAAGCTCTTTCAACGAGAGCTCTCAATGAAAGCACCAATTGATACCACCCGGTTAGGAGTTGTATCGGGATAAGACACACTTTTAGCGTGTGCGAGCTCCTTAAGAAATAGAGAGTTTATCTTAAACTTTGATTGATTCATAATAATGATTCGGTATGTATAACCGAATAACTCTAGCTTGTAAAACAAGCCAAACATAAAGACATATATAACCAATGACACTTTCCTAATACGACACAACGACATATCCTAAATAAATGTAACATGACATATCGTAAAGCCCGGGGCATATCATTAAACTCCATCTAGTATCTTAACTCACCATTGGAGATGCTATTACACTTTGTTATGAAACGTGATATTTCCCCTTCGAATTACTATCTATACGTTATTTGAGGTACAAAAGAGCACAACTTATGTGACAGTTATGACGTATAATTACAAAAATGAATGGTTGAATACTTGAATATGTTGGATACGTATGTAACCAATCAAAATGAGTTTTGTTACTGTAGTTGTAGTTAAATAACGCCCAATACCTGATTAGATTAAATAAACTAAACTTTGAATTTGTGGGTGAAAATATCCCCCACTGAGTTCCATTTATGGATGCTCATGGAAAAACTGCAATTCCTATGAAAAGAAGACATGTAAATATTATTTTGTGAGATGTTTTCTTTAGTTTAGGTGTTCTCATTCTAGTTTAAGGTTTGGTGCTTTATAAGTTCTACGTTTCGCTATTTTTCTAAAACTGTTCAGCTATATATATTTGTCTTTAAAAACATGATGCAACTATTCAGTTAATGCTTATACTGTGATTTTTCTTTACTAATTTGGATACGTTTATTTTTTAGTATCCGGATTGCAACAAACCTGCAAGTATCATAGACAACATACATATTTGAAGTAAGAAGACGCGTTGAAAATAGATTTGAACCCGTAGTCAATTGCACAGTAAATACTCAATTAACAGACAATTTCATATATTCATATCACTGTCTTTTACATAATAAACCTCAAAATTTGCATTGAAGTGTCACAGAAGTGTACGCTTGCTCTCTTAGAAAAAAAGGCAAGGTTGTACGTACCTAGAAAAATAAAATCCAAACCCCAAACTCGAATTTAACAACATAAATAGTACCATGCTCTTGCAAGAAAAAACTTATTACGCAGTCGATCCAATACATCAAACTTTAAAGCAAGAACCACCATTTGATCATGATAAGATTAGTGAACTGATGGTGATGACGCGAAATGGTGCTGACCATCTGGGCCACCTGGTGCAACTCTTCCAAGGTTGGCATCAAGTGACCTTCTCTTATAGTATTCAAGATCAGAAACTTTCATCCCTAGTTTACGTAACAAAAGTTGGCTTGAATCATCATTTTGCATGGCTTGACTTGCATTTGAGGTGATGCTGAAGACAAGGAAGAAGATGATAATGAGAAACAACCCCTTTGATGAGAAGGTATTTGCCATTAGGGTTTGGGGATTGTTTTAGATTCTCTTTTAATTGTTTTAGAAAATGTGAATGTGGAGATTGCATGGATACACGTAGTATTTATAGAATGTTGGAATGATTGAGAGAGAGAGAGAGAGAAATGGTGATTCGTGCCACATTGGTTTAGATTCTAAGGAAATGTTTTGAGTCACAACAAAGATCTGAATAACGCACCATGGATAAGCTGCAATTCTTTATTTGTCATCTTTGCATACGATTCTTCGGAAAAGAACATTGTATTTGATTATATTAACTTTAAATTTGCTTTGACTTGAAACCCAGTAAGAATGATACAGTAGTAGTGATACTTTGTCACTCTCGGATCCTTCATAGGAATAGAACATCAAATCGTAAATTGTGAGATGTTTAATTAACGATCATAAAATAGCATGTAGCATCCATTTGCTAGAGCGTTTTTAATGAACTATATTTATAAATTTTCTTTTTATATTATCCTTTCAGTTATTTCTCTATCATAATAATATCGTATGATGTACGTACATTTTTCTTTTACCGTATCTTTGTATAGTTCATGTAAACATGCATAAATATAACATAAGATATATTACCTTTATACGTTTATAAAAGTCTTTGTCATGTAATTTTGTTCAATGTATGCATATACATGTACCTTTTTGAGAAACGACACGAAAGTGCATTTCCGATGTCCTATACTTAGTTATTTTTATATAGTAATCTATGTATTTTTGGGTGCCGCCCCACATTGGTCCAACGTTGGTTAAAGGGATCGGAGTGGTTGCCCGACACTGGTGGGTTGAACATGTTTAAGAATGATTTTATTAATCAAAACATCCTACGTGGAATATTTTTGTCATTTCATGTGCAACTTTACTATCTAATTATCCAAGTTTTTATTTTTCCTGTCCAATCAATTGTTCAACACCACAATAAAAGGATGATGATAAGTCAAGTTTGCATAAATGTCACCAATAAAAATAAAACTATAAATATCAACCATAAACTTAAAGACTTGATTAAAGAGAAATTAACTGTTACTGTATTTTACAAAAAGTAATTATAGGCCGTTCGGAAAAAGAAATAAAACATGTAATGATTATGTTTTACTACGTAATAAACTATTACTGATTATATATTTGCTTGAAGACAATTATTTTAAAGTAGAATCTTTTATATAATAAAACAAAACTTTATTGTGAATTTTTTATTTAAAAAAATGAATTCATATCTTATTTAGTAATAATTTTATTTAAAAAAAAATATTTTCTTATTAGGTAACATTTTATATTTATCCATAACACAAGTAGAAGATAAATACAAAAAATATAAATAAGATGCAATTAATAATAGGATTAAAATTTTTTTATAATTATCTTTAATAATAAAAAAACTATAATTAAACATCATAAATCAACAAAACAAAGATTAAATTATTTGTTTTTTAATAAATAAAAATATATGATTCAAAAAAATTTTAAAAACCCGCGCGTGCGCGGGTATTATAACTAGTAACGTGACTAAAATAAAATAAAATAAATATAAATCTTTTAGCTTAGTGATATGGCGATCAACCAATTATTTCTATGGTTTTAGTTTGCACTTAGACATAGTGAGAAATTTTGTATGTGATTATCTGACTTTGTAAAGAAAATATATTCATCAATTACTTTTTTTTTTTTTTTTTGATAAAACTAATTATATTTACCCTTCGAAATATGACATTACAATACAATGGCAGGTAGCCGGGCAAAAAGTTGCGCCGCTACCCCCTTTTGAATAGCGAACCCTATTCTACTAAAAACAAAGTTTGAAACCTTAAGGGGCGAAGAAATGCTATTAACGACTTTCTGAACCCGATTCAAAAGTCACACAGCTTCAGGAGCGAGAACACCAAAGGTAGCAAAAGCAAACGGGACAAACACGTGTTGATTCTCCAGGCATGCTTTCTCGTGTTTTACCACTTTATTCGACTCTGCTTTGAGCGCCGCCTGCCCTGCAACAAAGCCAGTGTCCTTGAGCCCGACAAGGGGGGAGACCCCAGTTAGATCTACACAAGCGTGTTTTCCCCCTTCCCACCCAAACACAAGAATGTCCGCCGGGCGTAAGGTGGATCTCCCCTCTAAGGGATCAGTCAGGAAGTTCACTGGGGCTTCCTTTTTAGCAGATATCCCGGCCCGCTTAAGGACATCACAGAGTATATCTCTCACCAAATCATGCCAATATTTAAAACCCGGTAGCTCTTTACAGTGGATCGCGTGCTCACCGAAAGAATCCAAACACGCTTTACGACATACTGGACATGGCTCATCAACAGGGAACAAAGGAATCATCAGCCGGTACTTAAGGATAGCCCGGTATTCCATAGCCGACATGTGTTGTCCCAAGCCATCAATAGGTACAACAGCTAGGAAATCCTGAGCATGAGGGGTACGCAGACACTCAACCACAGCTCTTTGCCGAGGGGATAAAACAAACTTCTCTTCAAACCTCTTGACAGTTTCGCTATATAAGGCATTCGCCAGAATTTTCTGGGATTTAAGGGGGGCGGTGTCTTTAACAGTAACATTAGAATTAAAGCATATGATACACGTATAGCTTTGTGTATTATTTTTAATGTCATTGTAGAAATTTATAACCTAATACCAAAGGTCTAACAAATTCAATCAATCTCCCCTTTATTGAATGAGGAATGATATGTGAAATATGCATTATATAGCCTTGAAAAATATGCTTGCACTTTAGCCCTTTAGACTTCATAAAGTTTGCTCTTTAGTACTTCATGTTTCAACGCAGGAACACTTTTTCACAAACTTCTTGATAATATCTTTTCATCCCATGTGTTTTATTAACTTGTCGTTTCAACAATCATATACCTCTATGTATTGTTCACGAGGAGTTATGTGTCACGAGCCAAATTCCAAAAGGCCAGGTTTTGTTTGGAAGCATGTCGAATGTGAAAATTCTGGGTTTATCTTGTTGGGTTGTGTCGGAACACGTACCTCAAACGGTAAGGTGTAGTACGTGCCACAACTAGAGGACTTGACATGGCACCACATTGGTAGAGAGTTGGGGCCGCTTCCTTGATGAGTCCAAGCAGGACGTAACCAGTGAACCTCTATTATACGCGAGATGGAAGGCTAGTCCTTACTGGGATAAGAATGTTACACAGGGTCGAAGGAAGGACTCTGTGATAAGTGGTACTAGAACCAAGTTTGAGCGAGGCGGGCCGAAGTAGAATCACTCATTTCACTCTTCCTAAGTTCTTAAAAGTGTTCGCTGCCCAAATTTGGTAGGAGAGGTCCCTTGAGGTGTAGTAGAGGATAATGATGTTGTATCGAGATAAAATGCTGCATTCGATGGAAGTTAAAGAGAGTAATGGACTAATCCAACTGGGATGATAGTCGTTGCACACCGGATTTTAAGTCTCCACAAAGTGTAATGGACTAATCCAAGAAGGAAGGTAACCTAAGCACGCTGGGACTCAGAGAGTCGAATGTCCCATTAAGCCACGAAGTCGTAGTAAAGCCAAATCATTTGAGGGATTTAGCTCTTGGAGACAAATGACAATGCACTAGGTGTTCCATGAATTGGTGGTGGGAGAATGCCACGAGCCAAATTTGGAAGGGTTGGGCTCTCCTTGGAAGTATGTTGAATGCGAGGGTTCCTATTTTATCCTGTTGGTCTTGTTGAAGTACCCTAACCGTAAGGTGTAGTATGTGCCACAAGTACAGAAATCAACATGGTACCATACTGGTAGGAAGTTAGGGCCACTCGGCTGATTACTCCAAGGCAAGACGAAACCAATGAACCTTGATAACATATGGGGTGGAAGGTTGGTCTTTGTCGGGTTAAGAACTCCACACGAGGTCGAAGAAATGACTTAGTGACATATAGCTATTTATAGTCTTTGTTAACCTTAATAACATATACATAACATCGACGAATCTTAGTCATTTATTTTTCTTTAAAAAAAATAAGAGAAAGAAATGATTGATTTATTTGATTATAAGCCACTGCCTCCCTTTAAAAAAAAGTTAGATGTCTAAAAAGCGTTAATCATTATGAAACATAAACCACACCATTTTGATGATCATTTAACTTACTTTAAATAAAAGGTTATTTTCATACTTTCGACAAAAATGTTAGTTCTTTGCTTTTTTCGATACAGGAATTTGCATAATATATCTTATTTGATATAACACTAACGTTACACCCGAAACCCGTTTTCAAACGTGTATGACTCTAGATGAAATTGACTAAGACTTTTGTGAGTCGGGAGACTCGATATGATTGGTTAGTCAACGGATGTTAAGTTGAAGGTGTTATGTGATTGGCTAGTCAAACCCGATAATCAATCTAATAGTCAAAGAAGATGTAATATGGTTATAGGAAGATTGATGTGTCTCAAATATAAGAGATATAGACTTAAGGGACTAAAGTTGTCAAGTGTTAAATGAGTTACAAATTTAATGTGGCTAAAGTAGAAAGAGAAGGGACTTGAGGGACCTAAGTTGCCAAATGACCAAACTAGTACTAGAACCATATTGTTTTAGTACTTGAACAACCTTGTTTTAGCCTGTTGGGACTTAATGTGAAAGGATTCTCTCATCAGGGACTATTCTTGCCAAAATCTCAAATTGACACTAGAACCACATTGTTTTAGTACCAAGACCAAATGGTTATAGAACTTGAAGGACTAAAGTTGCCACAAGACCAAAGATAAAATAACTTCATGGTGAAGTAAGTCTTAGGATAAATCTCAAGACTTTCTGCACTTCTCCAAAGTATCCTATTTTAGGGGTGAAACTCGGTTTTAGAGGAGCAAAGAGGAGGGAAACCATAACCACTTGATCTAGAAAGAAGATTAGTTCCCATATCAAAAATAGAGGTCATAGCAAAGATCACATATCAAGAATGGAAGTGCTATGGCATGGATTTAAGCTTAAGGACCGTTAGTATGGATGCTAGAAGGTTATTGGTTATGGTTAAGAGCTTAGTCATAGTTATCGAGCTCAAAGTCAAGATTGAACCCCTATTAGTCTTTTAATTGTTGTTTATGTGTTGTCGAGTGTCATAGTCTATGTCTTCGTCATTCAAGTATCTTGGTGGCCAAATGGGCTGTTATATAAATGGTTAAAGTGTATGTAATGGGTTAAAGTAGTGTTTGGATTATAGTCTATTTGTACTCGTTTTGGGGCCAAACAGGTTATAGTTGTGTAATATGTTATAATATGGTTTGTTAAAGTGATGTGGTTGTTAAGTAAAATTGTGTCAAGTCAATTATTTTATTAATGTGTTATAGTGTTTGAAAGTGGGTCAAAACGGGTGTTTGGCAAATCCCGTAAGGTATGAGTTCACGGGTCGTTTAAACCACAAATGTTTATGGAAATGTTGTATTATGTTATGTTAAATGATTTCTGGAAGCTCCGGTGTTATGTCATGTTATAGAAATCGTTTCCGGAAAATGGATCGACAAAAGTGCACAAATGGGATATGTTGGGATGGCAACGGGTCGGTTTTGGGTCGGGTTTTAGTGTACCCGTACCCGTACCCGCACCCGCACCCGCACCCGCACCCGCACCCGCACCCGTTTATAATATCCAAACCCATACTCGCCCTATTACCCGCCGGACACTCGATTAATATTATCCATCGGTTTTTTGGGTTTCCCCGCGGGTATCGGTTATCCCCAAATGAATATTAGATGGACTAATGGTGGTATTAAGATTAAGTCACACTAAAATCCAGCAACAAAACAAAGGAAAACACTCTAATATATTCAAAAAATTTTAAAGTTAACGAAAATGAATACCGTATCAAACGATTTAACGCTTTTGAATAATTCATGTAAAAAATACGTAATAGAGATACTTATATAAAAAATATAGTGGAAGAAATTATATATAATGTATTTATATTTTACTCAATTATAATATCAATAAAGCGGGTTTAGATTCGGGTAAACATATACGGGTACGGGTACGGGTAATCGGGCGGGTATTACCAGAACTCGTCACCGAACCCGTACCCGGCTACAAAATTTTATTAATACCCAAACCCGCATCCAAACCCACCAACCAGCCCTCGAACCCGACCCAATTGGTCCGGGTTTCGGTTTTCCTCGTCGGTTTCGGGTGCTTTTGCCATCCCTAAATATGCATAAAAAGGCGTGTTTGGTACAACAAGTAGCTAGTGCAGAAAATGGATCATGTTAGAAAAATTATATATTTTAAGCCGTAAGTTGTTACAAGTCGTAACACCCGTCGTTTTAAAGGTAATTGAGTCTAGTTTCATTTAAAAATAGTCTTAAAGGCTGCTTTGTAATAGATTATTATCAGTTATTTAAAGAGTAACAGAAGGTCAGTTTTGGGTCACGTCGTTAATGCTTAAAAGTTTAAAATTTTGGTCAAATCGAGCACAGGGCTTAATAGCTAATTTGCTAGTTCGAGCACTTACATGTTGTGGTATAATGGGCATAAGTATTTGTATGAAACTTCAAAAGATTCAACATTTTTCGCACTAAAAATGAACATTCTTAGCTTTTCAACCATATATCACACATAGTATATGAACATCTAAATCAATACAGTTTAACTATAGAGTTCAGAGAAAATTAAAGATTTTGTTTTATTTTGAATATTAAAAAGTCGTTTGAAAAAACTAATATCTATGTTCGAAAATTGAATATGTTGTCGTAAAATGGGCATGAGTATTTGTCTACAACTACAAAAGATTCATCAGTTTTGCATTGAAACATACACATCATTTGTTTTTCAACCATATTCACACATAATATTTAAAATTCAAACCAATAAAGTTTATTAATATAAGTTGGATAAAATAGTAGAAATTTTTTTTATTTTCGATCTTGCTTGATATATCACATGTGATATAACACTAATATATAAGTTTTGACTGGTAGAAGAACAAAATTCTGGAACAACCACCCCACAAATTCTCTCTCCATTGGCTATTGTTTTAATTAATCCTAATTGCCCATCATTTTTTTTATCAATCTCTTAATTCCTTTGTTTCTCGAATGGATCTATAAAAGAGAGTGACTAACATTCGTGTTTAATCACTTTCTTGATAAGATTAGTTGCTTGTTTACAAAGAATAAAGGGGTGATAATCGTTTTTTTAGGGTTTCAAAATCAGTTAGTATAAACTGATTGGTTTATTAACTCTTTATTCATAGATCATGTACTTGCCTATTACGCACCTTATTGGTCGATTTAAACATCCTTTATCAATTAGGGTTTATTTTGGAAGATTAGGGTTTGTGTCGGTTTGTTTAGTATTGTTATTTTATTCTGTGTTCATATTGAACCTCTGATTGCTTATTACTATTTATGCTCATGATATTAACCCTGACCTGACATGAATTGATACTTATTATAATTGGTTGAGGTTTCTACTGGTTGTTTTGAATTAATTCTGGACTGAATTATGTATGGTTAATTATGAGTGAGTATGCAAAAATGCTTCTTGAGTCCGAAAAGGAGTGGGGGAGGGATAGGTGTTAAGGAGAATCATGGTGGTTCTACTGATGTTTCACAAAGGGTAAGAATGGCATGGATAACGGTTTTACCTCTACCGTACTGGATCTGTCTCATATTCTGCATTAGACGAATTAGACATTTCATTTGAAAATCCTACTAACGTGCGTGCTTATTCAGCTGAGTATCCAAGTATCATACGTCTACAGCAGTTAATGCGCTGAATGATGCTACCGAAGGGCCTATTTCTTATGTTAAGTTGGTTAATGGTGAGACGAGTATAAAAAGTGTTAATTTTCATGAATTGCTTGCACCAACAGGCAATGGAGCTAATATTATTGTATCAATGGAATCGGTTTATTCTATTCATGAACGATTTAGTAATACAATGTATGGTTTCTCTTTGGGCAAGTGTGTGGCATATCTAGTTGTTGAGAATCATGTCAAAAATACTTGGAGTAAATTCAATCTTGTTAAATTGATGATGAATTTCAAAGGTATCTTTTTTTTCACGTTTAATTCTACAGACGGGATGGACAAAATGCTTGAAAATGACCCATGGTTAATTCACAACGTACCATTAATTTTGAAAAAATGGGCACCGGATGCTAATATTATGATGGAGGATGTGTGTAGTGATCCGGTTTGGGTTAAGCTTCATGCTATTCCTATTACCGCATTTACGAAAGATGGGTTAAGTGCTATCGCAACCAAACTTGGTACTTCTTTAATGTTTGATTTTTACACATCCACTATGTGCATGAAGTCTTGGGGTAAGTCAAGCTATACTCGTATTATTATTGACTTGAGAGCTAATGTGGAGCTGAAACACTCACCCGTGGTGGCGGTGCCAAAATTCAAAGGTGACGGGTATATTATGCACACTATCCATATTGAGTATGAGTGGACACCTCTAAGATGCACAAAGTATAAGGATTTTGGTCACGTTCATGATGAATGTCCTAAGAAACTTATCTCGGATTTTATGAAGAACACCAAAACACCAAAGCATCCTACTCGTGGGGTTCAAGTTGGCTCAAAGACTAAGTTTGCTTATCTACCTAACACTGCAAGGAAACCGAATGAAACTAATGATAAAACTAATACTACGGGTCCTTCTACTTCAAATTCTTTTGGTGTATTAAGCTCTTTAGTGGATGTAAGGAGTGTAACCACCCATAAAATCCCATCAACATCAATACCAATATTAGGTATTTTCTCAGGTAAAATTTTGCTTTTCTTTCCTTTACATGCATGTAATGACTCACTAGACCTACTCACGCATCCCCTCAATCCAAATATCCTTACAACCACAGCACATGAACTCCTAACCTAAGATCACTACAACACCACAATAAGTAATCTATCATCACAATATACTAAATCTATCACAATACCAAAATAAACCCTAATCAAACCCTAATTGAGCCCTATGTGATTACAAAACCCTAACTGCTTATCTAAACTATTTTGAAAGTACTCAAGGCTTATGTAGGAGTTACATTAGCAACTTTAGGATATATTAGACTCCCTAAACCTTAGTACAACCCTTTAGAAGCTTAGGTACAAGTCCCTTAAGCACAAAACCCTAACTAGGTTTTATAAGTCCCAAAACTAGGTTAAACCTTCCCAAATCTTTACCATAAGTTACCAACACTTACTATAAGCTTCTTAGGACTTAATCTTAGTCACTAAGTACCCATAGGACCCTAATCTGGGCATTAAAACTTTGGCTAAACCCTAATCTCTCACTAAACAAAACTAGGTCTAAACTAAACCTAAACTAGTAAAACCTAAACATAAGCACCTCAAGCACCTTAACCTAGTTACCTAGAACCTTAAGCATCTCAAGCACACACCCTAGCTCCTCCCTAAGTATCTTACAAGTAGGTTGGTCACCTACTTTAGGCGCGGCATCACCACCACCACAAACACCCCTACACGCCCCCTAGCTACCCCATAGCCATCCTTAGTCATCCTTCTAGCCCTTAAGAGTCACCACTAGTTGTAGTTAGTCAACCCCCCCCCCTCTCGCCACCTAGCACACCCTTTCTTGCTCATTACTCCAATCGACCCCTATAAATACCTCACCACCCATTCCATTTCAAATCACACCTTACTTTCTTTTCACCTCACACCTTCTGGTCCTAGTAGTAGTACAAAAGCCTTAAAAGGCATAGAAGACAAGTAGCTTAGCCCTAGGTCCTTGTCGAGTTCCATTTTGAGCCTAGGAAACCCTAATCCCCACGTTAACCCTTCCCTTGACCAAGTAAGCTTTATTTTTATTCTAATAGCTTTATTACAGTACTGGGATAGTTATAGGATACCTTAGAACCTTTGCTTGAGCCTTGATCACTTTCATTTGCTAGTTTTCATTTTAAAACCCTAATTTGAGTCGAATTGCTAAAAATATGCTATAATACCTTAAATTAAGCTATAAGTTAGTTTAGGCAACTTAAATAAGCTAATATTTGTAAATCATAAGCTAGGAAATACTTTTGTTTCATAAAAATATAGTTTGAATGGAATTAGGACTAGTTTTGCAAAAGTTTCCATGCATAGGGGTATATATGGTAACTTTCTGAAAATATTAAGTCAAGGGACTATTTTTGACATTTCTTAAAAGTATAAGGTATAAGGACCCTTTTAACAAAGTCACATAACCCTAGGATAAAAGTTATAAAAGTTATAAACTTATAAGGACTAGTTTTGGAAATATTAGTAAGTCAAGGGTATAAATGGTAATTTTTGAAAACTTATAAGTCTAAGGGTCATTTCTGTCACTTTTCTAAAATATATAAGTATAGGAGCTAATTGTGTAAAGACTAGATAGTTAGAAATCTAAATAACATAAAGTATATAAGTTTAGGGTAGAAATTGTATATATGTAAAACTTAAAGGTTAATAAGTAAAGTATTACCCTAAAAACAAAAGCATAACATAATAGTAGGGAGCTTCATGTGAGGGGTTTCATTTGGGTATTCGTTTTGACGAGTTTGTTGGGTTTAGGAATTAAAGTGCCCTGCCTCCTCAAACGTATACTACATGACCTCTGGATTATGATGGCCCGAACAGTGTTATATTATAACTAAATCTAAAATAATTAACTCAATAGTAGGGAGCTTCGTGTGAGGAGTTATATACTTCTGAATTATGATGGCCCGAACGGTATTATGTTGGCAGCATAATACAATAGTAGGAAGCTTCATGTGAGGAGTTATACTTCTAGATTGTAACAATTCGCAATTTCAGGTTAACTTTTATTTCCGAAAATTTTACTATTCACTTTTTACTATTCACGTCCAAAATTTTTATTTCATATTCTCGTAAGTTAAACTATTTTAATGATAATCCGAGAATTTCACACTCGTCGGATCATTTCTGCAAAAATCACGAAGCCGTGTCCGAGATTTACTTTTAGGTTTAAACGTCATTCCAGCATCCCGATATGTCCATAAAAGATAATAAACAATAGAAATATGATTTTCTCTCATTTTAGGACAATTCCAATAGTTTTGGAATTTTACGTTTTTCAGTTCAGCGTTTTACGCGAATTACGCGTTTTAGACCCGTGTTTCCAGTTTTTAGCAGGGTTTTAGCACCCAATAGAACCTACCACTCATTTTATATTTTATTATGGACTATATTGACATGTTTAACCATGCTTTCAAGTTTCATATTTTTACGATACCCGGTTTTACGTTTTGAGGCTTAATCATTTACGGTTAGCATTTTACGGAGTCAAAATGCACAAACTAAGCAAGATAGCACCAAGAGTCATCATCTAGTCACCCTTATCCTTATGGAACCGACTTAGGGGAGGGGGGAGTCACCATGTGTGGTTAAATCTTAACCATTGATCTCTAGGATGGTTACAAGTGTCTAAAACTAACCATGGTTAAATTCTAACCCAATATATGGTTAACTATTTTTCCTACCCTATAAATACCAAGCTAAAACACATAGAAAACTTGCACCACACCTTCTTATAACCTTCAAGTCCTAAAACCTAAGGCACTTTTCTTATATTTTGTAAGAAAGTTAACTAGTTTTTGAAAGAAAACTAGTGTTTGATCTTCAATCTTGGAAATTTTCTAAGAAAAGTTGTTATAACTTTAAAGTCTCCAAAAAGACGTAGTTATAATCTTCAAATGGCTTTGGACTTTCAAGAAGGCGTCGTTATAATCTTCAAATAACCTCGGTTTATCATAGATTGCAAAGAGTGAGCTTAAGTCTATCAAAGTCCGTACCTTACTAGTTACTTACCTTTCTTTTAGAAAGCCTCAAGTTGTAAGCAAACCCTAACATACTTTCTTGCTTAATTATCATTTTCAAGCTCTTTGTGTTCCTTTCATGCTATATATGTTCTTGTTATTGTGTTCATGATGTTTAAAAATGGATAAAACAAGTATTGGTATACATATGTTAACTTATGACAAGTAAACAAGCAAACTAGTGATTTTTATGGAGAACCACGACCAAAACATTATATAAATGATATTAGACTGTTACATATTGTAGTAGAGGACTTAACAAGGAAAACATAGCAATTTGAATCACCCAAAACGAGTACCCGAGTCAAAAGTTATAACCATTTGAAGTTAGCGAAACCAAAACGGCAAAACTGCCTATACCTACTGTTTTTGCATTCTGCCATTTTGAAAGTCACCCTTCTGGTTCGAATCATCAAAAAGTTAAAACACGAAAGTTGTCCGGAACGACGTTTTCGTTCAGGTTTAAAGAAGCTCGAGCCCTGAAAACGCTTTCCGAGTGATAATTTTCTTCAAATTCTTAACAGCCCATTTTAGACCAAAGTCACTATATTATAGTTATGATTTACTAAGACCAAGAGGTCTAATGACCTAAAGCCAAGACCACAACCATGGCTAAAGCCAAGGTTGAGTCTCAAGACCGTGGAAAAATGACCAAGGTCACGGCGAAGCCATGACTAAATGACCATATAAACTTACTTAGGCGAAAACATGAACCAAGGAGTTAGCGATAACTTGAACATACAATTTGGATCTACTTCATCTAATAGAATCATGAGATACAAGTTATAAGAAACTTACCCTAATAACAATCTTCATGTAAAAGTAAACTTTCCTAAGTTTATTCAAATATTGGACATGTAACTTTTCGGATCAAAACTTATATATTTGTTATCAAATACTACAATAGTAGGGAGCCTCATGTGAGGAGTTCATTAAGTAAGCCGTCAAGATGAGTTGTGGATTTACGAATTAAAGTGTCCTGGCTCCTCGAACGTTTACTCCATGACTTCTGAATTATGTCGGCCCGAACGGTAGTAAGAGATATACAACCTATACATGTTTCATAAACCATTTATATTTAAAGACTTACACTATATACTAAGTACTACATCATGAACATTATGCAAGACATATATAGGAAATTCTTCGTATTCTTAGACGTTACTCCAAACCTAAGTCACAACGTTCTATTATAGGCTGCTCTTAGAGACTTTCGAGATTTGACTACCACTTTCATTTCACATCACTTAAGCTTAAGGTAAGTCATAGCCCCTACTCTTTTCATACTTGTTTTAACTCTTGGGGGGGGGGGGATACATGCTCAACTACTTGCTTACTTGTACAAATACTCAAAACATTTATACTTGACTGTGTTATACTTGATTGCATACATACATGACTGTGTTATACTTAATTGCGTTATTCTATTTAGTAGCTAGTACTTATCTTTGGGAAGTGGCTCCCAGTTGTCTTTGGGAAGTGGCTCCCAGTTGTCTTTAGGAAGTGGCTCCCAGTAAACTTTTATCTTTGGGAATTGGCTCCCAAGTGAGGTCTTCGGAGATGAAGTAGAGACTCACTACTAATTGCTTAATTGTTTTGATGAACTATTACATGTCTTATTCATTCTATATATTTAGCAGTGGGTTGTGAACACACAGGTTGCAAGTGTTGTTATGAGCGGGACTTGCAACTGAGTGGATTCTCAATGCCTTTGCTGTGTGAACATTCTTTTGAGACTTTTTCAACTGTTTTAAGACAAACTCTATGAACTCACCAACCATTGTGTTGACACTTTAGCATGTTTATCTCAGGTCTGTAAGGTGATAGCTGTTGCATGGAGCATAGAGTCGCTTGGCATGTTTTGAAGACTTATGCTTTTATCTTTACCATTCGATATATTTTAAAACTCTTATGTATTGTATTATGGAACTCAAGTTTGTAACTCGGAATTTATTAATCGAATGGTAACTTTTCAAAACGTCTCATTTAGAGTTCGTTTTCTATACCTTGTTCTTTGTATTATGAAGTAGCACCCCTATGACACAGTCTTCCGCTGCGATATTTTGGGGGTGTTACAGATTGGTACCAGAGCCTTGGTTATAGAGAACTAGGTTGCATATACTACCTAGACTATAACTGCTATAAACATTAAGACTCTCCTCTTTTGCCTTACACACACTTCATGCGCATATGCTTATTGCTAATTGTTTGTTTAGGAGAAACCCCAGACGATAGTCAAGTCATCAAAAATTTAGAGCTAAGTAATAATTATTTATTTAACTTAATCTTGTGACAGTTCTTGTTTGATAAGACATAAGATTAAGTTAAATAAAGGTTATTAGTTTCCTGTAGAGATTTGATGATTTGCCTTATACTTACTTTATATGATTCTAATACCTAGAAGTGATTCATATGTCCTAGTACGACACTCAAACCTTTCTACAAGCGCGACTAGTCCTTTTCGTCATATCACCTTCTCTAGATATCCAGACTACGTTACCCTTTCACAACTTAAGAGCAGAAAGTCTACCCAATTATGTAGTATCAATTGTTGAGATATGTGTGCCTTGTAATATGTATACGTGTGAAAGGAAGCAATTATAATTATGGTAGCCAACATAATTATAAATGCGTCACGACTCACGTAGACATATGTGACCATGCTTACATTAATCAACGTTGACTCAAATTGACAAGATTAAAGACTAAGTAGTCTAGGAATATCACCTCATATCTGACGTCGACAAAATATCCCTCCTTGTAGATATCATGGCACCAAAGAGAGTAACTCGTAGCACTAGCCGAGGTGGTGCAACACCAAGAGGTGGAAGAACTGGTGGTCGTGGAGGTAGAGGAGCTACTCACAACACTAGTAATCCTAGTAATGATAGTGGAAGAACTGGTGGACGTGGAGGTAGAGGAGATGCTCACGACACTAGTAACCCTAGTAACGATGGTGGAAATCCAGATGTCTCCACCATTATTGCCCAACAACTACAAAACCTACTTCCCACTATAGTCACACAAGTTGGCAATCACATGAACAATTCGGGAAACCACGGAAGCATAAATGACGCTACAAATGATGGAGGAAGGAATGGTAACAACAACAACAACCATAGGACTGGATGTACGTATAAGGAATTTACGTCATGCAAGCCAATTGAGTTTAATGGTAAAGGAGGTGCATTGGCATATACACGATGGGTCGAGAAGATGGAGTCAGTAATCGATATCAGTAACTGTGCAATCCACCAGAGAGTGAAATATTCTGCATGCTTGCTATCAGAAAAGGCATTGACATGGTGGAACATGCAGATTTAAGCAAGGACTAAAGAAGCAGCTGTAGGCATGACATGGGACGACTTTAAGGGACTACTGAAGGAAGAGTACTGCCCGGTTAATGAAATGCAAAAACTAGAAGACGAGTTTTGGCATCACTCTATGGTAGGGGCTGGTCATGCAACCTACACAGATCAGTTTCATGAACTAGCTAAACTAGTTCCTCATCTGGTTACCCCTGAATCCAAGAGGATTGAGAGGTACATCTATGGCCTTGTTCCCGAGATTCATGGGATGGTGAAAACAACTGAACCTCCCACAATTCAAAGTGCAATATTGAGAGCAGGGACCCTAACAGATGAGATGGCTAAGAATGGAACTTTGAAGAATAGTGACAAAAGGAAGGGAACGGGTGAATCGAGCGAACAAGTGGGTACAATGGTTGATAATAAGAAAGTGAGAGGATTTGCGGCAACTGTTTCTAATCAGAAAAAGTATGAGGGTCTACATCCTAAGTGTACTAAATGTGCTTATCATCATCAGAGGTCTGAGCCATGCCCTGTGTGTTATAATTGCAAGAGGTCTGGGCATTTTGCAAGTCAGTGTAAATCAATTACAAGGCAGGCGAATGCGGACAATATAGGAAACAACCAAAAGACATGCCATGAGTGCAACAACCCAAACCACTTCCAAAATACTTGTCCTAAGTTGAATAGGGAACAGGGACAAGTACTGGATAACCCGACTCTAGCAGTAATGCTTGAAGAAAATAACCCAAACCGTGGATACAATGTTAGTCCACCTCGGGGTCGAGCATACTATTTGGGTGCTAAGGAAGCCCGCAATGCGTAACGGGTACGTACCTTATCCTACCATATTATTCTATTTTAAATCTAGCTTTATTATGCCGCTATTAAGATAAGAGATCTGGACACACTAAACTTCGGGACGAAGTTTCCTTAAGGGGTAGAGACTGTAACAATTCGCAATTTCAGGTTAACTTTTATTTCCGAAAATTTCACTATTCACTTTTTACTATTCACTTTTACTATTCACGTCCAAAATTTTTATTTCATATTCTCGTAAGTTAAACTATTTTAATGATAATCCGAGAATTTCACACTCGTCGGATCATTTCTGCAAAAATCACGAAGCCGTGTCCGAGATTTACTTTTAGGTTTAAACGTCATTCCAGCATCCCAATATATCCATAAAACATAATAAACAATAGAAATATGATTTTCTCTCATTTTAGGACAATTCCAATAGTTTTGGAATTTTACGTTTTTCAGTTCAGCGTTTTACGCGAATTACGCGTTTTAGACCCGTGTTTCCAGTTTTTAGCAGGGTTTTAGCACCCAATAGAACCTACCACTCATTTTATATTTTATTATGGACTATATTGACATGTTTAACCATGCTTTCAAGTTTCATATTTTTACGATACCCGGTTTTACGTTTTGAGGCTTAATCATTTACGGTTAGCATTTTACGGAGTCAAAATGCACAAACTAAGCAAGATAGCACCAAGAGTCATCATCTAGTCACCCTTATCCTTATGGAACCGACTTAGGGGAGGGGGGAGTCACCATGTGTGGTTAAATCTTAACCATTGATCTCTAGGATGGTTACAAGTGTTTAAAACTAACCATGGTTAAATTCTAACCCAATATATGGTTAACTATTTTTCCTACCCTATAAATACCAAGCTAAAACACATAGAAAACTTGCACCACACCTTCTTATAACCTTCAAGTCCTAAAACCTAAGGCACTTTTCTTATATTTTGTAAGAAAGTTAACTAGTTTTTGAAAGAAAACTAGTGTTTGATCTTCAATCTTGGAAATTTTCTAAGAAAAGTTGTTATAACTTTAAAGTCTCCAAAAAGACGTAGTTATAATCTTCAAATGGCTTTGGACTTTCAAGAAGGCGTCGTTATAATCTTCAAATAACCTCGGTTTATCATAGATTGCAAAGAGTGAAGCTTAAGTCTATCAAAGTCCGTACCTTACTAGTTACTTACCTTTCTTTTAGAAGCCTCAAGTTGTAAGCAAACCTTAACATACTTTCTTGCTTAATTATCATTTTCATGCTCTTTGTGTTCCTTTCATGCTATATATGTTCTTGTTATTGTGTTCATGATGTTTAAAAATGGATAAAACAAGTATTGGTATACATATGTTAACTTATGACAAGTAAACAAGCAAACTAGTGATTTTTATGGAGAACCACGACCAAAACATTATATAAATGATATTAGACAGTTACATATTGTAGTAGAGGACTTAACAAGGAAAACATAGCAATTTGAATCACCCAAAACGAGTACCCGAGTCAAAAGTTATAACCATTTGAAGTTAGCGAAACCAAAACGGCAAAACTGCCTATACCTACTGTTTTTGCATTCTGCCATTTTGAAAGTCACCCTTCTGGTTCGAATCATCAAAAAGTTAAAACACGAAAGTTGTCCGGAACGACGTTTTCGTTCAGGTTTAAAGAAGCTCGAGCCCTGAAAACGCTTTCCGAGTGATAATTTTCTTCAAATTCTTAACAGCCCATTTTAGACCAAAGTCACTATATTATAGTTATGATTTACTAAGACCAAGAGGTCTAATGACCTAAAGCCAAGACCACAACCATGGCTAAAGCCAAGGTTGAGTCTCAAGACCGTGGAAAAATGACCAAGGTCACGGCGAAGCCATGACTAAATGACCATATAAACTTACTTAGGCGAAAACATGAACCAAGGAGTTAGCGATAACTTGAACATACAATTTGGATCTACTTCATCTAATAGAATCATGAGATACAAGTTATAAGAAACTTACCCTAATAACAATCTTCATGTAAAAGTAAACTTTCCTAAGTTTATTCAAATATTGGACATGTAACTTTTCGGATCAAAACTTATATATTTGTTATCAAATACTACAATAGTAGGGAGCCTCATGTGAGGAGTTCATTAAGTAAGCCGTCGAGATGAGTTGTGGATTTACGAATTAAAGTGTCCTGGCTCCTCGAACGTTTACTCCATGACTTCTGAATTATGTCGGCCCGAACGGTAGTAAGAGATATACAACCTATACATGTTTCATAAACCATTTATATTTAAAGACTTACACTATATACTAAGTACTACATCATGAACATTATGCAAGACATATATAGGAAATTCTTCGTATTCTTAGACGTTACTCCAAACCTAAGTCGCAACGTTCTATTATAGGCTGCTCTTAGAGACTTTCGCGATTTGACTACCACTTTCATTTCACATCACTTAAGCTTAAGGTAAGTCATAGCCCCTACTCTTTTCATACTTGTTTTAACTCTTGGGGGGGGGGGGGGGATACATGCTCAACTACTTGCTTACTTGTACAAATACTCAAAACATTTATACTTGACTGTGTTATACTTGATTGCATACATACATGACTGTGTTATACTTAATTGCGTTATTCTATTTAGTAGCTAGTACTTATCTTTGGGAAGTGGCTCCCAGTTGTCTTTGGGAAGTGGCTCCCAGTAAACTTTTATCTTTGGGAATTGGCTCCCAAGTGAGGTCTTCGGAGATGAAGTAGAGACTCACTACTAATTGCTTAATTGTTTTGATGAACTATTACATGTCTTATTCATTCTATATATTTAGCACTGGGTTGTGAACACACAGGTTGCAAGTGTTGTTATGAGCGGGACTTGCAACTGAGTGGATTCTCAATGCCTTTGCTGTGTGAACATTCTTTTGAGACTTTTTCAACTGTTTTAAGACAAACTCTATGAACTCACCAACCATTGTGTTGACACTTTAGCATGTTTATCTCAGGTCTGTAAAGTGATAGTTGTTGCATGGAGCATAGAGTCGCTTGGCATGTTTTGAAGACTTATGCTTTTATCTTTACCATTCGATATATTTTAAAACTCTTATGTATTGTATTATGGAACTCAAGTTTGTAACTCGGAATTTATTAATCGAATGGTAACTTTTCAAAACGTCTCATTTAGAGTTCGTTTTCTATACCTTGTTCTTTGTATTATGAAGTAGCACCCCTATGACACAGTCTTCCGCTGCGATATTTTGGGGGTGTTACATAGATTACGATGGCCCGAACGGTGTTATGTTATAAGCATAGAAACCTTAGGAGTAATTATTTAAGAAACTTAAAACAACTAAAGAACTTAACCACACAAACACACCTACAAAAACCCTTAGGACACGTGAGTAAGGCAATCTAGTTTTCGAGTCATTTTTCACATCAATCATATCATCCTTAAGCCCAGGTGAGTTCATAGCCTCACTCTTTCTAAATGCTTTATAAACCCTGTGAGGGGGTTACATGCTTACTTTTTCTTTAAATCGAACACAAGTCTTTTTCTTTGGTTATTGCATGAGTGTTACTTTCTGCCACCATTACATAACTAAAATTCATGAACCATAATCACTTATGGGGGGTACCCAAGTGAACGCGAGTATAGTTGATTGATCTATTGGAGTTTGATAACTCCCGTTTGTTTGCCCCAGTCGGGTACCAATAAGTACTATACTTGAAACCTCTCAAGGTTTAACTTTGGCAAGTTAACCTTATCTCTGTCCCATCATGTAAGGGTCAGCAGTGCCCTATGATCTGGACTGTTAACGTGCGGTTCATGAGCTTAGTGCAATAAATCTTTTCTCATTATAATTGTATATGCATTGCAATTATCAAAAACCCAACATTTTCCCTTGAAGGGTGTAACATCTGAACCCTGGGGAAACTTGTATTCACACTACCACTTAAACCTATGACTCTCACTCAACACCTAGTGTTGACTTTTAAGCATGTATCCTAGGTATATAGATATTACGGATCTATGGCACAAGGTGGCACTGAACTTGGAGGACTTTCAACCCTGTTATCATTCAAAATACTATTTTCACACTTAGATTCACGGGACCTCTTCTTAATAAAACTCTGATAATTTAATGAATGATAACTAATTTTATAAAAACGTCTCTTTTCGAGTCGTTTTCTATTACTGTAACTGTGATTCCATAAGGTAATACCCTAGATCTAAATCCGCTGCGATCTGTGAAAATGGGGGTGTTACAAGGAGGGAGAGACCCGTAAAGATTTGACTGATGGTAATGAGAATAGGAACATGGATAAACAAGCGAGTCCACCTAGTGGTTCATTTAGCAATCCAAGTACTACGTATATCTCTCGTTGAAAGATTAATATTATAGAAAATAAAATACTTGATGGGAAGCTTGTGCTATTTGGTGATGATGGAAAGCCGCTTCCTATGCAAAAGGAGGCTAATGTGACATTGGTATGTGGACCTAGTTCTACTACGAAAATGCAAGGAAAAGACTCAGATTCTAATGAAGTCGATGATGTTTATGATGAGACTTCTTTTTAAATAACTAGTGGAGGTGCATATGATGCTAGTTTGCATGTGGATGGAGACTATGATCAATTTGACACTTATGACCTTCAAGGATTAACTCCGGAACATTGGGCGTTTTGTGATGCAATGGATATTACCTTCGTGGTCAGCTTAAACATTATTTTATGCCTTGTCCTTATAGCAGTTGTTCATAAGTTTTGTTTATCTTTCTTAAGATAGTTTTGGTTTAAAGCACAATTGGTGCATTTGTTTCCCTTCTTTATAACGGGTTTAGATGTGAAATTCACCTAAATTCTATGTACTTAAATGTTTTTTTGGATTAATAAAATTTACCAAGGGTATCCCCTTTTACCAAAAAAGAAAAAAATAAAATCAATTACAAGTTCAAACAATGAACATTCTATCGTAAATTCAGTATAAGTATTAGTATAAAAATCCAAAAGTTTCACCATTTTTTTCTTTACAAACTACATATCTTAGGGTGCGTTTGGTTTCCTCCTAAGGGAATCAAACTATCACTATGAAAGTGATAGTTTGTGTTTGTTTGTGTTGCCTGGGCCCACAACTATAACTATGAAAGTCTAATATATTTCATACTCCATATACAACTCTTCAGGAGGGAATGGATCTTTCATAGTTGAGGGACCCACCACTACTATCAAACTCATACCCATTGTCATTCCTCGCAGCATACCAAACGCACCCTAAACTTTTTAACCATATGTTACACATAATAGTTAGACGTATAAATAAGTGCAATTTTTTTGAACTATAAATAGTGCAATTTATCAATAAAAGTTGGACAAAATAAACATATATCATAAACAAGTGTAGTCTATTCACATCAATAATAAAAGGAGACTTTTTATAACTGACACCAACATATCACATATGATTTTGTAGTGCAAATTATCAATATCGCAACAACAAAAGCGAATTAAAAAAGTTTCGATGTTTTGTCCAATTTCAACAATTTAATTAATTTCTCTTATTTAAGTTTCAAATTATAATGTGTCGTGTATGGTTAGAAAGCTACTAGCAGACAGGGGCGGAGCTTTGTTTATAAGAGTGGGGGGCAACAAAGTTTTTGTGCACATAAAATATGTAGGAAAAACAACTAAATTGGTAGATAAATAGCTGGTGCCCTCAAGCAATTTTTTAAAGCGCCCTCGACACTCTCTTAGATTACTAGAAATCAAAGTGAATTTTAATGTCAAAACTGTTATGTGGTCGTTTTGTTCATCGGAAAAATGAAGAAGAAGGTGTAATTGGGAAGTGGGAAAGTTATGTGGGGTAGTTGGGTGAGTGACTGAGTGAGACAAATCACAAGTGGAGTAAAGTTTTTAAGTTTCGTTTAGTATTAAATAGAGTAACATAAATAGAGTAACATAACTGTTATAATTTTTCAAAACTCACGCACCTGTGTATTTTAAGGCAACATCATGGTTTCACCTATAAATGTATAATGTAATGAACAATTCAACTCGATTTATTTAAGGTAAACAAATTGAACTTACGAGTAAAAGTTTATTTTAAGGGTAAAGTTAAACATACGCAACATATTTTTTTAAATAAACACAAGTACGCAACGTACTTTGTAAACTGTCAAAGATACATAAAAAATTTTCAAATATTCTACGATCTAGCTAATATAACCGGCTGATAGCAGGTTACCAGGTTACCCCAAGATTAAAAGTTACACCATCGGTCACTAAACTGGATAAAATTTACGCATTTGATCATATTTTGGTAACGCTCGTTATAAAAAAAAAAAAAAAAAAAAAAAAAAAAAAAAAAAAAACCTTTAGCATTTTTTTTTTTTTTTTTTTTTTTTTTTTTTTTTTTTTTGAAATCTAGATAAAATCTTTTTTTTAATTAAAATTTAGAAAAGAAATTTAAATAAAAAAAATAAAAATACTATTTAAAAAAAATTAAAATGTATTAAAAAAAAGTAAAAAAATAATTTTTTTTTAAAGTTAAAATTTAAAAAAAAAAATAAAATTTATAAAAAATTTCATATTTGTGAAAAATAATTAAAAAAATACTTTTTTTTTAAATATTATTTTTTTTATTTTAACTTTTTTTAAAAAATTTAAATGTTTTTAAAAAAAATTAATTTTTTAAAATTTTAACTGTTTAAAAAAATTTTAAAATTTTTAATTTTTTTATAAATTATAACTTTTTTAATTTTTTTTTAAATCTAGATTAAAAACTTTATTTTTTTAACTTTTAAATAAAATATGGACGAAAGAAAAGTAACGAGCCAAAATAGGACCAAATGCGTAATTAACGACCATTACCAAAATATGATCAAATACGCGAGAAATGAGACAGTTTGGGGACCAAAGGTGTAACTTATTTGTTAGTGACAACCTGGTAACCTTCTACCAGCCGGTCATATTAGCTAGATTGGAGAATATTTGAAAATATGTTGCATATCTTTGACAGTTTACAAAGTATGTTGCGTACATGTGTTTATTTGAAAAAATATTTTGCGTATCTTTAGCTTTACCCCTTTATTTTATAGACATCTTCACCCGTATATAGTGAGTCTTAATTGTACTGAGGTGAGGTAGAGTATTTTTGTTGCATTTAATCATTGAAGATAGCATTTTTGTGACCTTTAGTCAAACCAGACTCGACTTTTTTAAAGTTACACAAAAAACGTTTTATCGTTCAAAGCCCTCAGTGATCAAAATTCCTGGCTCCGCCATTGCTAGCAGAGTACCCGCACGTTGTGACGGCGGGTACCCTGTAATTAAAGTCCACACACCAACAAAATAAAAATGACGAGCTGTTAACCTGAGAAGAAAAGAAGAAAATGATCTCGGTCTATCCCCATTAATCTATTTTACCAGTTTTGACGGTCCTCTTAGGTTCATTTTCGAACAGCTTTTATTAGCTAGCCGAACTGGTGGTGACTCCGATTCTCGGTTAAACCAGTTTAATCCGTTGGTCTGTTCTGGTTAATAACATATATTTGTCATTGTATGGGTGTTTAAAAAAAGCATTTATTAGGTATTTATTGAAAGACTATTACAAGTCTATAAATTTAAGACATTTAATTTTCTGATGTAACTTCATTTTCTATCATTAGTAAGTGTTGCTTAAAATTATAAACATTCCATTATGGAAATGTTTAAAATACATTATAAAGTAGTATAGATGTATGTCTAGTTTCCAGTAAAAAAATGGTGAAACTTTCAAATCTTATCTAAAAAGTTATGTTCATTTTACTACATGAGTTTAATGGTCCATACTTTCAATTACGATTAAATCACATGTGATATATATCATACAAGTTTTAACACTAAAAGTTATAGAGAAACAAAAAACAAAAAAAGAAATTTTGTCGAAAGTATGTTAAGATGTTTCTCTATCGAAAGATATTTAAATGCTTCTTATGATGATGTAAACTAGTCATTCAATCTCTATGTTTTTTGTTAGTTTTTAAAATAACTTAACTATTAGCTTATAATACAAGATAATTAAAGTATTTTTAAATATGTCTGTATATACCTACAGGGCACATAGGTTTGGCTAACAACAACTAAATGGATGTTGTTTAAGCTTAGTTGAATTGACAATGTTTCCAAATATGAACTCACTTAATATTAATCATATCTTATTAAAGCTCATTTACCTTTAATTATATGTGTTAAAATCATGTATTTATAAAAATTATGAGTAAATATTTGAAAACATTGTTATTTAAGATTTAGCTTAAACAACACTTATTGGGTTGTTGTTATCAAAACCTAATAGATGTTTATTAAAAATAGTGGATGTTACTCATACTTCCTATAAAATGATTATATATATATATATATATATATATATATATATATATATATATATATATATATATATATATATATATATATATATATATATATATATATATATTAAAAGACAAAAGATTTGGAATATTTGTTGTTTTAGATTGCACTATTATGTGATAAAGTTATTAAGTTTGACAATACAAATTTAATGAATTACAAGAAGTGTGTAATAAGTACTTGAAATTTATTAGAAATGATAGAATAAATAAAAAGTTTAACAGAATTTATAGTGTATTATTCTGAAGTATATTATTTGAAGTGGGTAAATTTATAAAATTTAACTCCACAAACATATGTCATAACATGACAAGAATGTATGATGTGACATGCAAAGATGAAAATGTGAAAATAATAAGTATATTAAATGTGGGCATAATTAAAAAATATTTTTTTTTACTTTCCTCGTATTTCGCATATTCTTTATTTTACAACTTTTAACTATTAAAAATTAAACTGTGTTTATATTTAAAATATAATAACAATCGACGTAAACATGTAAAAACATATATGTTTATGTAGAAAAACACATACTATACTAATTACTATTTTTAATATGCAAATTTATGTTTGTCTTTCCGTCATGAGTAATACGAATATGTGTATATAATTTTTTGCATATTAAAACTAGGGCTATAAACGAACTGAATGTTCAGTGAACATTTCATGAACCATTCGGTATAAAGTTAGTTTATATTCGTTTATTTATTAAATAAACGAACATGAACAATATTTTGCGTTCGTTTAGTTAAATGAACTCACATGAACAAAATTCGCATCCGTTCATTTATACGGGTTCGTGGACGTCCAATTATGCGTTTATTAACGTTCGTTTATATTCATTTATTTGTTTATGTTTGTATACCATATATTTTAACTGTATATTTTTAAATATGTTTGTTTAAACAATACAGTACTTATAAAATAAAATATTATGCATACATAATCTAATAAAGTTTATGTTTGTTTTTCTACGTTCATGTATATTTGATTGTCCATGTCCGTTTAGGGTTCGTTTAGTGTCTTAATGAATAAACATAAATGAACATAAATAACTCATTTTCTAAATTAACGAACATGAACAAGAACATTCATCCATTTAAGCGTTCTTGTCCGTTTATTTGCCTGGTTAAAATTAAATGAACGAACATGAACAAGGTTCCATTCGCGTTCATCCGGTTCGTTTACAACCCTACTAAAAACGCTCATTATTTATGTAAAATCATGTTGGAGGTGTAATACTTGGTATGAGTATTTATAATGGGATTATGATTATTTAATGTATGAATTAATCAACATGAAAATAAGTTTTTAAGATATCAAGTTTATTCTATATGTTTTTAATTTGTCAGATTTTGTGTTGATTACAAGACTATTTGCTTAGCTTTTAACAATAATGTGTTATGACACATTTTTACATATCTTCGCCTATTAAGTAATCAGATGTGACATTGTTATTTATTTTGTGTTTCATGCTTTATACTGATTTAAGAAATATATGTCATTTACTAAATAATTATTTTTATCTTGGAATAATCTCGTTTATCAAACGGGTCTGAAAATCTAGTAAATGAATATATAACAGAAAATGATATATATATATATATATATATATATATATATATATATATATATATATATATATATATATATATATATATATATATATATATATATATATATATATAGTGTATCTTTATTTTCAGAACCCTGTTAAGTGTGGGAACTGCGAGAACTCATCTAAGACCGTTAGATCATTTCATCAATGGATGAGATGACTTGTGCCATGAGTGTAATTAATGTATTTGTAATGAATATTATGTAAACTTGTAAAATTGATTTAAGGGCATTAATGGAATTTCCAAATTATTATTTTCCATAAACTATTCTGTATTTTTAGGACTTATTCGGTTTATTACTTAATTCTATTCATCCAAAACTACTCCGGATCTATTTAATATTTCTCAAACCCTACTTCATATTTTCTCAGCCACCACAAGAACAATAGTACAAGGATCCAAAATTTGCAAAAGAAGATGAAAGGTTACTTTCTTTTAATTAAGATATTTTTTGATTAATAATTTGTTATAATGGTTTTTGATTGATGGTTTTTTTTATTTCGATCAACAGAAGAAAGATTGTGATTGTTGGTTTTTATGATTTCGATCAACAGAACATATAGGTATTTTTATTTTAAATTGATTAGATTATGTTTTTTAGATTACAGTTTAATTTATGCTTCTTAAATCGTTTAATTTTTTTAGTGCGACTGCCAAACCAATCGATTTTGGTTGGTTGAATGATGTTGTTTTTTAACTGGAAAAATAGCGATCTAGGTCGTGATACCGAGCGATCCAATACGCAATCGAACCACGTTTGGGTACGAGCGATCCTTAATGAAAAACAAGTAAGCGTTTCCTATGATTATGGAAAAAGTTTGTTTAAGAACTATGTTCTCATCCAAAGTAGAAATATAGTCCAACTGTTGTTGTTACACAAGTCTTTTCTCTACTAAAAGGTTTACGTATTCTATTTCTATGCCAAATTGGACCTTGTGGTTTGTGGTTAATTAATATAGTTTAACCGACATATTTGTTTCTTTTAGATCTAAATCATGATTGTATTCATTTCGATCCATATTTGATTGTGTGTTAAAATGACAAAAGTTATCTCTAATTTATGTGTATGAACATCTAGTAGACTGAAAAGTGTTTCATTGCTAGTCTTAATTAGTGCAATTGTATAAATCTACCAACTTTTATGGAATATTATGATGAGAATAGTTATATTTTTATATTTGGGATCAAAACATCTAGTTAGTAGTTACACAATTATGTTTTGAAATAGTTTAAAACAAATTAGCGTATTTAGAAGTTGTCATTTGAAATAGCAATGGTTTACAAGTGTATTTTGTTTATTAAATGGGAAAAGAATAGTATTAAGGAACGGTGCATACGTGTTTAAGAAATGATGCATACGTGTTTATGGCTGGTAAAAATAAATTAAAATGGTACATATATGTTTTATGGCTGATATGAATCAATAAAAGGGCGTGCATATGTGTTTCAAGGTTAAATATAAAATGGTCTCATTTTTATTTGTGTGTCTTATGTTATCTTGAGTTTTATTTTAAAAGTATTTAATCTTGTCTATTATTTTTTCTAGGTGACAATATGTTCTTTAAAGGCGTGCACATATGTTTTAACAAATGATGAGAAACTGGAAGTACATATATGTTCTTAGAAGGCGTGCATGTATGTTCTTGGAAGACGTGCACACATGTTCGAAAGAATCAGATGAGAAACTTCAAATACATATGTTTTGTGTGCATATGTTCTTAGAAGGCTTGCATATGTATATTCAAAATGTTACATTTGATTTGTATTTCATTTGATATAAAAATTTGAGTATTGGTTTGTAATAAATCTAAAGGTTACGACTATAATTTATATTTATAGTTTTTGTTTAAGAAGTTTAAAGAATATATGACAGAAACGTATGTGTAATTACATTTTTAATTACAACTCAAAAGTTTAAACTATTGTATAATAAAAACACATGTAAATTTACATTATTTAAAAGAAACATATATGCACGTTGACTTTCTAGAAACATGCATGTTAAGAAACACACGCAAAAAAAAAAAAAAAAAAAAAAAAAAAAAAAAAAAAAAAAACACCCCGAAAATTATGATATATTTAAAAACGGCATTTAATTAAAAAAAACTAAAAAAATATAAAAATTGTATTTACTATAATACCCTTTAGATTAAATAATTATCTTTAATATTTAAAAAAATTTCATTGGTCTAGAAGAGTTCTTGCAGTTCCCGCACTTAACAGGGTTCAGAAAATAAAGCCCATATATATATATATATATATATAAAGGAAAAATGGTCAATCTTGAAAAGTGAAAATCTTGAAAAATCTTATTAAAGGAAATTATGAAATGTAATTAATACTCTTATTAAAATACCTCATTACTTAAAAGTACAATAATTTATTCACATTGTACAACCAATTAAAAACATATATACCAAATTAAATACAACCAATTAATACAAATCACAAACCGGGTTGACCTGGGACGCTTCAAAGCCGACGGGTTGAACCGGTTTAATTTGACCCGTTTTTGACTCAACATAGCAAGTTGACCCGGTTTAAATCGACCAATTTTTTGACCGGAACGGTTCACCCGGTTGAACCATCCGGGTCGAACCGGGTTTCAAAACATTATGTTTAATTCCCACTTGTGTAATCAAAATATCACTACAATTATCTGCCGCTAGGAGTGGCAATTCGGGTTGGGTTCGGGTTAACTAGTTAGCGGGTCTAGAATCCCAACCCGAACCTGAACCATTTAAATTATCAGGTCAACTATGTCAACCCTAACCTGTTTACACATAACCCGAACCTGTCTGATTTAACCCGTATATATACTTGGGTTAGCCGGTTAAATAGGTTACACAGGTTGAATATGTTTAACGGGTTTCGGGTTGACCCATTTAACACGTTTTATATACAAAAGTACGCACATACATGAGTTAAATAGGTTAAACGGGTTTGCGGGTCGACCCGTTTAATCCATGTAACCTATATAATAAAATATAAGTAGTTTTTACTTTATGTAAAAAAATCTAAAACAGGTTGACGGGTAGACCCGCTTAATTTATTTTCAACTCGAACCTGACCTATTTAATAAAAAGGTTAGTTGGGTCGACCCAAACCTGACCCGAAAGTTATTATAGACTTGACATGAACCTGTTAATTTGCGTGTCGGTTTCATGTCGGGTTTCGTGTTGGACAAAAATTGTCAACCCTATTTGCCGTTATAAATCCCGTTGCTATGCACGGGTACTCGTCTAGTATATATATATATATATATATATATATATATATATATATATATATATATATATATATATATATATATATATATATATATTCAATTAGAGGGATGAAAGAATGATTAAAGAGGTTAGGGTAGCAATAACAACATCTTCAAAATAGAAAGAAGATGCACGTTCAATAATAGAAAGATGCTCATTTTAAATAAACCCTAAATCTGCGTTCTTTGGCAACGCTCAGTTGTTAATAGAAAAGGTACGTCAACCGAAAACCAACTAAAATTCTGTGGTGACAGGGATGGCATCTGAGCATTTGCTTACCCAAATCGTTTTTATTTCTTTATGTTGCGTTTCATGTTAAAAGATCAAGATTCCTAGACAACCACTTTTTTTTCTTTTTTTTCAATTCTTGTTCTTTGTGATAAACAATCTTTCATTTTTCGTTATTTGGGGGAATTCTTAGATTAGTTATACATGAACGAACTGATAATTTAATAGTACGTATTCAAGTCTTTTGGTTAGTAATTTAAGCAAAATGTTTTGAAGGGAAATGGAAAAAAAATAAAATAAAAAAATAAAACTATAAAGGGTCATATATGGTTGTTATGTTCTCATTCTTTTCAAAACATCGAGTGGTTCTTCAGGTACATGGGAAATATATTGATTTTTCTTACGTAATGTAAAATTACGTCAAATACGCTGAAGTTTCCTGAAATTTCCCCGGTACTAAATTTTTGTGTTACAAGTCTTTTTAGTTTTAATAATTGATTCTGTGACATTTAGTCTTGGGTCTACCACTGAAATGCCAATATACATGTAGTTTTACATGAGTTAGACTTTTACAATTAAATACTAAAATAAAATAACTCAAATTCTTTTCAAACTTTTAAACCTTAAGTAGACGATAATATCCGTAGAGATAGTGAGCTATGTTTTTGGTAGCTAGTACTAGCTTTGATATCGTTTTTGAATGGGATAATTTGCATTTAACAAGGAGCTAGTCGCAAATGAGTGTTACAAGGGTTGTTAAACTACATTAAGAGAAAATTTATACATCCACTTGACATCCAAGTGAAAGAATAATAGAACAATGAATTTAGGCATAAGTCATCGACACGTTGCACATATTTAAACTGGGTAAATCCTTACTTTTTGAGGAGATTGGCCTGACCACCACGTACACAGTGTTTTTCATCAAGCAACAACATTTACTCTCGAGACCTCACACACTCTAGTGATAATAATTAGAAAGTTTGTTGTCACTTGAAGATCCTTGTGTGGTCAATACATTTTGAAGTTGCAAGCCCTCGTTTTGTAATATCTAGATCATTTAAGCTCACATACTGAGAGCTTGAGTCTACCATACAATATTTATTTGGAATTGATCCTAATTTCTTACTTGTGTTTTCGTGAAGCCGAAAAACAATCTCTTGATCGGATATTGAGCAACAGTTAAAGTAAGTTGTGAATTGAATCTGTTTTTTTTTTTAATCATGTCCGTGACCGTGTTCCTGTTTCAAAATTGCTACATGGACTACTGTGTTCTTGAGTTATCTTCATAAAAGAAAAAAAGAGAAGTGAAGAGGAAGAGAATCACTTCTGTTCCTTCCTCTTCTTCCCAAAACGGGGCGGAACCATTTATACCTAAAAATACACTACAAGTTCCTTCCTCTTTTTTCTAGATCTTTTCCTTTCTTCCCTTTTCAGATCTCAAGAATACTTATGTTGGTTTCCATTTGAGTTGTATTTCATGTAACCTCCAGCTAACCAAAATTAATTTATAGAGTATCATTTTAGAAAGATACTCCGTAATGTTTTTCTGCATATTAAGAAAAGTGCAACAATCACGTGTCAAGTTATCAATAGAGTTTACCATTGTAATCTTAAATTTACTCTTTCACTTAATTAATTAAATATGTTCTTAAATATAGCTCTTGGCAAAACCCTAATTTTATTTGCTTTTGAGACCATATCAGATTATGCGATAGACAACATATGGATAATACTATAATACCTGATCCACTGTGCGCCGCTTTACCATGATGATTAATGGGGTCATATTTTGGGGTCAAAGTTGAAGGTGACATTCCATCATGGGTTGACGGCGTTGTGGATTTAACAAATCACAAAAGGAATTAATCCACATGTGGGCGTACGTGTAACGAGTCATCTTTTTATCACCTTTATATTCTTTTTATAGATGAATGTATATATACATGTGCATGTATGAGTATACACATTTATAGACACATACATGTGGGTCTACGTGTAACCAGAGACGGAGACAGTGGGGGAGCCAAGGGGTGTTTGGCCCCCTCCAACACGCTCAACCGCTTTGCTATTTACCTTATAAAACTTAAGCATATGACATAACTATAGGCAAATGACCCCCCTAACCTTTAGTTAAATTACTTTATTAGCTTGAGAAAAAAAATTTCAGCACCCTTATTCCTAATTTCTGGCTCCGTCCCTGCGTGTAACTAGGCATTGTGTCATCACCAGTCACCTTCTTTCTTTCTTTACACTTCATCTAAGGTTTTCGATGTGGTTGTTATTCCCACAACGACTTGGATTATTTGACGTTTGAAAACCGAGTCCGCTTTGATTTACGTCATATTTAAACGCAATTTGTAATTTTGATTCACTTTTTTTTTTCAATGTACAAAGGTTTGTTTAGTTAATTCGATATGACTTGTGATTCGAATTCAAAATCTAGCTTTGGATAACAATTTTCGTAAAATCTTATGCAAATATAAAGCTTCCAAATCATTCTACAAACTTATTAAACCCACACTCAAGTCTATTATTTTCAGTCATAGTTTGTATTGAATTTACCAAAAGAAACATCTATACGTATAAAGATGTGAATCAACGTGATCAAATATGTTTTCCTCACGTTTAGGATCATTTGATCATGATTCTCTATATGTATATTTATATGTAGAGTTTTGCTAAGATATGCCCATTAGACACATTATAAAGTGCAATTAATTAACAAAAAGTTTCCTTTTAAATTAAAAAATATATTTAATGAACATTAATTAAACTCAAAATTTACTTTGATTAAATAAAAATTTAATATTAATTAACTTAAACATTCCATATAGAAAGAGCTAAACATGTACCCAATTGGCACATATTAGCATTTTTTTTTTCCTTTTTTATTTTATTAATCTTGCTATTGTAGCCATAAATCCGACGTGTAATGATCTAATCAATAGTTAATTACATAAATCGTCCCTGTGGCTCTAAACAACAACACCATTCGTCACTGAATCAATTACAAAAAAGGTCCCTGTGGTTCTAATAACTTACACATGTCCTCTTTAAAAATTTAAAAACCCATCAATGTCCAAACACATCTAGAATATTTGGATCGATTATTTGACGGAAATTAATAGCTGAATCACAAACCTCCAAATTCATTCAATTTTAGATATGCACTTCATCTTCTTTATCTAATAGCTGGATCACAAACCCCCAAAATTCAGTAAAATTTCACCCTACTTCAAACCATTTAAACATAAAAAGATTCACACCACCTAATCATATTATGTAAGCCCAAATTCAAGAACACCCGTTTTAATTTCTAGTTCAAACCCTAACCATGACATCCAATTTCAAAATCCACATCTCAAAAAAACATTTCTACTAGTTGCTTTCATCAATCAAACCCTAATATCAATTAAATATATAATCCCAATCCCTAATTGCTTCATATATCAAAATATAAACATCAACTTCGTATTCTAAATATATCCATTCACTTTTCTAGCGGCGATGTGGATGCAGGCTAAGTAACAACCTTGGTTTTAGCAGGTCAGTTTGACTGTTAGTCTTGACTCGGTTGACGTTTGTTTGGTGTGTCTTAGGTGTTTGAAGTGATATATGAGTGATATAGGTGAGTTTTAGCACTAAATCCCTTTGTGTAAATGGTTTTTATTGTGATTTGGAAAGTATGAAATTTGGAAAAGTTCATTTTGATCCCCTTTGTGGTGTAGAAATGACTTGTATAGTTTTGGTGTTTTTGTGTTTTTGCGTAACGAGTCTTCGTTCAAGTATTTGAGCGTTAGCAAGTTACGAGGAGTTTGTTTTTATGAGTTATATTTCAAAAAGAGTGTGAAATTTTATTTTTGGAAACTTTTGTTTTGAAAATGATAATTTTTCCGGTTTGTCGTAAAACTAAGGTTTATCGCGTAAGACGTTAGGTTTTGTTTTGGGAGTTTATAAAATATGAAAAGTATGAGGTTTTGAGTGTAATAAATTAATTTAATATATTATATATATATATATATATATATATATATATATATATGTATATATATATATATATATGTATATATATATATATATATATATATATATATATATATGTATATGTATATGTATATGTATATATATATATATATATATATGTATATATATATATATATATATATATATATATATATATATATATATATATATATGTATATATATATGTATATGTATATGTATATATATATATATGTTTCCCCTAAAATTCGTGTGTTTTTGTTATAAAAAAGAAAGATGTAAAGGGTTTCGAACTCAAGACCTTACGGGTCTAATGTGGTATCTTAACCACTGAACCACAACATTTTTTTGATTACAATCTGCAACTTCTTATCTATAAACCTTTAAACTGGAATTTGACTTAAAAAACCCTAAGCCCATGAAAAACTATACACGGTCATACAATAATACGGTTTTTTATTTTATCATCACAGAAAACCATAATTTTTCCTCATCCATGTTCCCTAATGATCGATAATTTTATTTTGCTTCTTTAATACTTTGTTATGTTCATAATTGTTCATTCTCAAAACCCTAACCCTAATCCCGTAACGCAATAAGGTGTATCATTTAGTATATGTTCTTTGCATTGTGTACTTACTTTAACCTAATTACATTTGACGGCAGCAAAAACAGGTAATACGTGTTCTTTGAATTCAATGATGTTTTTGTTTATTGTTTATTAATGACTATCAAAGAATGAGTAATTGTGTTACGTGTATATATGATGTTAGTTTAATAATGTAATATCAAAGAATGAGTAATTGTGTTACGTGTATATATGATGTTAGTTTGATCATGTAGTATCTGCTCATATATATGCTCATAAGGTTGTTAACCATATTTTTTCTCTTATGCATGCCGTTAGTTTATTCAGGTGCGGTTAGATACACCTGCAACGAGGTGCTGTTAACGTGGATCTGTGTTTTATGTTTCTGTGAATCAGAAACTTCCGGATTTTGATTTAGTATTTTTCCACTATGAAGAACGTATTAAGAGCGGTTCAAGATATGCCCACCCAATGTATCATCGTTGCTGTTTAGGTGGCAGAGTTCTCTTATGTACGCGCAAGCGGTATCCACAATACATAATGCAACCTGTCCATTAAATGTTGACAACATATGATTTTTAAACAATATTCGAAATATGACAATTGCTCTTGGTTTTTTGATATGTGTTGCTAGGTCGACACACATTTTATACGAAATCGAGTAGTTGATTGGAGCTAGGGAAGCATTATGGATGCTGACATTCAGATATAATCTGTAAACGCCCATCTGGAGTAGCTTTATGTTCTAAAAGTAATATGATAATGGAAGACTTTTATAATGTTCGGTGATGTGACACAACCATGTTTATTATGAAACTTAACTGTGAAATCACATCCTGAAGTCACCATGAATAAAGCTTCAAAAATTGTGGTTTTTATGACTAATTCGTCTTTGTAGCTTTTGGGAACTTGACTTCTTAAAATATCTTAAATGGTCCAGGTATGTAACATACACTTAGTTATTGAATGTAATAATTTACTTAGATGATGATTGTAGTAACGTCATAATAACTACGTAATAAAGCGAATAGAATGCACCAGGTATTTGACATGCACACACCTAAATTCTCCAATTTTTTGAACTAACAACTCTTTTAGTGTTTATAAGGTATATTAAATCAATGATTTTGTTCTAATATCCTCTTATTATGATCTCAGCATATTATAATGTAGCTAATCAGGTTTGTTTTAGTCTTTTTTTTCTCTATTTTTGACACCAAACATCTTTGGATTCACAAAGCTCCTTATCACAGAACAATGGAGTTTAGACATGCATGCTGATATGAACCTGTTTGTCGCATCAGGTTACACTCAAAATACTGAAAACGTGGCTGTTTTTTAATTTTGGCTTATTTCTTAATTTTATCCAACTTCCACATATGTGAACTGGAACCATTGCTAAGTACAATTAGAGTGTGCTATATAATATTGCTCTTAATAGGTAAAAATTTCTTATTTCTGAAACGTACACTACAGCCAAGTATATAGCATCGCTCTTTTACCTATTGCATATTGTGATTATAGATTTTATTGGATTTGTTTCCTTTACATGTGTCAGTCTATAACTTCTTAATTTTGTCTCTTTGATCATTTGAAACATTGTAGGCGTAAGGCAACTGTTGGCGTCATCTGTGAACCTTAGTGAAAGGGATGGCGAAGAGGCCAAAAATATGGTCGAGTACTCACTGAAAGAAAATCTTTAAATGCCAAAAACCAAAGAACAAGCCGAGGAACAAATGGCTAAACCAGAAAGTCTTTACAAGATAAAGGCCACATTCTACAAGAGATCAAGAAAATTAGACAAAGGGTCGAAAAAGGGAAGTCATGCCTTGTGTTCAATGAAGAAAATGCTGAAAAACTTGATTTCACATCACCATGTAGCTCGACTTCTGCTTGTGGTAATGCTCTTATTAGTAGTTCAACTTAAGGAAAACCAACCAAGGTAGGTCATATAAGTAGCTTAAATTATTAATATGCACATAGAATTTCAATTTAGGTTACCACTATTAATAAAAAGAAACTGATGATGCAAAGAAAGATACTGCCATGTCACTATATTCTCATGAACTACAACTGATTTCCAGTTATGCATAGTGTCAGCATAAAGATATACCAGTATATAAGGCATGTTTCTGTAAAGTTGTAATATAATACTATGATTATCTTTTTACATATCTTTCGAAAGTCTAGCACCTTGAAGCAGCTCAGGTCCATGTCACTAAGTCTCACAAGTATGAGGTCAAGAAAAAGTACACTTTCAAGTCTGAAATGTCAGTTTTTTGATAAAAGCTTTGGGTGTAACCATTTATTATTTACTTATCTGTAGGAGCAGAAGAATTTGTAGTTTGTTGGTGAAAAGGAAATGAAGTTGTTTTTTTCAGACTCTATTCATGGTGTAGTTTAGTGCGGCCTGAATCACTTGTCTCAATGCTAGGGATGGACTAAAAACCATGCTCCACGTAATGAAGTTTTGGAAGATGGCATAAAACCAGGCTCAGTGTAAGTAATTTATTGATATTTATTTTAATAACTTTATTTCCGACTTTTTTTTTTAAATCAGGGACAAACACATGAACTCCGAGTAAGTCTACATATTAAAAAAAATAATTAAAAAAAAAGAAAAAAAAAAACAACACCAATTTAAGCAGTTTTTGCTGGGATTGAATCTGGAACAAGTTTCATCTCTAGCAGATTTAATGGGTAAACTAAAAATTTTCTTTAAAAAGGAACATGTCAAACGGGTCTCTAAAGCGGCAATGAATGTATCTTCAGTACATAGAACTACCTAAGAAGATTTAGTCTTTGGAATTATATTTGAAGAATGGAAAAATGGGAGCATGTACTGGGCCGGGTCAAAATGGGTTGGTCAGGGTCAGACCTTTTTTTTTAACCTGATCCGGATCAGACCAAGTTGACCCACTGAATTTTCAGTTTTCAAACTTAACTAACCGGTTGTTGAGACAATCTAAAGGTTTGACTAACAACTTTCACTCTTATGGCATATTTTAGTTTATCATATGATGAAATTGAAGTTTGACTACAAATATAATGGTGTGAGTCTAGCCGATTCGCACAAACCAAACACTGTGAGTTTTGTACAATACACAACAAGGTATCAAGAACGTCATCCCTTGAAACTGGTGCTTGTCAGTGGGGGAGTTTTTTTGGCATGCGCGTACAGATTATTTGGTCTCAGTTGTGAAGTAAGTATTTTTTACGCTTATTTCTCAATATATTAAAATGTCTAGGATCTTGAATATTTATAGTCTTATACGGTGTATGGGATTGCTTATTAAGTACTTATCCGCTTATAATTTCAAGGAGATACGCAGTTTTAAGTATTTTATTCACCGTTTATCTGCTTAACCGGAGTATATAATATGCAATTGAACATAAGCAACTTATTTTTGAAGCAATTAAGCTGAAGACGAACTCCAGCGATAAGGGTTTGTCATTGAGATTTAGTCAACGTGAGGAAGAGATTCACAATTTTGTTGAGTTCCACTTAGCTTTCATTGGAACAAATTAATAATAAAGTTTATGGTTTATATATTTTGCACTAATACATCATCTTCCTTTCCTTACAGCGATATTGAGAGCGCCAGCACCTATTATTTTAACTGTTGTAAAAAGAATAATAACAGTTGTGTGCCCTGTATTTCCATCTATTTGTTCATTATTTTAACTGTTGTAAAAAGAATAATAGCAATTCAACATGTTCATAAACGAAGGTAATGAGGCACTAGCTATAGCCACACAAAGATATTATGTTGGATTATAATATCACAAATCTGAATGTTTCAATGTGTGTTACTTCTTTACTACAGATATGAAAATATTGCCCTGTTACTAGAACAAATATGATTATGAATATTTGAATTGTTGATTGTAGATGCAAGTTCATAATGAATGATAGAGTGATTATGTCATTTTGGTGCTTTTGTGTGTGTCTCTGTATTTATTTTCTACACTAGAGTATTGCACGTACGAGTTAGCACATGGATGGTAACTTGGTTGGTTTTCTCTTTCAGGGAACCCGCATTTCGACAGCGCTCCATTGGTGAGTGAATGGGAGAAGACATTGTGGTGGGATTTTAAAAATAAATCACTTAAAATTGTATGTATAAGAGGTTCATGTCTCTTTCTTCTCTTAGTCTATACACACCTGCATCCACGGTTCTGCACACACATATGCATGCTTGTGCCACAAATATATTTTCTACATATTTCATGTGTGTCGCAGACACAACAAATTTAATACAAATTTCATGTCCATGGCAACCTACACTTGCAGGATTACCTTTTCCCACTAATGAGAAAATTAAAACTACACTTGATAAGGATACTGAGTTCGTTAGTTTTATTCTTTATTTTGCTGTTGGCGTCTTGAACCAGTCCTATCACTGGTATGGTTGCACGGCTACACCTCATCTCCATATTATCAGTTTTTCATCACTTCTGCAAATGAAGAGGACATGAGTTTTAGTGGTTTGATTTTGTAACAAGCTACTATTGTTGAAGCCTACAATGAACACGAATAACGAGCTGATGTGACTAATGTTTTATATACTAACAGGTATACTAAATCATTACTTAAATCATATACAATATGCGTACTAAAATCTAAATATGAGAACTTAAATGTATAAATACTAAACTGATTACAGTGACTTGAAGTTAGGTTGTACCTGCAGTTGAAGTCGAAGTCTGGTTAAGCCCTTGCTATTGCCATGGAAACTCGTGGAGGTTTTATATTCAGTAATATAATCCAAACCACGAGGAAGAAGAGAAATGATCAGCGTCCTTGAAATGGCATTCAACCAGAAATTGGGAACTCGTCATTGTCATCTTCTCCACCCTCAAATAATTGCTGAAATGGGCCTAAATGTTGTATCTGAATTTAGAACTCAGGAAAGTAGTGATACTCCTATAAGCACGAGCTGATGTGACTAATGCTATACTAACAGGTACACTAAATCATTACTTAAATCATATACAATATACATACTAAAATAGATTTCACTGCAACTAGGACTGCCATAGAAGGATAATTAATCTCGCTAAGTTTAAACTTCTCCGGACAGATAGTATTTACGAATATCATACTTTCCAAATACCCTCCTAACAGCAACCGACACACCCCTTTACAGCAGAACCAAACACCCCTTTACAGCTGCCAGCCAACAACTTTGACAGGAACAAACACCCCTTTATAGCAGCACTTTATGAAGTGGCTACTAAAATGAAGAGTCTTCCTCAAACAACGTAGGTAACTGAACATTTATAAGAATGGTATTTAGGAGCTAATTTTGCCATTTTGTTTTGATATTTTTAGGCAGCGGCTCAACAAGGTTGTATTTGGCCAAATGCTTCAATCGGATGAAGGAATGTGAGCTGAGGCTCCAATTAGATTTAGACATACTGGCCGACACCATTTTAAACCATTTAGGTACAAAAACATTAGTTATTGTTTTCAATATTCAAGTAAACGAACGTTGACAACTATTATTTTGTATTGATCAAGTATAAATTGGTTTTTTATTGACTTTAGGTACACGCATCTTGGACAATTTGCTCCAATAGGCGGTGAACAAACTACGGCTTAACTTCTTGGAGATTACGTTTAATTCCCAATGGCTTTGGTATTCTTTGTTCAAGCTAATTAAATCAGGGTATACAAGTCATTAAGTCATTTTAGTCAGTTTCGACTTTCGGAAATATTTTTGGACATGATATAACTGGAGGGATGAGTGTTTATACCTTTTTACAAAATTTAGTGAATACTTGCTTTGACCATGCCAGTAAGCGATGTAAGGCTTTAGGGATTGGGTTAGATGATTGTTTGCATTTCATTTATTGAACTGGAACAAGCTTTTCAACATCTCTTTTTTTGTTGTTTTAAATAAAAACACCAACCGTTGATCCCCCAAAATAGTGTTTGCATTATGATTTTGAGATAATGTCACCCCAATAGCTTTATAAAACTATTCCTTTTATAGTTGCAGGCTCAAGTAGCAAATTGAGAAGAACAACAGAATATGGCTTATTATTGGTAAACAATCGGGGATTACGGGTATAACTTCGAACAAGCAGATTGAGTTCACATGTAATGATCTTGCTTAGCATGTGCAAAGAATTGTTATCAAAATAGGATTAGTGCAACTCATGTTATCGCATTTTACTTTTGTGACATAATTGCTCGAGATGTATATAAGTTATTCGAAGGAATTTGCTTCATTAGCTCACGTGAAGAATATTAGACAAGGGTTAAAGAAGGTTCAAAGTTTTTTGTTGGGTTGCGAGATAAGAACTAGGTAAAGAAGCTTTATTTTGCTTTTAAGTTTAAATTACATACTATGTTCCTACGAAAAACTTTGTAACTTTTACTCCCTCCGTCCCATTTTTATTGTCCATGTTACCATTTTGGGATGTCCCACTTTAATTGTCCACTACTAAATATAGATAGGAAGGTTTGATCTAGTTTACCATATTACCCTTGATTGAAATTATTATTACAAACTTTAATGAATAACTTAATTAATTACTTAAGGGTAAAACTGTCATTTTGTTAAAAAGTAAGAAAGAGAAAGCTGTAATAAATACACCTTTCTTAAACTGTGTGTTTTTTGTCAGGGGACAATAATTTTGGGACGGAGGGAGTAATTGTTTAATAAAAGTTAACGTTCATTTATTTTTATTGTTAATGCATTCAATAAAAAAATTAGTATGTTTATATATTATTTTTCGTTTACTTATTTTTTTCAACAATAATTACAAGTCATGCCCGCCCAATGGGTTGAAACGTCAAAACGTACGTCAAGCTCCCTTTTTTTAAAAAGTTTATAAACGTAAACTGATACTATAACAAAACTATATAAAATCGACATCCTTAAAAATAATTTTCCATCAACTACCACTATATATATAACATGTATATATATATATATATATATGTATATATATATATATATATATATATATATATATATATATATATATATATACATATATATATATACATATATATATATATATACATATATATACATACATACATATATATATATATATATATATATATATATATATATATATATATATATATATATATATATATATATGTATATACATATATATATGTATGTATATATATATATATATATATATATATATATATATATATATATATATATATATATGTATATATATATATATATATATATACATATATATATATATATGTATATATATGTATATATATATATATTATATATATATATATATATATATATATATATATATATATATATATATATATATAATATATATACATATATATACATATATATATATATGTATATATATATATATATATATATATATATACATATATATATATATATATATATATATATATATATATATATATATATATATATATATATATATATATATATATATATATATATATATATATATATATATATATATTATTGTTAGGAATAATATAATCGTAATACAAATTGTTTTGTATATAATCGTAAGATTATATCAACAGATTGAGGCCTGCGATTAGCAGTGTCCTTAAACAGAAATTCGTCCTATCTAGTACGAACTGTTTAGAGGATACAACAATCAAATCAAGTATGAAACTTGAATCTAGCGAATCGGTTATGTTATGATGATGGAAATGAATGATGTTTGTGTGTTTTTTTTTTATGATTCCAAAGTGACAAATTTGTCCTCTATATATAGGCACATGGTGACCCTTCAAAACAGTCACAATACCCCTTCAAATGGCCTTAGAGACGCTTGTTTTCGTAACAGTCACAATGGTTCACAATTAGCGACGCTTTAGCGACGACCTAGCAACAGAATAACCGTCGCTAACTAAAATTGATTCAAACAGTCGCGATGGTTCACTTACTGATGCCTTTTTAATAGATATAACCGTTACCATTGAGATTAGACGCGTCTTTACAATAATGATGCTTAATTAGCAACGGTTTTGCGACGGTTTAGTGACAGAAAAACTGTCACTAATATCTATTTCGTGGGTAATTATAAAAACACAACCAAATTTATTAGTAATGTTCCAACAATACCCCACATTTTCTATTCAAACACCAATAATACCCCACATTTGAATAGAAAATAAGAAAATTACTTATTATTCTATTTCCATCAAATGTAATATGACATGCATCAGATTAGGTGTCTTTTGGACTTGAACCTATCCTAGTGAGTACATATCGGATTTACTTTGTGTATAGTGAACATAAGTCTTGAACTAGCCACGTTTTGTAGTAAATCGAGACAATAAGTATCACACATATCATATTTATGTAATAACAGATTCTTACCGTTGTGTTCATTTCGGTCATGAACATATCCTTATTCATGAGAATTTTAGAGAACTTAGCCATCTGGTTCCCAAAGATGCGACCACACATCAATCTCGTATAGGTAATGCAAATCAAGAATATTCCGTAGTATTCCACTGTAAAATCTATTCGCATTATTAAGAATTAGAATTCAGCCCTCAATCATCAACGGAAAAACACACAACATTCATCATAGGAATGGGCATACCTGTGTGTTGGTACTTTTTGAGTTTTCCTCAACTAGTTTTCCTATTGAACCTAGACCATGGGATCTCCAATTTTGCTAGGTTAGGTTTCCGCCGAGTAGTTACTCATTGTGTTGGCTTTAAGCCCATACCCCTCGATGTAAATATGACTTGTTCTCTACAAAGGCCTTTTGTCAAAGGATCTGCTATATTTTCCTTTGACTTAACATAGTCGATGGAAATGATTCCATTTCTTAACAAGTCCTTTATCGTATTGTGGCGACGTCTTATATGTCTTGACTTGCCGTTATAGATTTGATTCTTTGCTCTGGTAAGAGCAGCCATACTATCACAATGTATACACACAGCAGTCATAGGTTTTGGCCACAAGGGAATACCCTCTAGAAAGCTTTTAAGCCATTCTGCTTCTTCAGCAGCTTTGTCTAAGGCTACAAATTCTGCTTCCATTGTTGATCTGGTATTCACAGTTTGCTTAGATGATTTCCATGAAACTGCAGCCCCTCCAAGTGTAAATACATAGCCACTTGTGGACTTTCTTTCATTATGATTGGAAATCCAATTTGCATCACAAAATCCTTCTAACACAGGAGGATATTTAGTGTAATGTAACCCATAAGCAATTGTATGCTTAAGATATTGAAGCACTCTGACTAGTGCATCCCAATGATCTCTCCCAGGGTTATGTGAATATCGACTAAGCCGACTTACACTATATGCCAAATCCGGTCGTGTACAGTTCATTATATACATCAAGCTTCCTAGTACTTGTGTATATTGTAACTGAGATACACTTTGTCCTTTGTTCTTCTTGAGTTGAACCTTCGGATCAAAGGGAGTTACAACCGGTCTATCATTATAGTGCCCAAATTTCTTAAGGGTCTTCTCAATGTAATGAGATTGGGTAAGGATGTATCCATTGGAATTCTTTTGAATCCTTATACCAAGAATGACATCTGCTTCTCCCATGTCTTTCATCTCAAATGAAGAATGAAGCATTTTCTTGGTTTGGTTTATAACATCCATATTTGTTCCCATGATCAACATATCATCTACATATAAACAAATAATGACAAATGCATTTTTGTATTGTTTAACATAGACACATTTATCACATTCGTTTATTTGATAGCCGTTTGATAAAAGAGTGTTATCAAACTTCTCATGCCATTGCTTTGGAGCTTGTTTAAGGCCGTAAAGAGATTTAACCAATTTACATACCTTATGCTCTTGACCTTTGACTACAAACCCCTCAGGTTGTTGCATATAGATTTCTTCATCTAATTCACCATTTAAGAACGCAGTTTTCACATCCATTTGATGTATAATCAGGTTATGAATTGCGGCTATTGCCATTAACGTTCTTATGGAGGTTATCCTTGTAACTGGTGAATAAGTGTCAAAGAAATCTTGACCTTCTTTTTGACGGTATCCTTTTGCTACTAAACGAGCCTTATACTTCTCTATGGTAACATCAGGTCTTAGTTTGAAGATCCACTTATGGCCTATTGGTTTATGTCCCGAAGGTAGATCAACCAATTTCCATGTATTATTATGCACAATTGAGTCTATTTCGCTTTGAATAGCCTCTTGCCAATAAGGTGCTTCTGATGACTCCATAGCAGCCTTATATGTTTGTGGTTCTTCATTCACAATATAGGTCATATAATCCGGTCCAAAGTCTTTAGAGACTTTTGCACGCTTACTTCTTCTAGGTTCATCATTCTCTTGTTGAACCTCAGAATTGTTTTCTCTTTGATCTAGAGACAATTGATCATCAAATACTCTTTTCCTTGGATTTGAGATTTGTTTCTCTTTATCATTATAAGGAAAGATATTCTCAAAGAAATCTGCTTCAGCAGATTCTATAATTGTGTTTTTGCTTATATCCTCTACATTGGATTTGTAAACCAGGAACCTATAAGCAGCACTATTCTTTGTTGGACCGAGATAAACGCAATCAACTGTTTTGGGTCCAAGTTTGGTTCTCTTTGGTAAAGGTATTTGAACCTTTGCCAAACAACCCCACACTTTCATCCTTTTATAAGAAGGTTGCTTTCCTTTCCATAATTGATATGGAGATTTGTCACTCTTTTTATGAGGAATTTTATTCAACACTGTATTTGCAGCAAGACATGCTTCACCCCATAGACTATGAGGAGCCCCTGAAGTAATTAACATTGAATTAATCATGTTCTTCAATGTTCTATTCTTACGTTCAGCTACACCATTTTGTTGTGGGGTGTATGGGGCTGTTGTTTGGTGTACAATACCATAAGTAGAACAAAATTCAGCAAAGTCATTGGATTCATATTCTCCTCCTCTATCAGACCTTAGAATTTTGATCTTTTTGTCTAGTTGATTTTCAACTTCTGCCTTATATGTCTTAAACATGTTCAAGGCTTCATCTTTGGTATTTATTAAGTACACATAACAAAATTTGCTGCAATCATCAATGAAAGTAATATAATAATTCTTTCCTCCTCTTGATGGTGTTGCTTTGAAATCACATAAATCTGTATGAATTAAACCAAGTATTTCATTTGATTTTTCTACAGATTTATGTGAATGACTTGTGTATTTAGATTCAACACAAATTTCACACTTGGATATTTTATCCATTGTACATTTAGGTAACATGCCTAAGTTTATCATTCTTTGCAAGGAACGGAAATTAACATGGCCTAATCTAGAATGCCATAAGAAAGAAGGATCAATCATATACACAGAAGCGGTGCTAGTGCCCGCGTTATTATTATTAATAACATTGTCATTTGTTACAGTACTTAGTTTAAAGAGTCCCTGATCAAGATAACCCTTTCCTACATACACACCACCCTTGGTGATTACAAATTTATCTGATTCAAATACAAGTTTAAATCCCTTATTACTAAGAATAGGGCCAGAAATCAGATTCTTGGTGATGTTAGGCACATGCAACACGTTTGAGAGCACAAGATCTTTTCCAGAAGTCAGCTTCAATATGACTTTGCCTTTTCCTTCAATCTTTGAAGAAGTTCCATTCCCCATAAACATTGGTTCAGTTTCATTCACCTTTTGGTAAGAAACAAAAATACTTCTTGAATTACATATGTGCTTTGTTGCACCAGTATCCAACCACCAATCAACATCATTTGTAGTCAAGTAGGCTTCAATTACTCCAGCAAATTCTGTTGGAGAGGCGACATAGTTTGCTTGGCTAGAATTTCCTCCAGAATTTCCTCCTCCATGCTCTTTCTTGTGGCTACAATCCTTGGCTTTATGACCAGGTTTCCCACAGACCCAACAATGATAAACTTTCTTGAAGTTGTTGCTCTTTTGTTGGGTGTAATCTTTCTTCTTATCCTTGGAAGAATTCTGTCCAGAACCACCACCCTTTTTGTTATTTTTGTGGTAGTTCTTTGATTTGGAAGAGCTTTCTCCAACCATGTTTGCATTTGGTTCTATCGAATTTGCATCAGCCTTTTCCTGCATCCTGTTATCTTCCTCAACACGAATTTTAAGAACAAGTTGCTCAAAACTCATATCGTCAGTCAAATGTTTAAGATATAACTTAAAGTTTTTCCAGGATTGAGGTAATTTTTCAATAATAGAACCAACAAGAAAGTTAGAGTTTATACCCATGCCTTCTACTTCCAATTCATGGACTATGATTTGGAGTTCTTCCACTTGCTTTACAACAGGCTTTGCATCATTCATCTTGAAGTTTAGAAATTTTCCAACAACAAACTTCTTAGAACATGCAACTTCTGTCCTGTATTTCTTTTCCAAAGATATCCATATTTCCCTCGCACTTGTAAAGGAAGAATAAATATCATACAAGGAATCATCCAAAGCATTCAGAAGATAATTTCTGCAATTATATTCATTATGATTCCATTGTGAGGCGGCCCTTTCATAGTCTGCCACTTGTGCTTCGGTAGGAACATTATGTCCCTCCGCATACGGATCTGTTGGTTCAGAATCCGTGAGAACATTTGACACATGCAATGTTGTCAAATAAAACAACATCTTTTGTTGCCAACGACGAAAATCAGACCCTTTAAATTTTTCAGGTTTTTCAACGTGCGGTTTCGGAATCGTTTGATCCATCTCTGAAAATTTCTGTTTAAGATTGTTAGGAATAATATAATCGTAATACAAATTGTTTTGTATATAATCATAAGATTATATCAACAGATTGAGGCCTGCGATTAGCAGTGTCCTTAAACAGAAATTCGTCCTATCTAGTACGAACTGTTTAGAGGATACAACAATCAAATCAAGTATGAAACTTGAATCTAGCGAATCGGTTATGTTATGATGATGGAAATGAATGATGTTTGTGTGTTTTTTTTTATGATTCTAAAGTGACAAATTCGTCCTCTATATATAGGCACATGGTGACCCTTCAAAACAGTCACAATACCCCTTCAAATGGCCTTAGAGATGCTTGTTTTCGTAACAGTCACAATGGTTCACAATTAGCGACGCTTTAGCGACGACCTAGCAACAGAATAACCGTCGCTAACTGAAATCGATTCAAACAGTCGCGATGGTTCACTTACTGATGCCTTTTTAATAGATATAACCGTTACCATTGAGATTAGACGCGTCTTTACAATAATGATGCTTAATTAGCAACGGTTTTGCGACGGTTTAGTGACAGAAAAACTGTCACTAATATCTATTTCGTGGGTAATTATAAAAACACAACCAAATTTATTAGTAATGTTCCAACAATAATATATATATATATATATATATATATATATATATATATATATATATATATATATATATATATAGAAATTCGGCTAGAAAGGGATAAGGGGGAAAAATGAAATCCAATTTGAGTCCAAATATGACTCTCTTAGGCCCAAGGATTATCCATAATTAATATATATACCAACCCAAACACCCCTTGAACATTTTTTTTGAGATTGAGGTCGATCCAAGAGAGAAAAAGAGAACAAAATTAGGGTTTGTAATTTGGAAGCAATAATCAAGAATCAATGTAAAATTCTTAAAACCTATGTTCAATTAATTGATTAATTATTGGAATTCATGTAATATTAAGTATGATGGATCGAGGGTTTGTAAGTTTCTGTAAATTAATTAATTAAAACATGTTGGGATCAATTAATGATTTTATTAAGATGATTGGTGAAGAGAATTGAGCGTAAAACATGCTAGTTATTGAGTTAGGGTTTGGCCAGAAAAGTAGTGTTATAAAGATTCGAATGTATTTAACAGATGGTGATAAGTTAGATCACGAAATTTAAGTCTAAATTGAAGTTTAATGAAAGAGCTTTCCAAAAAGTCCAACCACGATTGATTTCAAGGTCGGGAAGTTAGTATTTTGATTTTTCTTTGATAAGGTGTCAAAGCTGTTAAACCGGGAAATAATTTGGGTAAAAGTTTGATAGTGAATTATGGGTGAAAAGTGGTATTTAGGTTAGCCCTTCTGGAATAGTTGAGTTTTAGGTTATCTTAGACTACCACGAAAAGAATTCGCGATAAAAAGTTGTAGAAGTATTTTATTCTAATTAAAACTTTTTGTTGTGCGTTCAGATCCGAATTTTGATAGTTGACAAGTTTGATTTTCTTTTGAGTACTTTTGTGTGTTATTAGTCCATGGCCTTCTGGGATTAGCTTGTATGCTTATGAGAGACCATGGTAAATTTTTGGTGTGAGTTGTTGAGCTTAATTTGTTATGATTTCATGTGGGCGAATGTACCCTAAAATTCTGCGTTTTCTGATTTTTAAAAGTGCAAGGGATTTAGTGAGTGTTAGGTTATGGTAATGGTTAGTATGGTGTCTAGGAGATCCATGGTAGGTCATATGAGTCTTAGACATCCATCATATGAGTATTACATGGGTTGTAACTTTTAGCTTGACCATGTGTAATGTGGATTTATTTTGTGTGTTATAGATTGTGATTTGTTCTTATGGAAGCTGCAAGGTTTGAGGTGAGTTCATAGTCCCATATTTTTACTTTGTTTTAAACTTGGGATGGGAGTGATGCTTGTCTTAAATGTTTGAGTTACTGTGATTATGTGTGTGTCAAAAAGCTTGGACTTATAATGTTATCGTATGTATGCTATGTGTGATGATTCGATTGTGAGATTATGTGTGCTTCATTTGGGGACCCATTTGATGTTGAGTTTTGTGTGCTTCAATTGGGAGGATGCTTATCCTGTTGCTTGCGCATGCGACCTAATTGATGTTTATTGGGATCGGAGGACACGAGCCGTCCAGTTGTTGCCTTTGTGTGTGGATATTCGTTTGCGAATAATTGTAGCTTATATGATAACAATAAATTATTTGTCCAACTATGTTTTTATAATCACAGTGAACTGGTTGCTTTGAGAGTGTATGTGTGTCTAAACCTATGAATCTCACCAACATTATGTTGACGTTTTAAGCATCATTTTCAGGTGAGCTTTCTAAGGATAAGATAGAAGGATGTGATTAGACGAGACCCTAGTTGCATTGGAAGTGGTTTATCATCTTTGTTTGGATCTTATGTATTTTTTGGATTTTGTTTTGGTTATTTAATTTTGGTGTATTGTTACAACACTTTGTGTTTTTACTTTGCTCTATTTTTGTGCATGTAGTTGTTCTCTATATAGAAACCAGGTGTTGTGATGATATCCATGAAGTTACACCCTCGCGTTTCTGCCTTGGCGAGGTGTGACAGGCTACAACGTGGTAAAGGTGGTTTCGGAATGAGTTGCGATTGGGTTTATGTCAAGAAGTTAGTTGACTTCATGGGAGTGCCTATATCGGGCAAAGAATAGAAGCATAAAATGGCATGGTTGAAGAGATTGTCAAGCTTTGTAGTTTTGAGTGCTTGGAAAAATCTTGAGTAAACAAGACCGGCATTCAGCGGTTTGACCATGGGCGTGTGATAGAAAACCATCATTTTTTTAACAGGGTCTTGTTGCAACCCACAACGCCGGTCAACGCAACCCATAACTCCGAATGCCATAACTGGTGGCCACAAGTCATTACATGGCCACACCACCATGACACACCACTATAGATATCGTGAGTCAAGTAATGATAAGTGTTGCACGAATCAGTTTGTTTAGTGGAACGAATTTTTTGGGTTTTGTTATTTGGGAATAAATAAGTTAAAAAGGGGTCAACTACCTAGTGAATGGTGGTGTGGAGTTTTATGACCGAATTTTGGGCATGTGGTGGCCGTAGTTGTATGGCCATGTTTCTAGCCGATGATATGCGGTTATGGCTTTAGATCTACGATAATGAATTTGAGAATGGTGTTGGGATATTTAGGTGAATATGGATGTTGGTAATGATGTCGTGGTTGGGTTCAGTGGTTTGGTGTTGATGTCATGGTAGGGTTCGGTGGGTCGGTGGTGGTGATGTCGTGGTGGTGATTTTCTGGCATGGGGTGTTTGTGATGGGTTTGTGGTTTGGTGAGTCGGTGGTAGTGGTTTGGTGGTGATGTGTGGAAGGGGTTGTTTATGGTGATGGTATAGTGATGATGTATTGGTGATTTGGTAAGTTAGTGGTGGTAGTTTGATGAGTCGGTGGTGGTGGTTTGGTGGTGATGTCATGGTGGGAGGGGGTGTTTGTTGGTTGATGGTGATTATTTGAAGATTTACCACACCGAAACTTACCACACCAAGACCCATGACAGGGAGTACACAAGTTTTGGATGGCGGTGGCAGCGGTGGATGGTGGCGGTAGGTGGTGGATGGTGGCTGCCTGGAAAATGTGATGAGTTTGGGTAGAGAGAAATGTGTAAATTATTAGAGCCACAAGGACATTTTATGTAATTGATTCAAGGACGAATGGTGTAATTGTTTAGAGCCACAGGACGATTTATGTAAATTTTTGTAATTAACTATTGGTTAGATCATGACACGTCAAATTTATGGCTACAATAGCAAGATTAAGAAAGAATTTGAATCCTGTTAGTACAAAAAGTGTGGGTGGGTCAAGATTGGGCTTGGTTTGCATTGGGCCATCCTCGATGGATTATCCGTCGATAGCTTGATGTCTCATAGGGACTCTTCGATTGAGAGTATTATGACACTCCTTCATCTTGATGATCAACTTGCTGAGAAGCTTGGCATGGCTGACTTGCAACCGGATATGGGACAACTTAGTGTTCCCTTCCGTGGGGCCGGGGGTAATCTGGTAGTTAGTGAGACTCCCCTGTCTTCGACTCTAGATGTTGCTCATGAAAGAGTTGAGAGGATTAAAGATGCCATGATTGCTGGGCAGCCCTTTGTTAGTAATGTTTTTACTTCCTTAGCAAAGCCTTTTCCTACTGAGCTTTTGTTGGACATGGATACCCTTCTTTGGGATGAGCGAAGTGATATTTCCATGACTTCAACCATTCCTGCTTCCGCTGCATCTGGCAAACCTCTTACTGTAGAGGATTATAATGTTCCAGATGATGATGGTTTCTCCTCCTTAGTAGGTAGTTTGGAGGGAGAAGGTAGTGATTTCGTGTTGGTGCATGGTAATACGAAGTAGCTTACCTTGTATCGTGACCATGTATGGTCTTTTCGGGCGGCTTCATATGTATTTGAACATAGTCTTCGTTGTTTTGTTGACAATTGATCTTTCTTGCCTTAGTTGCTTAAACTATTCTTTTGATAAAGCTTGTCTGTATAAGACATCTTGCCTTGTTTATTTCTTTGGCATTTTCTGTTTACGTTCCTGCTTATATCATGAGTGTACATGACTTAGCTTGTATGAACGTTTTCATTATTTGCGCTAAGGTTACGTCTAACCTTTGTGCGGCTTTTATGCACTTGTTAGTTGTGCTTGCTAGTATTAAAAAACATATTGATACGTAATTTATTTTTAGTCTTAACTGAATACTTGTGGGTTATTCTCCCGACACTGGGCTTGCAATACCTCTTACATACTTTTGAGTTGATTGGTAGGTGTCTCACCCTTTTGATATGCGGAATAACTTGTTTGGGTTATGCCCTTTGTATACGTGTCTTACTCACGTTTGTGTGTTTTTTTTATGCAATAAAGAAAGGAAAACTTAAAAACTTAAGCTTGGCGGAGGTAGCTAATCTCCGCTTTCTTTTTATTAAAAATATTTTTGAATAATACAAGTAAGGAATCATAAGTACAAATGTCTACTTCTATGGTCTATCTGAGAGGACCTTTTATTTACTTACAATTGTAACACTTTGTGTATTTTTTTTCGTTCGTTCCATGTTTGCGGAAGCTGATTTCCGTCTTTAGTTTTTGGCTTTATGTGCCTTTGTTAAGTACTTCTGCTTCATATCCTTTGGTCTTCAGAATATGTGATTGCGTTTTGATGCTTATATGTGCTTTGCACCTTGCGGAAGTTGATCTTTTTCACAGACTTGTAATTTTGATCTTGTTATTACTTGCTGTTTCGACCTTTTGATGCCTAGTAAGGACACTGGATAGTACTTGCTGACCCTAATCAACAAGCTGGTCAAGCTGAAGTTCGTGCAGCTACAAACTTTTTTGCTTGTGGATCCAGTAGTGCGTGATCTTCCTTCCGCATCTCAATTGACAAACTGAACGAGTTGGTTCCCTTGTGAAAGCTTGCTCCGAGAACGGATCGGGGATTTTTCAGTGACTGGGAACTACGTGCCAGTTTATCACTATAACTCTGTTTGGCGGTAAGGTTCGGTGGAGTATCCTTACTTATAATCCAGTAGCTTTGGATCCGCGTCAAACAACAACAAGGGTGAAGGCCTCATTCTCATCCTTTGTTGTTTGGTGTTGTGGTGAGGATTTTGATAACCGGAGACGTATTTAAGAAACAAACTGCCCTCGATTTTTGGTTTGTGTCCCTCCTCACCAACGTATGCTCTTACCCATTTTATCTTCCCCTTCCGTGCCCTTATGGACTCCCTCCTCCTTGCGGTTGTTATTTCTGTCAACCATTGAACTTTCCTATTTTTTGCAACTTTGATGGTCACTAGGTTCCCGATGTTCATGCATTCTTCGAGAGCAAGGAGCTCTGCTCTGAACCTTGTGGAACAAGTAAGCTTGTTCATGTAACGCGCCGATGGCTTTAGGAATGAGTGCATTAGTAGGATGGATGGTGGGCGTATTGAGATGGCTTTCGGCACAAGAACGGCTTGAAGCTCACTGTACTGCTCGAAAGGACGCCCAAGGGTGTGGCGGAATGATGTTTGAGTGACAGGGTTTTGTAGAGCATTATGGTTTATGGTTATTAGTCACCATTTAAGGGCGACTAATCGTTATTAGTAGTCATTTAAGAACGTTTCTTGATCACCAGATGATCGTTTTTGTCCTTGTATTGATTTGTGGCTGCGCTACTGAATTGACATTTGAGGGTTGGGAGGTCATCATCAATGGATAATGTTTCATTTTCTCCAATGTCTTTCTGTACTGTTATGGTTCTCTGTCTTTTGCTTTGCCTAGCTTAGCTTCAGTGGCCTTTTATAGTGGAGGATCTACTGTTGTGTCACGTGTGAGCAGTGTCTTTGCCTGATAGCTTAGCTTGTAGGCACATGCCTAGCTTTGCAGTTGTAGTACCTCCTAGCCTGTTGGATTTGACAGAAAGTGTACTTTCTTTGTCCTTTTAGTGTCTTGGGAAGGAACACGAACCACCTGCCCTGCTGGGTCTTTCCGCTTAATATTGTTTACTCATGGCGCAACTCTCCGGTCTTGTGTTTACGTAGTCCGCATGTTGTCTTGGCAAAGTCCTGGTAAGGGTTTTATTTTGCGGGAAGGGCTTCCCTGAATTTTGTTGTCAGCAGGTCTTCATGAGTCTTATTTTTGGTTCTTAAAGTTAGTCAGCGGAGTGTAGTGATCTACGCCCCGGTATGTCGATGTAGCGTCGCGATTTTATGACTACAACCATTATGCAAACTTCGTCTTATGCCACGGACTCACATTCCACACCTATTGATGATCGTCATTTAACGTTTCTGTATTGCAATTGCTGTCTAGTTCCTCCTTAGCTTCTGGCGTTAGGCAGTTGTTTTGTTGCGGCTTGTCCTGGTTTTTTCCGTTACTTTCGACATTATAGGTCGGTACTTTCTTGGCCCCCTTTCTTTTATTCCGTACACGATATTTTTATTAGTATGATAGTACCTTCTTTTTGTCAGCTTATGTAGTAGATCTCTGCGTTGCTACATAGTTATCTAATAGTCAACATCCTTTTTGGATTTTTCTTCATATGGCGTCCGCTCTCTGTCTTGTTACCTGGTCGGAGTGTGTCCTTTGTTTCTATGAGTAGTGTAGTCATATCGTAGAGTCGTATGGGAGTGTCTTAACCTTAGCCATTGAACCTTTTTTCTTTTTCTTTTTTTAATCTTATCCGCTTCTCTACTCATCTTTCTGTTTCTTGTTTGGGGCGTTTGACTGACTTAGAGTCAAATAGTCCGCATATAAATTTTGATATTTTCATATCCTCCCATGTCCTTTTTGCATATTCGCTTCCCCTTTTAAACCTTTGCGCGTAATCTCTTATTGGCTCGCCCTCTCTTTGCTAGTAATAGCGAGGTTCCACATGATTTTTGATGAGTCTTTTATTTTCGAGGAAAGCTTTTAGGAATGCTGCCTGCAGCTCATGATAACTGCTCATGGATTCTAGAGGGATGCTGTTAAACCAGACCCTAGCGGGCCCGTAGAGCGTCGATTTGAACATGTGATATTGGGTGGGCATATCCCATTGTTACACTCGCACTACTGTCTGGAAGACTTTTAGGTATCCATTGAGTTTGTGTTCCCGTCGAATGACTTGACATGATCTAGCAGGTATAGTTTTTTTGACAACTCGGCATTGCGGAAGTACGAGTCGAATGGATTAAATTCTCTGTATACCGGTAACCGTGCTGGGTTTTCGTTGTCAGCGCTTGTGCTTTTGAAATATGCCTTGTCATTTCCTTAGAGTCAGGCTTTACTTCCTCCAGTTGTATACTTTGGTTACCCTCCTCAGTTCCTCTTTCCATGTGAGAGCGTGTCAACAGTGTAGGACTCTGTGAGTATGGTCATGAAGATTTTTTGTTGTTTCGTGGTCTACTGGACATTCTACTTTTCGATCCTTCGTACTCTATTACACTTTTTGACTCTAGTTCTCCTGGCGTATTTGGGTGTCCGCTCTTGGCGTATTTGGGTGTCCGCCCTTCTGATCGGAAATTTTGGACGTATTTTTGGATCATTGTATCTCCTTTCTCCATTTTGAGCTCTGCTTCTTATTAAGCTTACTTGACTCGGAGTGTTGCGTGACCGCTTCGGAACTTGAGTACATCTGCTTGCCATTGGGTTTTTTTCGAGGCATTTTCTTTTGATGAGCTTTCTCGTTTGTTTTTTATGGCGACTGATGGCGGTGCTTGTCGTCGTGCTCTCAGAGAGCTATATTGGGCGTGAGCCTGCCCTGGTCTCCCAACACTTTATTCCTCTCTGATGTGCTCCGCACAGAAGGTGTAAAGGCCGGGGTGATGTTTCCAGAGTTACTTATCACGGTGAGTATTTACTGAGAATGCAGTTATGCACTGGGTCCCACGGATGGCGCCAACTTGTTAGTGCAAAAAGTGTGAGTGGGTCAAGATTGGGCTTGTTTCGCGTTGGGCCATCCTCGATGGACTGTTCGTTTAGTGAATTGTGCACTAATCCAAGTAGTAGATCAATTCTCTGCACAAATGAAAGCAAACAGTTAGCCTTACCGTGGGGACGCACCCCATGATTAAGCTTCGGCGTGAGAGTAAGTATTCATGTTGTTAAAGAAATGTATATGTATTAGGATGTGTGAGAAAGTCATACCTTGCGAATGTGTATTAACGTTTCCTTTCATAAGTGGTCGACATGCTAAGGTTTCCTAATATTTCGCGTATCTTTGTAATGGCCGATCTAGGACCCTTGTCGGGCAAGGGTCCGCAACTTAATCGTGATTGCAGACGCGGATCGTCTTTCGAATCGTGAGTTCGATCTGTAAGCTAACTTCGGAAGTGTCGCTCCGACGATCCGCGTGTGTCTTTGGAAGTCCGGACCACGCCTTGCTCGTGGCTTGGGCTTTGGCAATGTCCGGTATTTCTGTTTTGTTGGGCCGAAGACCAGTTGCTAATAATACGGTTTAGGCCTAGCAAGCCCGTGATGAGGCGAAAAATGAACCACTTTTAGGGGGTCATTTAAGCCCAGAATTGAATTTATTTGATCAAATATTGCCCTAAATCGTTCCTTTTGTGATTTTAGGTACTTTGGGAGTGAAATCTGGAAAAGGAAGCAATTCGGACGTTTTTGGAGCATAAAAGTGAAGAAAACGCCAAAGACTTAATTTTCCAAGCTGGGAACAGTGTGTGACGGCGTCAAGAGTACCTTCCTGACGGCGTCAAGAGTAAAGATCATGACGACCCAGTACAGAAATGAAGGCGTCACAAAGAAGAGCGTCAAGAGTTAAATGTGTGACGGCCTGGAAAAATGGAATACATGACGGCGTCAGATGTAGATCAAGGCAGTCCGAGAATTCTTTTGGCGGCGAGATGACGGCGTCACAAGGTTGTTCTTGACGCCGTCAGCCTCTTATATCTATATATAGTTTTCTAATTTTCATTCATTAGAGAGGAACAAGTTTGGAGAAACCCTAAGGCCGAACCATATACGTATTTTATATCTTTTTCAAGGGTTTTCAGCCCTTGAACCCTTACACGTGTTATTGAGATAAGTATTCTTTTAATTCAATCAATATGTCTATGTGTTGGTTGTCTATATCTTGTGCTTGTCTTGATTCCACCATGCTAGGCTAGATTTATCTTGTGTTTGCTTAGATCTAATGAAACCTAGATGTTAATTATGTGTTGATTACTTGTTTATGGTTGTATTGGATGATTGATTTCAATGTTAGGCTTAAGAAAACTGGCAGATCTCCAAATGCTAACATGCTTGAACGTCTTAGGAAACATGAACCGATGTGTACTAGGTTTTATTGGTTGTATTTAATGCATGAGTAAATTCTAATGATCCCATGTTAGGAGCTTCTTAGCCGGCTCGACATAGGAGTGAAGTAGGCACTCATAGGATTGGGGAGTTAAGTACGCCACCCCATGAATGGTATTAAGGAATACAATCCGTCATCCACGCAACTATAACAAGTAATTAACGTGTAAAAGATATCTAGGGAGTAGTGAAATCTAAGTAAACACATTTCTCCACTTATTGCTCACAACTTTAGTTTAATATAGTTTATTTTCATTTTTAGTATTTTATTTTGATTGCATCTTTAGTATTGGGTTAGTTGACTAGCAACTAATTCCGCCCACATCCTTCAAAACCCGAGATTTTTACTTGCTTTCTAAAAAATATAAAAATACAAAAAAAATCATCTCTCATCTCTAGAACTAGTAATTAGGTTTTCTAATCCTAGCGACACTATTCCTAGCTGAACGATCAATCCCCCGGTACTTGTCATTATACTATACTACATCGATCAGGTATAATGCCTGGTGGGGGTTGTAAGCTTCTCAAGATCCCTTGAGTGGTAAAGCCTGGTGCAAACCCCACGCATCAAGTTTTTGGCGCCGCAGCCTGGGGAATATTTATTGTCTAGGTTAGAATCTCTTTTTATTAGGTCTACTTGCTAGATTCCTTTCTAGTAAGATTTTATTTTTATTTTTAGGTTCTCTTTAGTCTATCTTATTTCTTTGTTTCCTTTGTTCATAAATTGTCTCGATGGATAACAATAACATTGATCGTTTGATTCCTGTTATTCGTGTTTTTCGTCGTAGGATTTTCCAAATGCCCATCCCAATCCCTTTAGTGGAAAATGAGAACCCACCTAACCTCTTGCCTAACCACCACTTTGACAACAATTCTGAGTTAGAGGAGTCTGACCATGATGATGACCATAGGGCTAGCCCTTTTTACTATTCAGACTCCGATGAGGATCTTGATGATGGTGATGTGATTAATGAGGATATGATGGAAGAGGAAGTGAACCCTCTTAGGTATGTCGACCCTAGAACAAGGATTGAGAGTGATAGTTCATTCAACATGCAATTTTCTTGTAAGATCGGATTTAGGAGCTTTAACGCCTATCTTAACTCATCTCTCCCAATAAACATAATCTCGCGTAATGAATATAATAAAATTATGGCAGATGAGTTAGAATACAAAGGGGAAAATATTATTGCTAAGGCAATACCATTGCATGTGTTTGTAGGAAGCTTGGTTTATCTTGTTGAGTTTATGGTTATGGAGAATCTAGGAGAATTTATTGATAGTAAGTTAACCCAAGTTGTGTTTGGAAAACCTTTCAAAAGGTTGACCAACCTTGATGAAAAGCTTATGGAAGGGTTAATTAAATTCTCGGATGGGGGTGAAGATTTTGTCTACCAAATGCCCCGCACACACCCTAGGTTCAAGGATTTTTCCATGGAGAAGTGTAGTAGGTATCCACCCATAGAACTTCTAAGTGAGAATGATAAGAGAAAAGGGCTTAAGTATACTCATGAAAAGAATAAAAGATACTATCGCGGATGTTTAGAGTTAGGAGATGATTATAAGAAAGATGAGGCGACTATTAGATGGCTCACGCTTGGTTATGTGAGCATAAGCGATACACGGTAACCCATGACCTTGAGTCTAGCTACAAGACTCGTAAATAAAGAAAAACGCTTCTTGGGAGGCAACCCATGCTTTGAGTGATTTTATTTTGTTTGTTTGTTATTTGTTTCCGTATGCATGCTTTATTTTTATTGTTGGTAGATCATGTTTCTAAACTAAAAAGTGGAAATACTTTACTTTGTTGTTTTGGCCTAGTCTTAACTCCACCTAAAGGTATTTTTGCAAAAGATAAGTGTAAGGGGAAACCCCGAATATGTTTTTAAGAAACAACCCGATCATGATTCTCCACAATATTAAGTGAACATGTATATTCGTATTTGTTAGAGTCAAATGCTTGTATTGAGTCATAATGAAGTTTTGCAGGATTTTCCAGGAACTAGAACCAAGTTTTTCCAGAAATTTTCCGAAAACTTAAAATAAGAATTTCTGCAGGTCACTTCTGACGGCGTCTTGAGTTTACTCTTGACGGCGTCACGTGTAAAAATCTGGAAATTTTACCGGTTTTGTTTTTCTAACGGAGTCTTAAAGTTTTTATTGAATTATTAGTTTTATAATCTCCAGGGAATCTGCAAACTTCATTCCACAAGCATTATATCTTATTTTTGTTTTCTAGGATTTAGTAACATATGTAGATTGCCGCCGATTTTATGCGAGGTTTCCTTGTCTGTTTTCTCAGGATTTACAGGTTATTTATGACAAGAAGATGATTTATTATTCTGGAAGGGAAGCTTTGATTGTTCATTTTCTTGGAGGAAGATCTAACCTGGCCACCTTATTATCCATACCGAGCGAATCAGGGGAGTATTTGATTTCATTCGTTTTACTTATTTCATTTTTACATTCTTTACTTGAACATTGTGGACAATGTTCATCTTAAGTGTAAGGGGAGGGTAAAATGATGATACCTTACAGATACACTTTCGCTTGAGTTTGTTTCTTTGATGGTAGATGTGTAATAAAACTATGAGAAATACTTGTTAGTGTAATTTTAGCGCCAAATTTAAAATTTTTTACAACATTTTGGAGTGAAACTTTAGCCATAGCAAGCGTCTCATGGATAGGAGATTGTATGACTAGCACACAACCGTATCATTCAGAAAAAATTTCCACCCAAATATGTGAGGCTCGCCTTTAGATTTGATAGGGAAAGCATTTACTATTAGTGCTTATGAGTGTACCGGTAGCATTTAGATTCTAGAACTTGCGTTAGTGATGCATCTCGAGACCGCTAGTGAGACTACATTCGTGTAGTAGGATTTACTACATGATAAGAGGCATTAGGATCACCCTTGTGTTAAACCCGTATTATAATTACTTGACCATTTAAGTCATATTACTTGGCTAGTTAAGTAAATTAATTTTTCCCACACATTAGCGTTGTACTCATTTTTAGTACACGAAACCCTAGTACACCCCTCCGAGCCTATCTTTTCGTTTCAAACTTTAAGCGTTTTACTTAAAGGTAGAATTTGTTACACCCCACTTAAATGTACACCCTAATCGCCTTAGCCTTCCGTGTATGCACTCATCTTTAGTGCATTATTATTATTTGTTAAACCCTAAGTTAATTATCTAATTGATTACATGGTTGCTAAGTCGAGTCATATCCTTGTACATATTATTTTGGGACGATTGGGACTCATGGGTAAAGTACTTATTTATGGAGTAATGGGGAAGAACATCATATATTACCCCCGTATGTGCGTTAATCTTAAAAGTACTCCAAGTGTTTTGATTTTCTTAATTCGAGTCATTAGACTAGTTTATTGTAAAGTATGTAAAAATTCAAGTGTAAGGGGAATGTTCATTCCCTATGATGTATTATTTTGGATGGTAGGGTAAGAGTATGGAAAAAAAAAATCGAAAAAATCAAGAAAAAGAAAAGAAAAAAAATAGAAAAAAAAAAGAAAGAGAAAAAGAGAAAAACATACGGACTACCATCCCTTTTTATTCTATGTTTATTTTATGTTTTTGTTATTTTTCATTTATTAGCTTAAGTCGAGTCTAGTCTTGGCTTAGCAACGCCATATTGTACATGTAATTAACCAAGATTGTTAACTCGCCACCAGTAAAGATTGCCTTTATCCAACAAAACCGTGTATTCCATATCCGTACACCTAACGTTACAACCCTTTTTAAAAGACCTCTTTGATAGTTTATCCTAGGTGCTTACGCCATGTGGTGGAGGTTTGATCCTTTCCCAAGCCTATGGTAATCTATTTTGCTATGACAGGTAGTGAGAGATATCTTCCGTTTCCATATTGTTATTTATACTTTATTACACCCGAGAGATGTGAGTATCTAAACACTATTTGTGAGGTGCTAGTGTATGACCTCCGTGCTTGTCTTTGGTCTTTTGTGGAACGATTATCTGTTGTAATTACTTTTATATTAGTGTTAAATGACCCCTAACTTGTATTTTGACTAGAATAAAAGCGCATTTGCTTGAGGACAAGCAAATCTCAAGTGTAAGGGTATATGATGAGGCGAAAAATGAACCACTTTTAGGGGGTCATTTAAGCCCGAAATTGAATTTATTTGATCAAATATTGCCCTAAATCGTTGCTTTTGTGATTTTAGGTACTTTGGGAGTGAAATCTGGAAAAAGAAGCAATTCGGACGTTTTTGGAGCATAAAAGTGAAGAAAACGCCAAAGACTTAATTTTTCAAGCTGAGAACAGTGTGTGACGGCGTCAAGAGTACCTTCCTGACGGCGTCAAGAGTAAAGATCATGACGACCCAGTACAGAAATGAAGGCGTCACAAAGAAGAGCGTCAAGAGTTAAATGTGTGACGGCCTGGAAAAATGGAATACATGACGGCGTCAGATGTAGATCAAGGCAGTCCGAGAATTCTTTTGGCGGCGAGATGACGGCGTCACAAGGTTGTTCTTGACGCCGTCAGCCTCTTATATCTATATATAGTTTTCTAATTTTCATTCATTAGAGAGTAACAAGTTTGGAGAAACCCTAAGGCCGAACCATATACGTATTTTACAGCTTTTTCAATGGTTTTCAGCCCTTGAACCCTTACATGTGTTATTGAGATAAGTATTCTTTTAATTCAATCAATATGTCTATGTGTTGGTTGTCTATATCTTGTGCTTGTCTTGATTCCACCATGCTAGGCTAGATTTATCTTGTGTTTGCTTAGATCTAATAAAACCTAGATGTTAATTATGTGTTGATTACTTGTTTATGGTTGTATTGGATGAATGATTTCAATGTTAGGCTTAAGAAAACTGGCAGATCTCCAAATGCTAACATGCTTGAACATCTTAGGAAACATGAACCGATGTGTACTAGGTTTTATTGGTTGTATTTAATGCATGAGTAAATTCTAATGATCCCATGTTAGGAGCTTCTTAGCCGGCTCAACATAGGAGTGAAGTAGGCACTCATAGGATTGGGGAGTTAAGTACGCCACCCCATGAATGGTATTAAGGAATACAATCCGTCATCCACGCAACTATAACAAGTAATTAACGTGTAAAAGATATCTAGGGAGTAGTGAAATCTAAGTAAACACATTTCTCCACTTATTGCTCACAACTTTAGTTTAATATAGTTTATTTTCATTTTTAGTATTTTATTTTGATTGCATCTTTAGTATTGGGTTAGTTGACTAGCAACTAATTCCGCCCACATCCTTCAAAACTCGAGATTTTTACTTGCTTTCTAAAAAATATAAAAATATAAAAAGAATCATCTCTCATCTCTAGAACTAGTAATTAGGTTTTCAAATCCTAGCGATACTATTCCTAGCTGAACGATCAATCCCCCGGTACTTGTCATTATACTATACTACATCGATCAGGTACACTGCCTGGTGGGGGTTGTAAGCTTCTCAAGATCCCTTGAGAGGTAAAGCCTGGTGCAAACCCCACGCATCAGCCCGCTATCCGTATTATACGTCATCAAATCTTTTAGGAAAAAAAAAGTCAGATGCCTACAAAAAGAAAAGGTGGCAAGTTGAATACATTTTTAGACAATTTTCCCTAATCTATAATGACATAGAAGAGTTTTTCTAACTTGTGCCTTTAGGGCACAAGTTAAGCACAAAAAAATACATAAAAGTACTCAGGGACTCACATAAAAGTACAGACAAATGTACTTCTGTGTGAATTCTGATGTCCTTTTTCGTGGGGCCCCATGATACTTTTGGTGTACTTAACTTGTGCCCTAGGGCACATGTTAGAAAAACCCGACATATAATGCATATATGAGGTTCTAAAATGGTACTCATTTTGTCTCGTTTTATGTGTTCACCAAAAAGAAATTCTACATTTTAAAATATGCATAATAAATGTAGTTTTAAGCTAGCAAAATGTTAGTTTTACTCATACATTAATGACGTCAATTAAATGAAAATATGATAAGTTAATAAGGGTAAAAGAGGCAAAATGATAAATAATCATTTTTATTTGTAGCAATCGGACACTTTTTTTAGACACGCAAATATAGTAATGTGAACATTTAAAATGTGACGGACACAATAAGTTATAAACTTTTAAGTTTAGAACACTTTTTATTTTTGGACTTACTTTTAAAAATATATTGTTACATATATTTACACTAAAAGTAATTATTCAATATAAATTTATTGTGTTAAATGCAGCGTATTGAATGGATAAGATCACTTTAAAAATAAGATTTAATTTAAAAATAAACAAACATAAACCAAATTGACACACATATCAAAGTGCAGGTCATCAGGGCACCGAGGTAATGAAGTGTGATAAAGTAATCATACACATAAAAACCAACACCGAGCATCACCGGTCGACAGTTACCAACAACTACCATGTCCTACTTTGTCCTAATAATTACCATATATCTCCGCCATTCATCAAAACTACTCTTAAAAATCATTTTCAAAACCTCATTTCTTATTAAACTATATCCCCCTATTTTATGAGTTACTAAATATGTAATGCATCATCCATTCCTTCTTAGATCATCACGGTCACTAACTATATTTTTTTAAACAACATTTCGTTATAAAGGAAATAGCAAAAGCTAGAAGAACAAAATTACAAAGAGTTAATACAAGATTTTAGTAGGATTCTATAACCAATCTAAACGATTATGGTTTTAACCCCTATACCTATGTGAAATCCTAGAGTGAGATAAAACATTGATTTCTTTTATTACCATGTCTTTCCTCAGAGACTTCAAATCAAAGGAATGGCGGTTCCTATATCTCCATAAAACCTATTTCGTTGTTCGCACCACTACATCAAAAAGTCTTGATCTAATCCGTTAGATTTACCGTGTCTCTTATGATAGAAGATCACACAGGATTTTTAGATAATCTTTAAACCCTCACCAAGCCGTGATCGAGGTCCATATATGAGTCGCCAAAGGAAAGTCAATGAAAAGGTGTTTTGATGTTTTCAATGGCCCTATCACAAAATGGATATCTAGATGAGTGAATATCTACCCAATCGCTATAGAGGTTCTAACAGGTACGCAAACGGTCCAAATGAAGCCTCGATATTTACCTATATTGGGAGGGATTTATTCCACCTAATCTCCTTCATATGCGAAGAACAAGTAGAGTTTTTTTATTAACTTCCCCTAATTGGCCTACGCCAATGGAATGTGCGGCTTGGAAGCCCATTAATTGAAATGCATATGTCACTAATTTTACAGTCTTTGTTAATCTTTGACCAGAATAGTTTAGGAAACATGTGTTTTAGACATGTTTCACCATACCAAGAATCATTCGAAAAGCTAAAGCTTGAGCCGTCGTCCACCCTTCTAATAAAGATAGTTTTAAGACTTCTGTATGCACTAGATAGATCCTTGTTAATCTGAAACAGCAACGATGAAAGCGTTAAATGTATATCAATTTTGAGAAGTAAGATTAGTTATTTCATTTTTTGATAAAAATATTTATTTGATTCGACAAAAAAAATGAAGGCCTATAATAAAAGGAGATTGGTATAATGCAGAACTGGAAACATAAGAGGATGTGGCAAAATAATCTGCACCAAACTTTTTACATGGCATTCTCTTTTTTTTTTCGTGTATGTCATTCAGCAAAGCAACTTAATTAGTGTCATTTGGCGCGTGTCATTTTGAATAGTAACTATTCTAAAGTATGTGAAGAGTAATATTGCTTTTCAAATAATGAAATCCACCTAGTACTTTCACTATCGTTGCCACATTTTATAAGTCCACAGTATTTGCAGAAGTAGTCGATTTCCAAACATTAGTAGAACAACAAATACCAATATATATATATATATATATATATATATATATATATATATATATATATATATATATATATATATATATATATATAGGGAGACTTTCTTGCGAGAACCATTTTATCTGCGAGAACTGACAGAACCACCAAAAACATACATGCACGCCTTTTAAAAAAAATAAATATACGTGCAAATCATCAATAATCGTAAGTATTCACCTATGTTCTTCAATATCGTCATGAACTCATCCTCTCTTTTTACAAAAACCTTACACACTGTCGCAATATTGTCGTTGCACGCCTTACAAGAACATACATGCACACCTTCAAAGAAAAATTTTGTATTTCCAATTTCTTATCAAATTCTTTAAAACAACCATGTTTTTTTTAAAACATATATTTTGTTTTTAGAACATATGTGCAAAAGTACAATTATTGAAGGCGTGCATGTATGTTTTTGGTGGTTTTCTCAGTTCTCGCAGATATGATGGTTGATTGGCCTCAAACAGTCAGAAAATATCAACCAAGTAATGGTCAACAAGTCAAATAGTATAAACCAATACTCCGTGGAGTGTAATGTTTCCCCGGGTTGTTAGATCCCAACGAGGCGTGAAATCTGAAATAAAATGACTTTGAGATCAGGTGAATTGAACAGAAAAAAAGGGTTCAAGTGATTGCACTACTGAAATATAAGTTAATATAGCTTTGATAAGCTAGATCAACTAATACGTGAAATCAGATAAGAACAAATGAAAAGAAACTGGAAAACGTATACGTTTAATATTTAAACGTAAACAAATGAAACAAAAACGATTTTAACTATAGTAGGAATTTGCATGCCTTAGGGGCTTAAATGCAAATTAAATAAACTTAAAATATTTATTTTATAATTATTAATTTATTTAAAAATTAAGAGAATCTAAAAATGTAAAAAGATATAAAATGTACGTTTAAATTTAAATAAACGTAAACGTACGAAATTAAACGTGAATTCTGTCAAATACAACTCTCACAAATATGAAAATTATATTTTTGGAATCCTAAACTTATAAGAAAATTATTGGAAATTTAAAATTATTTTTATAACTATTTAATTAATTATTATTATTATTTAATAACTATTTTTAATTATTTAATAATTCACTAATAAGTAAGAAAATGTAAAATAAGCTTAAAAAAATGAAATTTAAATTTGGAAAAATCTAAAATATTATAAAACTAATTTTAAAACAGAAAATTTTTAAGACTTTTTATCTAATTATTATTAATTATTAACTATTTATTAATTATTAAAAACTAAATTAAATTCTAATAAATACTAAATACACAAAGAAAAATCTGAAACTTTTTTTAAAATTATTTTATAACTACAGGAACTTATGAAAATTATAAAATTGATAAGTGCTTAAGAAAAATAAGCTAATAAGCAATAAGCTTCTTAAATAGAAGCTATCACTTCTCTTAAATTTGGTTTTTCTTGGATTTTCTTTTTCAAATATGTATATATACTAATTATAAGTAACTTTAATGAAGGGGGTTTGGCTGAATGTGAATAATAAGCAGAATGCAAGCTTATTTGTGAGACAGAATAAGCAAAAAGCTTATTAGGATTTGGATAAGCTTGAATAAGCTATAATATTGAGCCACAGACTAAAATAAGCCAACTACTAATGATAATAACTAGTAATAAGCACAGGGGAACCAAATAAGTACACACAATAAGCTACAATCAACAAATAAGCATTTAGCTTATTTGACATGCCAAAATTGGCCAAAAGGGTCAACTGCAGGGTACTGTGGAGGTCACTAGGGGGTTAAGGAGTCCAATTTTTAGGTTGAACCCTAAAGATGGACTGGTGGTCTACAAAATAAGCCAAGAATCAGGTCAATAGACCCACTAATAAGCTCACAATGAGCTTATGAAATAGGCTCAATGAACCTGAGGATCAAGGGTGCAGGGGTAAAAGTGGTGACTTGCAGTCTAGTGTGGGGTCCACACCAAGGATCAAGGATCCAAGTTTAAGCCTGATCTATGAATATAGCTTATTGGTGTATCCAAAAAGCCAAAGCTTACCCTGTGGGGTCCACTGGAGAGCTTTTGATAAGCTTATGAAAAAGCTTTGAACACACTGAATTGCTCAGAGTGTTCCAAGATTGGACAAGGTACAAGCTTGTAGCAGGCCTAGTATAAGGGCTTGAAATTGAAAATCTAGTTTTAAAACTTGAAGTATGGTTGCTGAACTTCTAAAAGGACCAACAATCTCAAGCTTAAGCTCAGTTGAGAGCTTTTGATGAGCTTGTAAATATTGACTCACTACACTGATTGCTCAGTGTAGTGGTTTGTTTTGTGGGACATGTTAAGCAAGATATAAGCAATCCAAGTAGCATATAAAGGAAAATAAGCACACACAATAGAAAATACCCAGAAGGGCTTCACAAAGATCCAAAATACATGAGCTATTACTCACTAATCAAGCTTGTGCAAGCTTATGAAATAAGCTTTCAAACCTGTGCACAGGGGAAGTGCTTCCCCTGCAAGTCAGCTTGAGCCTGTGTAATTTGCACAAGAAAAATCACAAAAATGTTTTGATGATGGGAATCAATAGTCTAGCTGGTATACTTTCATATGTAAAAAGCTCAGGTTCTAGCTTTGATTACAAAAATCAGGAAAATTCTTTGGAAATTTGGATTTCTGTCAAACTAGAAAATTTTGACTTTTGAAATTACACTAATACTTTGACTAAAGTGAACTTTGATCCTTAATTATTAACTGATTATGTTAAATTAAGCTAAGTAGATGTTAAATCAAGCTAAGTAACCAAGTTGTGAGCTTATATGATGAAAATTAACAAACTGAGTATCACATATTTCAAATTAAGTGAGATCAAAGGTGATTTTGACTTTTTATCAAAAGACCTCTGGATTTTATGACTTACAAGACCTAATGAGACCTAATGAAATATAACTCAACCAATTTCCACCACAGAAACATACAAGAACATGGTCAAACAAACATAACCAAACACCCCTTAAACAGACTTGTTATATGATTAATGATGCAAGCTAATGAGTTAAACCATGAAACTGAATCCAGAGACCATATTTTGATATAATAAGCACATATGAATAGATAAGCAATAATTATAACAACTATTATCCAAGATTTCTACTTATGCTATTTTAACAGTGAAGTGAACAAAATATGAGCACACAGTAATTGAGCAAACAAACACTTAATGTTAAGCAACAATCTAACTTAAACACACCCAATAAACACAGGAAACACAGATATGAGCAAGGATAAGCAGTTGAATAATAAAAAGCCAAATTGAAAAATAAAGCTTACAAATGAGCAATTAAACTGAATCCATGAAACCAAGAGCCAAGAACAATCCTATTGGTTCTCCACAGAACCTCTAACCCAAGGGCAATCCAAAATACCACTTGCTCCAGCTTTTCTTGATCATATGATTTTGAATAATGAAGCTTTTTTGTGATATTTTGAGTTTTGATTCTATACTGACTTTTAAAGTTACTAATAGCTTTAAGAAGCTATCTATGAGCTTATGTGATCTAAAACAGGCCTTAACATCAACTATAACATGAAACAAGTAAACTTGAGATTTTGAGCTTGAAAATGCAAATACTGAATTAGTAAATATGGAACTGAAAGTAACTTTGATTAACACTGAATTAACTTAAACAAGAGCTTGAAAGCTTTGAAATACACTGGAAATGTAAATTTTACTAATACGAGACTAAGACATGAAAATTAAACTAGATATCCTACTACATTGCTCCTCTCTTCCTTTTTAAAGATCTTTTTGCCTTCCAGGTGTCCTCTGAGTGAATCCCACCACATTTGAGCCATTGGATGCTCTGTTTTCATCCTAGCCATACAAATGGCATTTTGGCGCCAAAATGGAAACAGGTAGCTTGTGGCCGTTTTATTTTAATTAAAGAACTTTGGGAGTTTGTGGAGGTGGAGGAGACAAGATTGATAGTATTTGTAGTCAAGTGGTGATAGTTGGTTTGAAAACAGAGGTGTGATATGATTTGGGAGAGAAAAATGGTGAAGAAGCATTAAATGCCTCATGGGGTGGTATGATGGGGTGTGGGATGAGCTGGTGGATGTACGGTAGCGAGCTGGGGGGTGAGGTGGTGGTGAAAACCACCCTGGTTTTTGGGATTGCAGGGGTGGAGGTGGAGGTGGTACAGTGTTGGCGATTTGGGGAGGTTTGACCAGGGTCAAACCCTGGTTTATATTATAACGGGTGTGGGCCGGTTGTGTGTTGGGCCAGGGGTAAGGGTTCGGGCTTGGATTTGTTTTGGATTGGATTTGGTTTTGTGGTTTATTATAAAGGATCCGTTTGGTTTTTAAGCTTAACATAGGGACCAAAAATGTAATTTTCTGAAAGTTTGGGGGGCTGAAGTGTAACTTTTCCAAAGCTTAAATAAGGATCAAACTTGCCAAGATTGAATACCCCAAGAACCAATAATGATAATTTCCCATATTTTATATCCGGGGACCTTTTCTGCCAAACTTTCAAACTTCAGGGACCAAACATGTAATTTCACCAAACTTTCCAACCAAGGACCATTCCTGCCATATAAGATTAGTATAAGGACCAAAATTGATTTTTTTCAAAGTTTTTACATCCTAGGGACCATTTATGTCAATTTTGCAAAGTTGAGGGACTAAACTTGTAATTTTGTGAAACTTTGCACCAAAGGACTAAATATGTAATTTGTGATTCAGAAGGACCTTTGGTGACTTTTTCATGTTTTTAGAATAACCAGGGACTAGTTTTAACAACTTTTGAAACTTGAGGGACTGAAACTGCCAATTATGCAAACTTTGTTCGTTTTTCATCTGTTTTTGATTATTTTGCATTTGAAACATATAAAACACACTTCTAAGATATTTTCAGTATTATGATGCATATTTGAGTGTTTTTGGATGTTTTGGCAGTTCAGAATGGTATAAAATGATGAGTATTTACACACTCATCAATCCCCCACACTAAACTATTGCTAGTCCCTAGCAATCTTTTGAGAAAATTTTAATGGATTTTTATCTCTTTACCAAAAGCCATCACTTCTGGAGTAGCCAAATGTATCAGTTCAAGTAAGAACTATGGTCCACTTGATAACCATGTAATTTTGAGCAAACCACCAGATGTCAACGGATTTGTTTTGTCTTTACCAAAAGCCGGTTGCTTCTGGACTAGCCAACTCTTGATGGACAAATGAGGGTGCTTGATGGAAAATGTGTTTGAATTCGTGAGAATCCCCCCCCCCCACACTTAGAAATGAATATTGCCCTCAATATTCAAAGCAGCGGGTGTTAAACCGACACTTAGAACGTAAGAAGGAAATATTAATAACCTTTATTTTAGGCTATTTACATGTTTTTTTTTTTTTTTTTTTTTTTTTTTTTTTTTTTTTTTGAAGATATATACATATATACAACATGTGGGGTATCTCCCCCACACTAGGGTGGTAGAAAAGAGAAAGAAGACAGAAATATGGGTGAAAACCCATATTGCTACTGTTTTTGATTACCGAGTCGCTAGCTTGACTCGACCTCGAATTAAATTGTCCATGAGGAAGCTACTGTTTTTGATTACCGAGTCGCTAGCTTGACTCGACCCCGAATTTAATTTTCCTTGGGGAAAGTTTGGAGATCCGGGACAACCATGGATGGTATGTCCTTTCCAAAGTAGTGTTTCACACGATGCCCATTCACTTTAAAACATGGACCGTCATTTTGAGATAACTCAACGGTACCATATGGATAAACCTTAGTGATAGTGAATGGGCCAGTCCAACGGGTTTTGAGTTTACCCGAGAAGATCTTTAATCTAGAATTAAAGAGAAGGACTCGATCACTAACGTTAAAAACGCGGTTCTTTATTTTTGAGTCATGAATCTTCTTTGTCTTTTCTTTATAGATTAAAGAGTTCTCGTAAGCCTGATCACGTAGTTCATTTAATTCATTCATTTGAACTTTTCGGTGATCACCAGCAGTTTTGAGGTCAAAGTTGGCATGTTTCAATGCCAGTAGGCTTTGTGCTCAAGTTCCATCGGTAGATGACATGTCTTTCCGTACACAAGCTTGTAAGGTGTACACCCAATGGGTGTTTTATAAGCTGTACGAAAGGCCCATAGTGCGTCATCCAATTTATCCGACCAGGCAGCACGATTTTCTCCTACAGTCCTCTCAAGTATCCTTTTGATACCACGGTTTGAAACCTCCACTTGCCCACTTGTTCGTGGGTGATACGCGGTAGAAAGACGGTGAGTTACACCATACTTTTGCATGACTTTGTCAAATTTGTCATTGCAGAAATGCGTACCACGATCACTTATGATAGCACGTGGAGTTCCAAAACGGGCAAAAAGAGATTTCAGGAATTTTACTACAACTCGGGCATCATTTGTAGGTAAAGCTTTCGCTTCAACCCATTTTGACAAGTAGTCAACAGCCACAAGTATGTATTTGTTTCCTCTAGATGATGGGAATGGCCCCATAAAGTCAATGCCCCAGATATCAAAGATCTCACAGACTTGAATAGCATTTTGTGGCATCTCATTTCTTTGTGAAATGTTTCCATGACGTTGACAAGCGTCACATGTTTTAATGAGATCCTGGGCATCTTTATAAATTGTGGGCCAGAAGAATCCGGAATCAAACACCTTTTTGGCGGTGTAATTGGGACTATGATGGCCCCCAGTGGGTCTAACATGGCAAGCCTTGAGAATTTCAGTGGCTTCCTGTCCATATACGCACCGTCGGATGACTTGATCCGCACAGATTTTGAATAAGTAGGGGTCATCCCAGAAGTAATGTTTGACATCCTTAAAGAATTTATTCTTCTGTTGGGTTGACATCCCTTTCACAACAAAGTTACCCGCATGGTAGTTTGCGAAGTCAGCAAACCATGGGGTAGTAGAATCTCCACGAAAAGCAACCGCATTGAGTGTTTCGAGAGGAAATGTTTCATTTATTTCCTTTTTCTCATACACATCTTGATGAGGGTTTTCTAATCGGGACAGATGATCGGCAGCCAGGTTCTCAGCTCCTTTTTTTTATCACGAATAATGATATCAAATTCCTGGAGGAGGAGAACCCAACGGAGCAATCTCGGCTTTGCATCTTGTTTTGCAAATAGATATTTTAGAGCCGAGTGATCCGTATACACCACGCATTTAGTCAAGATTAAGTATGTCCGAAATTTTTCAAAAGCATACACCATGGCTAATAATTCTTTTTCCGTTGTGGTGTAATGAGTTTGAGCTTCGTTCATAGTTTTGCTTGCGTAGTGGATAGGCTGAAAGTGTTTCGTTTTGCGTTGCCCCAAGACTGCACCGATAGCAAAATCACTTGCATCGCACATAAGTTCAAAGGGTAAATCCCAGTCGGGGGCAACAAGAATGGGTGCCTCAGTAAGCTTTTTCTTTAATGTTTCAAAAGCTTCGATGCACTCTGGTGAGAAGATAAAAGGAGCATCCTTCTCGAGGAGATGAGTCATAGGCCGGGAGATTTTAGAAAAATCTTTTATGAATCTACGATTGAAACCGGCATGACCCAAGAAATTCCTAATACCTTTGACGGTAGTAGGGTGAGGCAATTTAGCAATGACATCAACCTTGGCTCTGTCAACCTCAATCCCATTCTTGGAAATCTTATGGCCGAGGACAATGCCCTCTTTGACCATAAAATGACTCTTTTCCCAATTTAGACATAGATTGGTGTCTTCACACCTTTTCAACATTTTTTCTAAATTGGTGTGACATGTTTGGAATGAATCCCCAATGACTGAGAAGTCATCCATAAAGACCTCCATTGTTTTATTGATCATGTCGGTAAATATGGCCATCATGCACCTCTGGAACGTACCTGGAGCATTACATAAGCCAAAAGGCATACGTTTATAAGCAAAGGTTCCATAAGGGCATGTAAAGGTAGTATTTTCTTGATCCGATGGATTAATGGGAATTTGAAAGTATCCTGAGAAACCATCAAGGAAACAATAGTACTCATTCCCTGCTAATCTCTCAAGCATCTGATCCATAAAGGGCAGCAGAAAGTGGTCTTTGCGGGTGGCGTCATTTAACTTACGATAGTTAATGCAAATACGCCACCCGGTAACCAGCCGAGTTGGAATCAACTCATTTTCCTCATTAGTGACAACAGTAATGCCACCCTTTTTTGGGACGCAATGGATGGGACTAACCCATGGACTGTCAGAGATGGGGTAAATCAATCCTGCATCAAGAAGTTTGAGAACCTCTTGTTTAATGACATCATGGATTTTTGGATTCACCCGTCTTTGATGTTGCACTGTGGGTTTGAATTCATCCTCCATTAAGATTTTGTGTGTACAAAAATCTGGGTTAATACCCTTAATATCGGAGAGCTTCCAAGCAATTGCTTGCTTGTGTGACTTCAAGACCTTTATAAGAGCAACCTTTTCCTCATCACTTAAACCTTTAGCAATAATGACGGGTAATTTATCATTACCCTCCAAAAATGCGTATTCAAGATGAGGAGGTAAGTCCTTGAGCTCGACCTCAGGAAATTCATCGTTTTTATCAACCGATTTAATTTCCTCATTATGAAGTTCTACGGGAGGGAGTGGAGGAGAATTGTCTTGATTTAGCAATTTCTCAAGGAGAAGAATATCTCCCTCCAGATCAATCTCAGTGTTATCAATTCCAGATGGAACTGAATCACTTTTGAGAAAAGCTTCGACCTCTTCCAAAAGGAAATCACTTCCCTCAAACGGAGTGAGAGAAGGGGAAGAGTCGGAAATGATAGGTTCAGATGATGGAGTGGAATCCCCACTCACAGAATTATGAGAATAACCAAGAAATTCCTGAGAGTACTCCTCTGAAGCAATGTCTATGATATCTATTTGATTAACTGCTTCAGAATCATAATTGAGGAGTATCTCGAGGTTTGATCAAGGTTAAAAGTAACGGCTTCATTACCCACATGCAAGGTGATTTCTTGCTCAAATACATCGATAAGAGCATGGCCCGTTCTAAGGAAACCCCTCCCAACAATGAGAGGGACCTTTTGATCAGCATCGAAATCAACAACCACAAAGTCAGCGGGGAGGTAGAACTTTCCTACTTTCACAAACATGTCCTCGGCAATGCCAAGGGGACGAGATATCGATCGATCTGCAAGCTCTAGAGTCATGCAAGTAGGAGTAAGATCTGGAAGAGAAAGTTTCTTCCAAACTGAGTAAGGCATTAGGTTGATGCTTGTACCAAGATCGGCCAAGGCATAGCAATCAACCATTCCTGGAAATACACAAGGTATTGGAAATTTTCCAGGATCTCCCAGCTTCTCGGGAAGCTTCTTTAAAAGAACTGCTGAGCAGTTCTCATTCAAGGGAGTCTTTGCCATTTCAAACAGTTTCTCCTTGTTGCTTAACAAGTGTTTGATTGTTGATGCAAATTTGGGCATCAGAATAATAGCATCCGCGAAGCTAATGTCAAAATGCAAATCTTGGAAGATTTGAAAGAATTTATCCATCTGGTGACTAGCTTTTTCGCGGAGCTTTTGCTCACTCAAGCGTGAGGGGTAAGGAATAGAGGAGGTAGAAGGTTTGGACTTAGGTGTTTCAACTGGGATAGCATTGGGTTAAAAAACAACTCTAGGTTTTGGTTTGGGTTTCGGGACAACATGAGGTGGGACATCTTGGGTACCTCCCTTATGAGTAGGAAGTACTTCGTCCTTATTTACCTCGGTTTTATTTTCCACTACCTTGGGAGAAGGAGAAGAAGTGGTAGTGGGAACAGTGGGTCCGTCATATGAAACTCTGCTCCTGGTTGTGATCGCCTTTGCATCGCCCCTCGGGTTTGCGATCGTGTTGCTCGGAAGTTTTCCAGAGCCCGAGGGTTGTTCATTTAAAGATTTCTTGATTTCAGAAATCTGGCTGACCAACAACCTGTTTGTCTCTTCTTGAGTTTTCATGAACTGCTTCAACAACTCATCGGATGATGGTTGTGGAGCTGGGAGAATGGCTTGTGTTTGGTTGGGAAAATTTTGGACTCGGTTATTTTGATTATAACCTTGTTGTGGTTGAAAATTTCCCTGATTTGGATTACCATTTCCCTGAAAATGATTTCCCGGGTTGAAATTGTTTCTGTTAAAGTTTCCTTGATTGTGGAAACCTTGATTTTGTCCAGGATTGAAATTCCCATGGTTTTGATAACCTTGGTTCATTCGAGGTTGGTTCTGGTTTCGATTTTGCAAATTCTGGTTTTGGCTGAAACCGGGTGGTCCCATATTTGTGTTAGCACGATAACTTGGTTCCATTTGAGGACGGTATTGATTACCTGCCTGATTTGTAGTACCGGTTAAGGCATTGGCTTCAAAAGGACTACCATCGATGGCAGTACAGTTGTAGTATGCATGTGGGCCACCACAAGTGACACAAACTTCCACCTTTTTTACTTCAGCATGTGAAGGGTTTTGTGTGAAAGTGACTTTCTTTTGGTTTGAGAGAACCAAAGCTTGAATAGCGTCCGTGAGTTTGTCTATCTTAGCGTCGGTGCTAGAAGTACTCACGGGAGATGAAGTAGAAGGACCAGCACTCACTTGGGAGTTATATGGCTTTGTGCGTGTAGTGCGGACATTGGACTTATTTTCAATGATTTCTAAAGCTTCTTTAGTGGTTTTACTCAAAAAATTACCTCCCGCGGAGGCATTGAGAGAATCTTGGTCAGATTGACTTACACCATTATAGAAAGTGTCAATTTGCATTAATTCAGTGAAACCATGATGAGGACATCGATGAAGCAATTCTTTGAAACGATCCCATGCGTCACCAAACGATTCATCAAACCTTTGAGTAAATTTGATGATTTCATTTTTAAGACTTGTCGTTCTGGACGGGGGAAAAAATTCGTTTACAAATTTGGTAACTAAATCCTCCCATGATGTTATTGAACGAGGAGGTTGTTTTTCCAGCCAAATCCGGGCTGCCCCCTCAAGAGAAAATGGGAATAGAAGAAGTTTGACTGCTTCGGAAGGGACGTTCTTGTATTTGATGGTAGATGTAATTTTGTTAAACCATCGAATATAAGCATGAGGATCATCCCTCTCAAAACCATAAAATTGGCTTGAGGTTACTAGAGTTAGTAACCCGGTTTTGAGCTCAAAGTATTCAGCCACAATGGCTGGGACAACAATAGCGTCTCTGTAACCCTCAATGGGTGCTTGGAGAAGCTCATTCATCGGGCGGTCTTCCGCCATGATAACTTTGTTTGGGGTAACAGCACGTATCTCAGATACGGCTGTTGGGGCAGAACGTCTACGGCGTCTTCGAGGATTTCTAACAAGCTCACGGAAAGGGCTTGTTGACCTAGAAGAACGAGTGGGCATGCACTAGAGACGACTCTAAGAATCCTTATAGTGACGGGAAAAAATGGAAAAGAAAAATCTTTTTGGATTTTTGTTTTTATAAGATAATATAGAAATATGGACAAAGATGATATATAACAATGAGTGATTAATTCAAACTCACAGATGCTTTAAAAGTCATAATATGCAGCACACCTCCCCGGCAGCGGCGCCAAATTTTGATTGGCCTCAAACAGTCAGAAAATATCAACCAAGTAATGGTCAACAAGTCAAATAGTCTAAACCAATACTCCGTGGAGTGTAATGTTTCCCCGGGTCGTTAGATCCCAACGAGGCGTGAAATCTGAAATAAAATAACTTTGAGATCAGGTGAATTGAACAGCAAAAGGGTTCAAGTGATTGCACTACTGAAATATAAGTTAATATAGCTTTGATAAGCTAGATCAACTAATACGTGAAATCAGATAAGCACAAATGAAAAGAAACTGGAAAACGTATACGTTTAATATTTAAACGTAAACAAATGAAACAAAAACGATTTTAACTATAGTAGGAATTTGCATGCCTTAGGGGCTTAAATGCAAATTAAATAAACTTAAAATATTTATTTTATAATTATTAATTTATTTAAAAATTAAGAGAATCTAAAAATGTAAAAAGATATAAAATGTACGTTTAAATTTAAATAAACGTAAACGTACGAAATTAAATGTGAATTCTGTCAAATACAACTCCCACAAATATGAAAATTATATTTTTGGAATCCTAAACTTATAAGAAAATTATTGGAAATTTAAAATTATTTTTATAACTATTTAATTAATTATTATTATTATTTAATAACTATTTTTAATTATTTAAAAATTCACTAATAAGTAAGAAAATGTAAAATAAGCTTAAAAAAATGAAATTTAAATTTGGAAAAATCTAAAATATTATAAAACTAATTTTAAAACAGAAAATTTTTAAGACTTTTTATCTAATTATTATTAATTATTAACTATTTATTAATTATTCAAAACTAAATTAAATTCTAATAAATACTAAATACACAAAGAAAAATCTGAAACTTTTTTAAAATTATTTTATAACTACAGGAACTTATGAAAATTATAAAATTGATAAATGCTTAAGGAAAATAAGCTAATAAGCAATAAGCTTCTTAAATAGAAGCTATCACTTCTCTTAAATTTGGTTTTTCTTGGATTTTCTTTTTCAAATATGTATATATACTAATTATAAGTAACTTTAATGAAGGGGGTTTGGCTGAATGTGAATAATAAGCAGAATGCAAGCTTATTTGTGAGACAGAATAAGCAAAAAGCTTATTAGGATTTGGATAAGCTTGAATAAGCTATAATATTGAGCCACAGACTAAAATAAGCCAACTACTAATGATAATAACTAGTAATAAGCACAGGGGAACCAAATAAGTACACACAATAAGCTACAATCAACAAATAAGCATTTAGCTTATTTGACAGGCCAAAATTGGCCAAAAGGGTCAACTGCAGGGTACTGTGGAGGTCACTAGGGGGTTAAGGAGTCCAATTTTTAGGTTGAACCCTAAAGATGGACTGGTGGTCTACAGAATAAGCCAAGAATCAGGTCAATAGACCCACTAATAAGCTCACAATGAGCTTATGAAATAGGCTCAATGAACCTGAGGACCAAGGGTACAGGGGTAAAAGTGGTGACTTGCAGGCTAGTGTGGGGTCCACACCAAGGATCAAGGATCCAAGTTTAAGCCTGATCTATGAATATAGCTTATTGGTGTATCCAAAAAGCCAAAGCTTACCCTGTGGGGTCCACTGGAGAGCTTTTGATGAGCTTATGAAAAAGCTTTGAACACACTGAATTGCTCAGAGTGTTCCAAGATTGGACAAGGTAAAAGCTTGTAGCATGCCTAGTATAAGGGCTTGAAATTGAAAATCTATCTTTAAAACTTGAAGTGTGGTTACTTAACTTCTAAAAGAACCAACAATCTCAAGCTTAAGCTCAGTTGAGAGCTTTTGATGAGCTTGTAAATATTGACTCACTACACTGATTGCTCAGTGTAGTGGTTTGTTTTGTGGGACATGTTAAGCAAGATATAAGCAATCGAAGTAGCATATAAAGGAAAATAAGCACACACAATAGAAAACACCCAGAAGGGCTTCACAAAGATCCAAAATACACCAGCTATTACGCACTAATCAAGCTTGTGCAAGCTTATGAAATAAGCTTTCAAACCTATGCACAGGGGAAGTGCTTCCCCTGCAAGTCAGTTTGAGCCTGTGTAATTTGCACAAGAAAAATCACAAAAATGTTTTGATGATGGGAATCAATAGTCTAGCTGGTATACTTTCATATCTAAAAAGCTCAGGTTCTAGCTTTGATTACAAAAATCAGGAAAATTCTTTGGAAATTTGGATTTCTGTCAAACTAGAAAATTTTGACTTTTGAAATTACACTAATACTTTGACTAAAGCAAACTTTGATCCTTAATTATTAACTGATTATGTTAAATTAAGCTAAGTAGATGTTAAATTAAGCTAAGTAACCAAGTTGTGAGCTTATATGATGAAAATTAACAAACTGAGTATCACAGATTTCAAATTAAGTGAGATCAAAGGTGATTTTGACTTTTTATCAAAAGACCTCTGGATTTTATAACTTACAAGACCTAATGAGACCTAATGAAATATAACTCAACCAATTTCCACCACAGAAACATACAAGAGCATGGTCAAACAAACATAATGATGAGTGCTTATTCACTCATCCTTTTTAGGCTTTATTTCAGACCAAAAATACCGAATACTAACCAAAAATGCCAAGAGAATGCATGTTTTTATATTTGTGTATGTGCAGGTACGGATATGAGAAAAATGAACGAAAACACAGCAAAACCGACAAAAACGAGCACGAGATTGGAAAAAGGTCAAAAGCCGAGGCCGGGGAAGTCAAATGATCAAAGTTTAAGCTCAAAATAACAATATCAACCTCAGAGATTCATCAAAGTTGCATATTCAGTCCCTGGTGGAAGTTTGAAGAGATTGGCGATTTTAGTCCTTATACTTTCAGATATTTACTAAAATGGTCCTTGGAATGAATATCGAAGAAAAGTCAAATCTGGTCCCTCATGATTCAGATATTAGCAATTTAGATCCTTGGGAATAAGTTTGGAAGAAATACAGTTTTGGTCCTTGAGATTTGGTAAATTGCAATCTTAGTCCTTGTTAACAAAATAATCCTAAACCACACTATCCGGATCATAAACACTTAGCCCTTAATACTACCTAGCCCAACTACCCCAAAAGGCCACTACCAAAATAACACAACCCGGCCTGCTAAACTTACCCATGGTCAACCCATTATCCCACCCGGTCAAACATAAAAATAACTAAAACCCCCAAATCACACACCCCGCCCTTTTACCCCCAATTACCCAGAAACATTCACTGTACTAGGAACCCTAGTTTACCCTTCCCTCATAATTACCACACTTGGGTAACAATTACCCAATCATAAGTTGTTCTAGAAGGTCAGAGTAAGTCAGGGAATGTCAGAGCTTGTGACGCGTGGACCAATGGAGAAAGACACGGAGGATAGGCATCACATCAATCAATCAATCAAGGGCCACAAATCATTGGAATGATCTGGATGCAATCACACGGTTGAGATGAGCTTAAAGGAAGCACAAATGACGCGGATAGCCAGCCTGGACCAAGCCCTCACCTCACCTCAGCTCAGCTATATATACCCCCTCAAATCAGTGTTAGTAGTGTGTAGGTTTTTGAAAATTAAGCATTGTATTTTTTTATTTTCTTTCCAGCTTATTGTACTCAGTATTTTTATTTTAATAAAATTACTTTCAGTTAATTGTCTCTTTATTTCAATTCAATTTAAATTGCTTCTATTTTAGTTTAGTTTGTTTATCAATTCCATTTATTTCTGTTTATCTTAAAAAAAAAAAAAAAAAAAAAAAAAAAAAAAAAAAAAAAAAAAAAAAAAAATTATTTCAAATTAGTTTTTACACATCTGAATTCAGCCTCAAATAGTTGTTATTGTTGTTATAAGATTATAATAGCCATTTAAGTTTACTGTTTCATCCAAACTCTCAAAAATTCAAAATAAATCAAAGAGGTCAAATGGAATAGCTTATTGGTGATAAACCTCAGCTTATTTGGAGTTAGAGATAGCTAACAAGGAGCGGTTAGCCTATCTAAAGATAGGCTGTGTGGGATTGTCTCTCTGTTTGGCTGAGAGACTATTCGTAAGTCTTCACTTTTAATTTTCAAAGCTTAAAGTTGCTTTATAATTGATTTCTTGTGCTGAACAATTTGCATTGCTTGATTCTTATTTAATTTAGGTTATATTGCTTTCATAGCTTAATCTAGTTGCTTTTATATTAGTAGTTGGTTTTAGTTTGATAATTTCATCTCTGCTATTGCATTATATCTCTATTTCTGTTTGCATCTGTGATTCTAGGTTCTTAAGTGATTTGGATGTGTAGCTTAGCTTTAAATTCAGATAAGTAATGTAGTAGAAGCGTTTGTTTGGTTAGTTTAAGTATAGAGCTTATAAAATTAGTATAACTGCATCAGTTCAGGGGTGTTTGGATTAGGTTAGTTCACTGTGGACTTGGTATTTTCTAGCTGTAATTTTTGCACCAGTAATTCAAATTAGGCTTATAATAGTTAGCAATAGCATAAAAATAATAGGATACTTAGCATAAGTCAAAGTAAGTTTGGAATTCTAATGACAGTTAGCATCGGTTAATGTCGCATCTGCCTTGTCGTGATTCTATTGCATTTTGTTTCTGTCCAAGGGATTGTCGTGTTGTAGCATCATTAGTTTACATCTAGGATAAGAGCTCAGCTGCACAATTGAGGTTTGGTCCAATATCCATTGCATTCTGAAAGTAAAAAAATCAGCAGACTGCGGGTTCAATAGTAGCTGAATTAGGGTGGTTTTAAGTGTCCAATTATTGATTAGATTTGAAGTTTTGTGGTTTTCTAGTGTCTCAGTAGTGTAGGCTTAGTTTTGCACCCAAAAGTTCACTCTCATCAGCTCATTAGGACTGCTTATTTGGACCGTCATTTTAGCGAATTAAACCTTAGATCTGTTTTCTTATATAGGGTTGCTATTGTGCTTATTTGATCCACAGTTGGATTTTATTGCTCATTTAAGTATACCTGTGCTTATTGTTGATATTTCCATTGCTGCTGAGCCAAGTGCTTATCTGTTTTGGCTTATAGCTTATTCGCATTTTGCTTATTTGATACAGTTTGAGCTTTACCTGTGCTTCTGAGTCATTTTGGTTTTCATAACTGTTCCATCTAGCTGAATTAAGTTTAAAAATCAATTGGGAAAAGTCTTGGGTCAATTTGGTCCAAGTGCTTATTAATAAGCACTTTTTATTAAGCAGTTTTAAGCTAATCAGCACTTCCAGTGCTGATTTTTCAAATTTTTTATTTTTCCTAGCTTTTAAATATTATTTTAGAATTTCCCTGAAATTTTCATATTTTTCTGAGTTCATTTGCTATTTTTCTTATTTAATTTTCATTTTTAATCATTTTTAATTACTTTTTAATTACATAAAAATCCAAAAAAATCAGAAAAACCCCAGAAAAATCCAAAAAAATATTAGAAAATTATTTTTAGTTATTTTAGATTTTTAAAAATTTATTTTGTATTTTTCTCATTTAATTTGAATTTCTTTTGAATTCTTAATTAGATTTAATTGTTTCTAATTTCTAGAAATTACATAAAAAGCCAAAAAAAATTAGTTTTTAATTTTAAATTTTCTTTTTAGTTATTTTATAATTTTCCAAATTTAATTTTTATTTTTCTCACTTTATTTTCATTTTCTTTTAATTTTTAATTAGTTAATTAGTTTTTAATTCATAATAAATACATAAAAAGTCAAAAAAATATTTTTCTTTTTCTCAAAATTTTCTTTTATCATTTTTGATTTTTAGAAATTATTTTCAAGTCCGTAGGAGTCGCGTAGCTTAAAAGTCGCGTTTTATTTCGCGCGTTGACGTTTATTTTACGTTTTAGTTTACGTTTTCGATTCTACGTTACGTTTTAAGTTTGTTTGCTTGATTTACGTGTTTAGTTGATTATTTGTGCTTCATTTACTATTTCATTAGTGTAATCTCATTCAAATCACTTTTTACCGTTTTCACGACACGTTTTCCGAATCGATAATTCGAAATTCCATTCACCCTTCACACGGAATACGACCTCGGATTATCCGTATTTCTTTGCGGATTTCTTGAGCTTACATCTATACTATAACTTGATTTTCACGAATCAATTTTGGCGCCGCTGCCGGGGAAGGTTGAAGTGAATTTTTCGTTTTCGTTTTTCGAAATTGTGTTTTGAAAACCTTCCTTGTATATATTTTCTATAAAAACCAAAAAAAAAAAAAAAAAAAAAAAAAAAAAAAAAAAAAAAATTGAAAAAAACACTTTTCCTAAAGTGTTTTCAAAAATACCAAAAAAAAATAATAAAGTTACAGCCTCGTCCCGATCGAAAGAAAGGGCGTTGTAAACCAAATAAGCTTATCAATATAAGAACGCGTGAAATTAGTTGCTAATCGGATTACTTTAATTCTACAACCGAATAAGCGGAAAATACGGAAGCTTTGACATTAAATTGCAAGCTGAAGAGAGATCCATTCTTCTCTCCCGTTCCGTCGCGAGTAGATTTGAAGGAAACGGTTTACGATTAACGTAACGTTTGAAAAAACAAAAGAAAATAAAAGTTTTAAGTTTGTTGTTTTCAAAAACAAAAATACAAAAAGATTTTCCTTTTCTATTTTGATTTTCCTTTTATTTGATTTTATGATAACTAAAAACCAAAAATAATCTTCTTATCCTCTTATAATTTGATTCTTCTTCTTTAACCCTCTAAACCGATAATTCTTTCACTTTCTCACTTATGGATCCGACGTGTTTTAAATGTGGTGAACCGTTCTTTGAAGGTTCTTGTGTTTGGTGTACGTGCGAACAATGTGGTAACAATATTCACGATGGAGTTTGTTTGTTTTGTAATACTCCCGAGTATGTTCGAAACACAAATTTTCAAAACGTTTCCGATTACTATCCAACACCACCGCCGTCTCCGTTCACTTGCTTTAATTGTGGAAATCCGTTCGACGAGGGATTACCGTGTGGGCAATGTTTTTGTAATCAATGTGGATACGCGAATTGTATATGTTACGCCCCAAGTGCTGAAACGTCTTACGCTTGTGATACGAGTTTTGATAACTATTCTCAAAATGATTTCAATCATCCTTTTCAAAACTTTTATGAGCAAGTACCGTATTTTAATGGTGATTCATCGAATTTTGAAAATTATGGGGGATCGTTTGAAAATTTTTATGAGCCGAATTTGTGTTACGATTCTCATGGTTTTAACCAACCCCCACAAACTTCCGATTTTGCTAATAATATTTGTGAAATTAAATCCATGATCGAGAAGTTAAAAGAATTGGTGACTAATCGTTATACGCATACTTCCGAGCCTCAAGTGAAATCGATGGAAGAACTTCTTGCCGAAGAACGAAAATCTAAATTTTGTGAGTGTTGTATGTACGACGACGACGACGATGATTCCACGATTACAATCGTTCTTAATCCTAACAAAACGTCCGTTGTTTCTTCCGAAGAACCCGTGGACTCTCTAAAAATGGGGGACGAGCATCTAAACACTATTCCGGCAACGGAATCGGACGAATTCAATAAGTCTAGTGTTGAGAACCTCGTCCCAATCCCAAGTGAGTCCGGGGAAATTTCTAATGGTGATTCTGATATTGTTTCTGATTCTTCTTATCCTTCTTTCACACCGGTTGAGAGGAGTGATGTCTTTTTAGACGAGATCGAAGCTTGTCTTGCTAACAATGATTCTAATCCGACAATGGTTGACGACTCTAATTTTGATCCCGAGGAAGACATCCGTTTGATTGAAGAATTATTGAATGAAGAACCGTCAATTTCTCTCCCTCCGACGAGCAATGATGATTATGATGAAGTCGAAAGTTATTCCGATTCTCACAACGAGTATACTACGAGTGATGAAGATTCTTATGGAGATATCGATGATAATGATGAAGATGATGATACGGAAATCCAAGATGAAGCTCTTCGTGACAAATTATCCAAAGTTAATCTTCTCATTTCTAAGATCGAGGCGTTGAAAGATCCTTCGACTTTTTCTCCTATCCCCGTTATGGATAGTGATTTCTTACCCGAGCTTGAAATTTTTCGATTTGAAGAGACGAGTAGTGGCAATTCCACTATTCATGCTTTCTCTCTTCCGGATTATGAGTGTTTTGATTTTGAAATTGATTTTGAGCTTATTTCCGACAATCCGTCACGTGACCCTCTTTTAGAGGATGTTGATCGATTTCTTGCTGCGGATGACTTGATACCACCGGGTATTGAGAATGAGGAGAATGACGTTCAAAGAAGTATTGATTCCGATTTACCTTTTTCTCGTCCACCGGCGAAACCACCGGATGAAGTTTTTGATTTTGATATGAATGAAGTTATTTTTGGTGTGGTGGACGAGATTTATGATCATGATGATCCTGTGCTTGATATTTTACCCACCCAACCCACCCATAATTCTGAAACTGACTTTGCTTTTATCATCTGGGTGTTTTATCCGTTCTTTACTTATCCCCTCATTTCTTCACTTTTCCACTCTACCGGGAGTGAGGATACCGTTTTTGACCCTGGCATCTCCGTTTATGCCGGTTGTCCGTTCTTTCTGCTCTCCCCAAGGACGAATTAATTCGGGGATCGAGTCAAGCTCATGTGACTCGGTGAACAAAAACAAGCGCTTCGTGGGAGGCACCCCATGCTTATCCATTTCATTTTCTTTATTATCTATTTTCTTTAATAACGTGACGTGAGGGGGGCGACCCTTTCCAATCTTGTGTTTTCGTGGTTGTTGTTTATGAATGTTCAGGAATTTCCACGAAGTTTGAGGACTCTCGTGCTCGTGGTTTGTCGTTCTCTCCACTCGAGTCTCATCCTTCGCTGCTCTTTCGGAAATTCACCATATCCAAAATCTTATCGACTAACGTTTATCTCTTGGCATACTTAATAAATGGCCTTAGATTTTACGTAGGATTACCTTTACCCTTAAAACATTGAGGACAATGTTTCACTTTAGTCTGGGGGGGGGGGGGGGTGAATCTTCGATTCGATTTGACCTGTACCATCGTCTGAGCTGTTAACTTACGCAACTCCGTTTTTCACCAAAAAAATGTTACTTTTTGTCACCGCTTTATTATGCAAAAAAAAAAAAAAAAAAAAAAAAAAAAAAAAAAAAAAATGAAAAATGAAAAATGAAAAATGAAAAAAAAATATAAATGATATATGATATAATAAGTTTTGACACCTTGTTTTGACTTTCCTACCGGCGAGAGTAGAAATAAATGTTCCGACTTGACCGGGCGTGTTGAGCCCTAGCTTGTCTCCCTTAACCAAAATAATCAAAAGATTATGGCTAAGCATCCGCGGATCTCATTATTTGGGATTTTAAATTTGCGGAGATCGAGGAATGATAGAGTTTATTTGGAAGTTTCGTGCTATACACGGATCGCATCACTGGGATTTAAAAAACCCACGAGAGGTACTTGTGGCCTCCTTGTTCCCACCAGCTTGCACACCAATATATAATAGATGTCTAGGATTAATTAAGGGTATACGGTTTGGGCAATACTTAGTTTTTTCTCGTTCCCAACAAAATTTCTGCATATGGGGGTTTGGTACACATTGAGGTACTGCCAGTGTTACGGTGAAATAGACTATTGCATCTTGCCGGTTCGCAGCCGATGTTGTGATCTTAGTAAAGGCCGTAGGACTCGGGGTTTGGCATATAGTTATGAATATCGATAATAATAGTCCAAAGCCAAATAAAAAGGCAGAGGAATCCAAAGCTATAAAAAGCAGCGGATAGAAATCCAAAGTCATAATAAAGCTCTTACATCTTGACGGCTCATAAACCGTTGACTGTAAAAGAATAAAGGACTAAGGACAAAAGTATTATTAAAGTGCTTATGATTATGCAAAAATGCCAAACTTCGACTCCGGGGGTTTCCCTAATAAAAAGCTTCCGTTTCGGGTATCAAACATGGTATGTCTCGGTCGTAAATAAAAAGGGAGCCTCCACAAATCGTGTTAAATCAGAGAACTTCATGTGGACCCGATTTCTGTATGCAGGGGTTTTCGAGGGAAAGTTTGGAAACTACTTAGCGTTCAAATTTTGTGCTCTTATCGGACTAACAAATATCGAAACGAGAAAATATGAAGCAATTCATTTCTCACAAATTAAAATCTTTAGATACAACTAAGGAACTGGGGACAAGAGGTAATACACAAGTAACTTTTGTGGGCAGTGTTAGCATCTAACTTCTGGTAAACAATGATTTCGATTTTACGCTTAGTTTGGGAGCTTGTGAAAAATCAAGGATGACGATTTTTATCCGTACGGTCTCTTCTCTGTGAGAAGTGTTTCTACTCGTAGACCCTGAAAGTTATCAACAGATAAGAATTGATAATGAAAGTCAAAGCAAACCGTCACCTCTATATAAATGAAAAAGTACAAAAATAGTAGTAGTAGTTGTTATTCATGAAAATCGGAAAATGGAGCGTTTTTGAGAATAAATGATTTTACTATCTCTCTTGAACATCATTGCTACTTTACAACGTCAGTAAAGAGAGGTTTTGAAAATTATTTATCTTTTAAGCATGAGGTGATGACATTGCGTGAGGGCACGGCAATACCTTAGTCTGGGGGATTTTGATGAGTGCTTATTCACTCATCCTTTTTAGGCTTTATTTCAGACCAAAAATACCGAATACTAACCAAAAATGCCAAGAGAATGCATGTTTTTGTATTTGTGTATGTGCAGGTACGGATATGAGAAAAATGAACGAAAACACAGCAAAACCGACAAAAACGAGCACGAGATTGGAAAAAGGTCAAAAGCCGAGGCCGGGGAAGTCAAATGGTCAAAGTTTAAGCTCAAAATAACAATATCAACCTCAGAGATTCATCAAAGTTTCATATTCAGTCCCTGGTGGAAGTTTGAAGAGATTGGCGATTTTAGTCCTTATACTTTCAGATATTTACTAAAATGGTCCTTGGAATGAATATCGAAGAAAAGTCAAATCTGGTCCCTCATGATTCAGATATTAGCAATTTAGATCCTTGGGAATAAGTTTGGAAGAAATACAGTTTTGGTCCTTGAGATTTGGTAAATTGCAATCTTAGTCCTTGTTAACAAAATAATCCTAAACCACACTATCCGGATCATAAACACTTAGCCCTTAATACTACCTAGCCCAACTACCCCAAAAGGCCACTACCAAAATAACACAACCCGGCCTGCTAAACTTACCCATGGTCAACCCATTATCCCACCCGGTCAAACATAAAAATAACTAAAACCCCCAAATCACACACCCCGCCCTTTTACCCCCAATTACCCAGAAACATTCACTGTACTAGGAACCCTAGTTTACCCTTCCCTCATAATTACCACACTTGGGTAACAATTACCCAATCATAAGTTGTTCTAGAAGGTCAGAGTAAGTCAGGGAATGTCAGAGCTTGTGACGCGTGGACCAATGGAGAAAGACACGGAGGATAGGCATCACATCAATCAATCAATCAAGGGCCACAAATCATTGGAATGATCTGGATGCAATCACACGGTTGAGATGAGCTTAAAGGAAGCACAAATGACGCGGATAGCCAGCCTGGACCAAGCCCTCACCTCACCTCAGCTCAGCTATATATACCCCCTCAAATCAGTGTTAGTAGTGTGTAGGTTTTTGAAAATTAAGCATTGTATTTTTTTATTTTCTTTCCAGCTTATTGTACTCAGTATTTTTATTTTAATAAAATTACTTTCAGTTAATTGTCTCTTTATTTCAATTCAATTTAAATTGCTTCTATTTTAGTTTAGTTTGTTTATCAATTCCATTTATTTCTGTTTATCTTAAAAAAAAAAAAAAAAAAAAAAAAAAAAAAAAAAAAAAAAAAAAATTATTTCAAATTAGTTTTTACACATCTGAATTCAGCCTCAAATAGTTGTTATTGTTGTTATAAGATTATAATAGCCATTTAAGTTTACTGTTTCATCCAAACTCTCAAAAATTCAAAATAAATCAAAGAGGTCAAATGGAATAGCTTATTGGTGATAAACCTCAGCTTATTTGGAGTTAGAGATAGCTAACAAGGAGCGGTTAGCCTATCTAAAGATAGGCTGTGTGGGATTGTCTCTCTGTTTGGCTGAGAGACTATTCGTAAGTCTTCACTTTTAATTTTCAAAGCTTAAAGTTGCTTTATAATTGATTTCTTGTGCTGAACAATTTGCATTGCTTGATTCTTATTTAATTTAGGTTATATTGCTTTCATAGCTTAATCTAGTTGCTTTTATATTAGTAGTTGGTTTTAGTTTGATAATTTCATCTCTGCTATTGCATTATATCTCTATTTCTGTTTGCATCTGTGATTCTAGGTTCTTAAGTGATTTGGATGTGTAGCTTAGCTTTAAATTCAGATAAGTAATGTAGTAGAAGCGTTTGTTTGGTTAGTTTAAGTATAGAGCTTATAAAATTAGTATAACTGCATCAGTTCAGGGGTGTTTGGATTAGGTTAGTTCACTGTGGACTTGGTATTTTCTAGCTGTAATTTTTGCACCAGTAATTCAAATTAGGCTTATAATAGTTAGCAATAGCATAAAAATAATAGGATACTTAGCATAAGTCAAAGTAAGTTTGGAATTCTAATGACAGTTAGCATCGGTTAATGTAGCATCTGCCTTGTCGTGATTCTATTGCATTTTGTTTCTGTCCAAGGGATTGTCGTGTTGTAGCATCATTAGTTTACATCTAGGATAAGAGCTCAGCTGCACAATTGAGGTTTGGTCCAATATCCATTGCATTCTGAAAGTAAAAAAATCAGCAGACTGCGGGTTCAATAGTAGCTGAATTAGGGTGGTTTTAAGTGTCCAATTATTGATTAGATTTGAAGTTTTGTGGTTTTCTAGTGTCTCAGTAGTGTAGGCTTAGTTTTGCACCCAAAAGTTCACTCTCATCAGCTCATTAGGACTGCTTATTTGGACCGTCATTTTAGCGAATTAAACCTTAGATCTGTTTTCTTATATAGGGTTGCTATTGTGCTTATTTGATCCACAGTTGGATTTTATTGCTCATTTAAGTATACCTGTGCTTATTGTTGATATTTCCATTGCTGCTGAGCCAAGTGCTTATCTGTTTTGGCTTATAGCTTATTCGCATTTTGCTTATTTGATATAGTTTGAGCTTTACCTGTGCTTCTGAGTCATTTTGGTTTTCATAACTGTTCCATCTAGCTGAATTAAGTTTAAAAATCAATTGGGAAAAGTCTTGGGTCAATTTGGTCCAAGTGCTTATTAATAAGCACTTTTTATTAAGCAGTTTTAAGCTAATCAGCACTTCCAGTGCTGATTTTTCAAATTTTTTATTTTTCCTAGCTTTTAAATATTATTTTAGAATTTCCCTGAAATTTTCATATTTTTCTGAGTTCATTTGCTATTTTTCTTATTTAATTTTCATTTTTAATCATTTTTAATTACTTTTTAATTACATAAAAATCCAAAAAAATCAGAAAAACCCCAGAAAAATCCAAAAAAATATTAGAAAATTATTTTTAGTTATTTTAGATTTTTAAAAATTTATTTTGTATTTTTCTCATTTAATTTGAATTTCTTTTGAATTCTTAATTAGATTTAATTGTTTCTAATTTCTAGAAATTACATAAAAAGCCAAAAAAAATTAGTTTTTAATTTTAAATTTTCTTTTTAGTTATTTTATAATTTTCCAAATTTAATTTTTATTTTTCTCACTTTATTTTCATTTTCTTTTAATTTTTAATTAGTTAATTAGTTTTTAATTCATAATAAATACATAAAAAGTCAAAAAAATATTTTTCTTTTTCTCAAAATTTTCTTTTATCATTTTTGATTTTTAGAAATTATTTTCAAGTCCGTAGGAGTCGCGTAGCTTAAAAGTCGCGTTTTATTTCGCGCGTTGACGTTTATTTTACGTTTTAGTTTACGTTTTCGATTCTACGTTACGTTTTAAGTTTGTTTGCTTGATTTACGTGTTTAGTTGATTATTTGTGATTCATTTACTATTTCATTAGTGTAATCTCATTCAAATCACTTTTTACCGTTTTCACGACAAGTTTTCCGAATCGATAATTCGAAATTCCATTCACCCTTCACACGGAATACGACCTCGGATTATCCGTATTTCTTTGCGGATTTCTTGAGCTTACATCTATACTATAACTTGATTTTCACGAATCACATAACCAAACACCCCTTAAACAGACTTGTTATATGATTAATGATGCAAGCTAATGAGTTAAACCATGAAACTGAATCCAGAGACCATATTATGATATAATAAGCATATATGAATAGATAGGCAATAATTATAACAACTATTATCGAAGATTTCTACTTATGCTATTTTAACAGTGAAGTGAACAAAATATGAGCACAAAGTAATTGAGCAAACAAACACTTAATGTTAAGCAACAATCTAACTTAAACACACCCAATAAACACAGGAAACACATAGATGAGGAAGGATAAGCAGTTGAATAGTAAAAAGCCAAATTGAAAAATAAAGCTTACAAATGAGCAATTAAACTGAATCCATGAAACCAAGAGCCAAGAACAATCCTATTGGTTCTCCACAGAACCTCTAACCCAAGGGCAATCCAAAATACCCCTTGCTCCAGCTTTTCTTGATCATAACCATGATTTTGAATAATGAAGCTTTTCTGTGATATTTTGAGTTTTATTGAGTTTTGATTCTATACTGACTTTTAAAGTTACTAATAGCTTTAAGAAGCTATCTAGGAGCTTATGTGATCTAAAACAGGCCTTAACATCAACTATAACATGAAACAAGTAAACTTGAGATTTTGAGCTTGAAAATGCAAATACTGAATTAGTAAAGATGGAACTGAAAGTAACTTTGATTAACACTGAATTAACTTAAACAAGAGCTTGAAAGCTTTGAAATACACTGGAAATGTAAATTTTACTAATACGAGACTAAGACATGAAAATTAAACTAGATATCCTACTACATTGCTCCTCTCTTCCTTTTTAAAGATCTTTTTGCCTTCCAGGTGTCCTCTGAGTGAATCCCACCACATTTGAGCCATTGGATGCTCTGTTTTCATCCTAGCCATACAAATGGCATTTTGGCGCCAAAATGGAAACAAGTAGCTTGTGGCCGTTTTATTTTAATAAAAGAACTTTGGGAGTTTGTGGAGGTGGAGGAGACAAGATTGATAGTATTTGAAGTCAAGTGGTGATAGTTGGTTTGAAAACAGAGGTGTGATATGATTTGGGAGAGAAAAATGGTGAAGAAGCATTAAATGCCTCATGGGGTGGTATGATGGGGTGTGGGATGAGCTGGTGGATGTAGGGTAGCCAGCTGGGGGTGAGGTGGTGGTGAAAACCACCCTGGTTTTGGGATTGCAGGGGTGGAGGTGGAGGTGGTACAGTGTTGGCGGTTTGGGGAGGTTTGACCAGGGTCAAACCCTGGTTTATATTATAAAGGGTGTGGGCCAGTTATGTGTTGGGCCAGGGGTAAGGGTTTGGGCTTGGATTTGTTTTGGATTGGATTTGGTTTTGTAGTTTAATATAAAGGATCCGTTTGGTTTTTAAGCTTAACATAGGGACCAAAAATGTAATTTTTTGAAATTTTGGGGGACTGAAGTGTAACTTTTCCAAAGCTTAAATAAGGATCAAACTTGCCAAGATTGAATACCCCAAGGACCAATAATGATAATTTCCCGTATTTTATATCTGGGGACCTTTTCTGCCAAACTTTCAAACTTCAGGGACCAAACATGTAATTTCACCAAAATTTCCAACAAAGGACCATTCCTGCCATTGAAGATTAGTATAAGGACCAAAATTTATTTTTTCAAAGTTTTTACATCCTAGGGACCATTTATGTCAATTTTGCAAAGTCGATGGACTAAACTTGTAATTTTGTGAAACTTTGCACCAAAGGACTAAATATGTAATTTGTGATTCAAAAGGACCTTTGGTGACTTTTTCATGTTTTTAGAATAACCAGGGACTAGTTTTAACAAGTTTTGAAACTTGAAGGACTGAAACTGCCAATTATGCAAACTTTGTTCGTTTTTCATCTGTTTTTGATTATTTTGCATTTGAAATATATGAAACACACTTCTAAGATATTTTCAGTATTATGATGCATATTTGAGTGTTTTTGGATGTTTTGGCAGTTCAGAATGGTATAAAATGATGAGTATTTACACACTCATCAATGGTTCTCGTAAGAAAGTCTCACTATATATATATATATATATATATATATATATATATATATATATATATATATATATATATATATATATATAAGCCATTAAAAGGAATTTACTTATGTAAATGTGTAACTATGTATGTCAATGAATATTAGATATATAAGTTCAAACCAAAGCTATGTAAATGTGTAACTATGTATGGTTTGGGCTTGGATTTGTTTTGGATTGGATTTGGTTTTGTGGTTTAATATAAAGGATCCGTTTGGTTTTTAAGCTTAACATAGGGACCAAGAATGTAATTTACTTATGTAAAACGTATGAAAATGGATAAAAACGTGTAAAAACGAACGAAAACCCATAAAAACAGATGAAAACGTATAAAAACGGACCAAAACGTATAAAAATGGATGAAAATGTATGAAAACAGACGAAAACGTTTAACACAACCGAAAACGTATAAAACAGACGGAAAACTTTTATTTATAAATGACCGTTATTATACAGGATAGACGATGCCAATGGTCGTTAGCCAAAGGGCTAACGTATAAATGATAACAGAAACCACTTAACACCTGTTAAAAAAGGACCACAAGTGTTATTTTTTGCAAAGATAAGGATTGTCCATGCAACTTTAAACTATCAGGGACAAAAGTTGCAACTTTTGACAAACCACGAAGACCTTCCATGTAATTTACTCTTAATTAAACCGTTAATCCATATAAGTTCAAACCATTTTCTCATTTAAATTGTTAAACACATATTTTTTGCCCTATATATATTTATCAATCGTAAATCAAATTTATGTTTAACATTATGTAATAAAAACCAAAGCTAGCTTGTCCATCGGACGGTTCTTGCATCTAGATACCGAATGACCAAAACGAGCATGAAAATGAGGAACCATGATATGGCATCTTAAATAAATAATACAAAGACCAATGAAGTCCATGAGAAACAAAATCAAAGATTAAGCAATTTTAAGTAATGCTTGTGTAAATTTGATGAACTGAAATTCTAAGTTTGATTTGGAAAATTTTCAACAAGAATGAGTCAAGACGAGTGAATAATCTGTAGTGTAGGCACGCATGTACGTTATCGTATCCTTGTTACTAGGATGAATCGAAAGTTATTGTATTACTTTCATGTTCTGTAGGATTCGATAACCTACAACCCCTGGTCACTAGCACAGATAACTCGACCGTGAAGATAAGATGTCGACAGGATAAGCTTTGCGTAAGTAAGTACCCTAATCGACTTTGATTAGTATTGAAAGAATGATGTACACGGCCCGTCCCCCCTCACCTCCTTTTATAGAGATGAGGGGGAGGGTAAACCGACTCTAACAAGGATTCATAGTCGGCTGTTAGAAAGACACGGGTTGGGCTTGGGACACAAGCCAACCAAACCGACTCTTATTTGACTAAGAATAAAAACGGACACTTAACACCCTAGATGTTGATATAGGCAAAAATAAAGACTCAATATAACAATTTTGGTCTATTGAAGAAACCTCTATATTATTTGATTTCCATCCATCTTCATCCTCATTTCAAGAAACCTGTTCTAATATAGTTCTGATATTCGCAAAAAAGTGAAGTGACCATTTTCATATATTTTGGTTGGATACAAGGGAAATTCGAGTAGCCTTTAATGAAATGTGTGAGAAGTACACTTCGGATTCTGTAGGCTACTCAGCAAAACCCATGCATATAGCCATATACAAACTAATACCACACATACACGATCCCAATTTATTAGGCTATATGGTGAGTTGCCCTTAGGAACCGAAAGTTACGTACGGTACTTGAACCTGAGATCGGCTTTCATATCTTAATATTAAGTTTTTAGTGCTAAAAACCACCTTTGTGTTTATTAAACGTTTCGTGAGTAATTATAAAGATCAAATAAGAAATAAAAGTAAATGAGAATGATGAAAAATAAACACAACTGCACATTTCAGATGCACCTACAAGAAGAGATGCATCTTTCATGAAATTCTCGTTTTCTTTTTTCTTTTTTTCTTTTCTTTCTGATATTTGAGGTTAAAAACATTTCTCATTTTTCTTCTTCTTATTATTATTATTTTTTTTTTCTTAGTGTATCCATTTTTAACGTTTCATATGTTATAAGACAAATTAAGTTCTGTTATAATTAGTTGATAATTTATAATGACGTGGACACATGGTTGGCAATATATTATAATAAAATTATAGTGGATGATTTAATCATAATGACGTGGAAACATAATTGGATCGACTGCAAATAAGATTTTAGTAAACGCCATCAGTGACATCGTTATTCTTATGTAGGTATTTTAAATAAGCTGGCTTAAGCTCGGTGGTGGCCTGCTTTGTGTCCATTAAAGGTTTAAGGCTTATTATATTTGTATCTATAAATATAACATGATTAATAAACAAATCTTTACAAGATTTTTAGTTGTACAACATACTATTAAAGCAGGTTTAATTTCGAAACATAGTCGGCCATCATGTGACGCGGCTTCTAGCCACCCCATCAAATCTCACTCTATTTTCAAAACCTACTCATTGGCCGTCATGAGCCGATATTATCCTCAAAAAATTCGATTTTTTTTAAAGAAATATGTTTACCAATTGATGACGCTTTATCATTGCTTATTGTTTGTATACATATATAAAAGAAAAGTTCTCGAAGATTCTTTCTTGTTTTTTTTACTCATTGTGCTTTCTGTTTGTTAACATATGTGGATTGATATTTTTTTTTTTCTTTTTTTTTTTTTTTTATGGAATTAATGTTTATTTTTCAATCAAAAAAAAAACAAAAAACAAACTTTTTTATTGCTTTCTTACCAAAATCATTCCTCGTCATAGTTTTTTTTAGTTCTTTACCTTCTCTTTCGTCGTGTTATTCTATCAAATAAATAAAACGGTTATGGGTCAAGTCTATCTCAGAACCCTTCTCAAGCAAGTACAAGATTACAACAACAATTATCATATCAAGGTTATCAATTATCAAATCATAAGAAAGCTCTGCTGCTTCTAAAGATTTATTGCCTCTTGCCTTACTCCAGCTGAATCGAAGACTTTTGCTTTAAATGCGATGAGTATCAGGTAGGTATGTTAAGTTAGCCCAAGCTCTGTTGTGTGCTTCGGGTACAATGGAGCTCTAGGGTTTTATTATATTTGTATCTATCAATATCGTATCAATATCGTATGATTATAATAAATGAAACGAATTATTCAACAATCTCATATTGCTAAAATTATTTTATCTAAGTGCTTATTTTTTGAAATTATTTTAAGTGATCGTGCTAGACCTCAAAGACGAATATTACTAGAATATACCAAAACTAGTAAAGTATATATATAGCCATCATAATGTGCCATTTTAAGCAAGTACGAGAACGAGTTTAATATTATTTCTCACGTTTCCACTCTCCAAAATCGTTTTGTTGCCACCTTATCTTTCTTTCCTCCTATTTCGATTTTAAAGAATTTCATTGGTATAGACGTCGGTAACTGATACTTTTACCAGCCATTGCATGATCATTGGTATTTTATTTTTTTTCTATTTTTTTTAACCGTAATTTTTTACATTTTTGGCCGACTAATCCACGGGGTTTGAAAATCATTGATAATTGATCAATGGTGATTGCGGCTTTTCTAGTAGTGATGTTTGCTACAAGGGTTTCCTTAACAAACACTTGAAAAAGCCAATTAGTTATCACAACCATGGTTCGTCGGATGTAATCTAGTGTTGCAACATAATACGTTAGCTATGTAATTATCTAAAACACATGTTTCATGTCTTCCATCTTTTTCTTTTCAAATGTCACACGCATGTAATAATCATCCGTAAGAGATCAATGGTGATTGTGGCTTTTCTAGTAGTGTTGTTTGCTACAAGGGTTTCCTTAACAAACACTTGAAAAAGCCAATTAGTTACCGAGCTATGGTTCGTCGCATGTAAATCTAGTGTTGCAACTTAATACGTTAGCTATGTAATTATCTAAAACACATGTTTCAGGTTTTCCATTTTTCCATTTTTTCTTTTCAATTTTTTTGAAAGGCGAAAGAAGATATGGAATTAAATACTAGCAAGGAGATTAATACAAGATTTGATCGGTTCACTAATCTAATCTAACCACAATGGAGTTGCTTTTCTATCCCTATGAAGTATCCAAGCGTGAGAAGTGTCTTTATATCTTCTCCAAGTGATCTTTCCTCGGTGATTTAAGGTCAAAGAGTGACTTGTTCCTATATTTCCAAATAGTTCATATGGTTGTTTGAATAACAATGTTCAGGCCTTCGTTGTTTCTTTGTTGTTGGCCGGATCCCCCCACTTTAGTGATCGGAAGATTAGTTTTTCTTTAAAAAAAAAATCGTTTTAGAAATATAATTCAGATATTGCATATACCATAACACGAAAAGGGAGGGTTGCGCGTCTTTTTGTTTTTGTAATATGACAAAATTAAGTAAAGATGGAATAGTGAAGGATGGTTCTATAGTCTACATTTTTGGTTTCTTTATGTATGATCTGCATTAGCCTGATTGATTAATTAGTTGGCGTATTGAAAAAGGTTTTCTAACTGGAAGATGATGAATGTTTTGGTTATGAAATGGTAAGGATTATCTGGAAGTAAACTTTACTAATTTCTTGTAGTTACAAATATGGGCAAATAATAAAAAAAGGTAATATACTTGCCACAATTTCATCGAATGGGTAGTGAACTATTTTTTTTTTTTTTTTTTTTTTAGGGTAATTTTCTTTCAAAATCATCATCTTTAGGGTATTTTGTAAAAATTTTGGACAATTTTGCCCCTCATAACTAATACAAATTTTTTTTCCCCGAAGAGCAAAATTGTCCAAAAATTTTGCAAAATACCCTAAAGATGATGAATTTGAAAGAAAATTACCCTCAAAATGAAAAAAAAATAGTTCATTACCATTCGATAAATTTGTGACAAGTATATTACTTTTTAATATTATTTGCCCAACAAATATTGCTTGTTTGTTGGTATGGTGTATGTGAAGTAAATATAGCATCTTGCTAGTTTTGTTTTTTTAATATATTGCCGTTAAAATAAAACCGTTACCAATATTGAATTCTTTATGGTTGTATGACTTCCATCCATATTTTTAATTGGTATACTAGAAGCAAGGGTTGCAACCCGTTTGCGTGGATATGCATTATCTTCTAATTCTTCACTGTTACACTAGTTAATTAAATGTTAACCTCGCGCGCAAAAACTAAAATAACTAGTAACACAACAAATCACAACTTCAGTTATATGGCGTTACAGAAACCGAAATTCAATTCTTTTGATTTTTAGTAGTTCTAGTAAAGAAGATCCGATTTGAACTATTATTAGAAGTGAGAAGTGATACAAACACTTTCACAAAAATAAATTCAAAAAGATGCTTTGTTATCTTTTGATTGGTGCGTTTGTATATGTTTTTTCTCTCTCCTCTTTGCTACAACCAATCAAAAAATGACAACTCATCTTTGTAGATTTATTTTTGTAAAGTGTTTGTGGATGTATCACTTCTCGAAGTGAGAATAACCGAACCTAGAATGTCTAGCTTGTATAAATTCCTAGTAATCTCATTATATTATTTTCACTAGGATCTTGCTTATTGCTGAATAAAACATGGCGCCGCACCTATTAAAAAAATGTATCACAACAAACACTGAGGGGCAGGCGTGTTTGTTTTGAAGATTTAACAATGGGGGAACTAGAATAAGAGTGATGATGGCTGGTAAGTCCTGTTCTTTCTCGCAATGATTGATTCTACGCCATCGACACTTCATACAACAAACTATACACCACCAGCCAAGGGATAAATTAAAGATATTACACAGCACACAGCACACACAGCAGACACACATGTGTGTGTATGTTTTGATAATTAAATGCAAAAAAGTGAAGATTATATGTAAATGTCCACATTATTGACAGCCACTAGAATTTACTTAGTTTATGGATTTTCATAAACACGGATACTTATATTATTTTTGGGGTAGACCGTAGACTTCTTATCCACATAAAATTACAGTTATAAAGAATAGTGGATAAAAACTCTACCCTTAAATCATCCTAATTTCACAACTCTCCAACATACAATATTGTGCGCTTTCAATTTGAGCCATACATGAAAGAGAAAATGATCCAAATGAAGAAAATAGGTGAACACGATCAATGGTGCTTAGGGTCGGGTCCTCCAGGGCTCAGACGTGTTGGAGCATACCCGCTTCCCTGTTCCTTAGCGTCTCTAACGTCAAATCCTAATCCCATCTTCTGCTCAAACATGGCTCTAAAGGGTGCGGTTAGGCTCTTATTATGTTCAAGTTTCTCAACCAATGCTCTTGCATTCGTTTGTGAAAACAAAAGTAAGACAACACATACCCAAAGCTGCAATCTACCCATTTTTGTAGATATATGTGGCTGTTTGCTAAATGATCTTACCTTAGACCTATTTATAGCCATATATGTCATACCTAAGGTGTGCTGAAAAGCTCAAAAAAAAAAAAAAAAAAAAAAAAAAAAACGTTAGTGACATAGATGTGGTTGAATAACAACGTTGGACCGGCCAGTAGAATGATGTAACACAACAAACAAATGTCAATGGAATCCTATAAAATATTGACGTGTATTGTTTATAAAAGCGTCATCCAATCCTAGATTAAAGCACGCATATGTAGTGAAAGTCTACTCAGCTGGTATCCACTGGCTAGTTGACGTCCTCAAAGGATATAACTTAGATCTGAGTTGTTTTAGAGTTCATAGTCTTTAGTATGGCTATGTAATCGTTGAAAGGTGCGAAGGGTCAAGTGAACCCACCCACTAATTAGTTTAACTCATTCTTTTTTAGTGATTTAATCGTTAGTATGATTCTCTTGGTTTAACTCATTCTTTTTGAGTAATTTAATTGTTAGCATGAGACTCTTCTAATATTCAAATTGTTTAGAATCATTGTTTGTGATTTCAATGCTGACATAAAGATGCCGGAATCAGAGATTAACCGGCCACCTATAGACAAAAGATCCAATATATTAACGGAAACGAAATGTAAACTCAGAGATTAGAAACCATGAGTACATACATGTGTGGTTAAGCTAGCTGATCAGCATCGAGCACCGCATCACCGCACTAGCTAGTCAATATTGTTGTTATCTATATACTGTTTATATATGTCTCTCCGCAACATTTCCATAAAAATTTAAAACCATATTATTATGTCTCAGTGTTAATCAACATTACCGACAGGCTGTGTATCACACATGAAGCCCCGGTTGCATGCATGATTGCATGATCATCAATTAATAAGTTATGGTTAGCTTTAGAATTAAGTTTTTGAGAACCTGTGTGCCAATTTTACTAGGTTAATTAGTATTAGCTAGGGTTTAGGGTTGCAGTTAGTCGTCTGCAAAAAAGAAAAGTTTAAATGGCATTTATTAAAATAAAACAAGCTAGCAAGGAGCTAGGAACAAAGAACTAGCTCTGAGCTATAATCGATCGATCAGTTGACAAATATAGTCTCGAATTTGCGGGTTAGACTTGAACTCTTGGAAGGTTAAATGCTGCAGTCGACAACTTGGAACGACTGGGTATTATAACTAATCATTTGAGATAAAGAGAATTCTATAAGTGAGTATGCTCTAAGGTTAAATACTGCAGTCGACACCCCTAACTGATTCCATCCATACTGTAACAAATCGATTGTGATTTATGGAGCAATCCATCAAAAAATAATAGATAAAATCGTCGTTTTTGATCAAATTATGATTGGTGAGTATGATTTGATGGTGAAATCGGAGTGTTTTGATGGTGAAAATTAATGGTTTGATGATGATTTAGGGTGGAATCTGGGACTGTGAATGTGTGTGTTTTTGAAACCCTAATCTCTTTGGGAAAAAATAAGGAGGGTGGGAATTTAAGGCTTTTATAGTAGATGATTTTGCTCTTGACGTGTGACTCTTTGATTTGATAACAACCTTTGGATCGATATGTAATGGATGAGATGTGTTCATTTAATCTTTAGAGTCTCTAAGTGGTCTAGGGGGTCTCAACTAAGAGTGTTAATCGGGTCTGGTTGGTTGGGTTCGAGTTAAGTCGGGTCGAGGCTAAAAATAGCATGCCCGAACCTGATCCTGTTTGAACTCGGGTTAGTTGGGTCGGGTCAAATCAGGTCGAGTCCATTCGAGTTTAGGTCAACCCGAATATGAGTAAAATGATCGTAAAATTGTATATTTATTCTAACTTAGACAGATAAATTATAAAAGAAAATATTAAAAAACGTTAAAAAATAATAATAATAAATCTTATTCGGTTCAAAAGGGTCAAGTTGAACCCGAGCTAGCCAAACATTTTTGACCTGATACCCGGCCCTATTTAGTACTCAGACGGACTTAAATAACCCGAATAAAAATTTTAATCCGAGTAACCCGACCCGAGTAAGCTTAATCAGGGTCAGGTTCTAGCTGGTCGAATTTTTTTGACACCCCACTCTTAGTATGCAATTTTGCTTTTATAAACATTAAATTTACCAATCTATATTTTCAGTTATTGCCCAATTAATATAACGTTTTTTTAAGGTTATACGAATGTTTTTCAATTTTACAAAAAACATACACACTGTCTTAATAAGTAGAAATGGAAAATTCATAAGCAACCCAATAAATCTTCCATTGACAAAACCGCCTTTAGTATGTCTAAATCGTAGGCATAGTCTTTATTTTTTCAAAAGTGCAAGTACCGTTCTTTTAGGAAATCTTTAGTGCAGATATCGTCTCTATCTCAAAGTGAAATGACTCAAATGCCCTTCCTATTAGCTAGACCTTTTCCATTCACTTTGGAGCATTTTAATCATTTTACATTGAGATGGGGACTATATCCGCATCAATAGTTTCTCACAAAAACAACACCTAGACTTTCGAAAAGGTGAAGATGGCATCTGCAATTTGAACATACCGATTTTGCAATTAACTCTAAAACATTACATTAAAGTATTAAACTTTATAAGCGAAGAGAAGTACAATGAAATAAGTAAATGGATTGATGTGGGTTGGGCTCAACTTTTTCATTCCTTTCATTTGCAATTTTGCACCATAACATAACCAGATATCCGACAAGAAACTGAGGAAGGCACAATGCCATACCATAAAATCATAAATCAACTACCTAGGTTCCACATCAGATTTGGCTCTCGGGGTTCTCTACCATCTAAACGAGAGCACGATACACTGAAACAGTGAAATTCAACTTCCATTGCATCTGATGTGCAAATCGTTGTTCTTTCTTGGAATTCGGCCAACTAAATATTGAAACATATTTAGATCTTTCAAGAACTAACAAGAGTTGCTACAAAGTCGATTTAGGTTGTGTTACGTTTCCATCAGAATCTTTATTAACTTTGCATTGAATTTTATAGTAGTAAATAGATGATGGTCTTACAGTATTTGAAAGTGCACAATATCAATCTTAATTATTTTGGGACCTTTTGCTATTGTTTATCTAGTATATATACATACGTTTCAGTTTCAGGGAAATTTACACCTCGAAACTGAATTCAAAGATCAAGGACAAAACAAAAAACACGTTAGGACCGCTACTGCTTTCACATGATGCTCAAAAGCTTTACCCAGTATCCCCTCTAAGTTAAATGAGACACCAGCTCATTTAGAGTCCTTGGTTTAACATATTTCACGTTTTTTACTTCCAATTTAATGTGAAATCCACTTCAATTGATCCTTTAGAGTAGTTATCACGGCATAGTAAAGAGCTGGTAAACAATTAAAACCAATGAAACTTGCTTAAAGCATTTTACAAGTCGTTGGTAAGGGCGATGATAAGTTGATAACCTTAGTCACCTCTAATCACGAGTATTCCTGGTTTACCAACAATCCAGCTCGACCAACAACAACACTAAATTGCCACCTCTAATCGCAAATCACTATGATAACCATAGTCATATGTCCAATATTCCAATTAACATATTTCTCTTACCAGCAAACTAGTTTAGCTAAAATAACAAACACCATACCATTACAAAAATTGCTTAAGAATACAAGCTTTTGGCTATGCCAAATTAACTCTCTTGGCATCACCAATTAGCAATAGTAAAAGGAAAAAAACTAAAGAAACAAAATGCCATCTAAACAAAAATTAACCAAAGTAAATGGATTATAGCATAACACCAACACCATACCCAAACAGATCCATATGCAACATTATTTCCGTTACTTGTAAGATCTGCAGTTGATGTCCCTCCTCCTACTGCTGCTGTTCCATTTGAACTCTTCCCTTCCATACTGCAATTTCCAATACAAAGTTAATTTACCAGTGTATAGATGCAAATTTTCAAAGTAACTAGGGAGATGAGTTAAATGATTAAATCAAAATCTTTCAAAAACTTTTTCCCACCAGTCCTGTTATATGACTTGGACCTGCAATACTCGCATGAAGGGGTTGATTGGCATCGCGTTTTAAAGGGGTAGATTAATAAGGAACAATCAGAAAAACAGGCAAAAGATAGAGTTCGGCGGCAATTTCTGACCCGACACGAAACGCGACCTGAAACCGACATGAAAATTAACAGGTTCGGGATGAGCTAAATAGATTTCGGGTCAGGTTTGGGTCAACATATCTAACCCGTTTATTAAACAGGTCAGGTTCGGGTTGGGAATAAAATAAACGGGTCGACCCACCAACCCGTTTAAGTTTTTTTCTTAATTAAAAATTATTTATATTTAATTATACGGATTAAATGGGTTAAACGGGTCGACCCACTAACCTGTTTAACTCATGTAATGTGCTAACTTTTGTATATAAAACGGGTTAAATGGGTCAACCCAAAACCCGTTTAACATATTCAACCCATGTAACCTATTTAACCCGTCAACCCAAGTATATATACGGGTTAAATGGGTCAGGTTCGGGTTATGTGTAAACAGGTTAGACTTGACGTAGCTGACCCCGATGATTTAAATGGGTCAGGTTCGGGTTAAGGTTTTCTGACCCGCCAACCTGATAACCCGAACCCGAAAACCCAAACCCGACCGAATTGCCACCCCTAAGTTGGGATATGCTTATTTGAGTGTTTGGCATATTCAAATTAAGCATTTTCATGTAGAATGAGTCATAAATAATCATATAATCAGAGTAAGTTTAAACCAGTTTTATTGCAGCGACTCTATATTCATTATTTGACCCACAAATAATCAAAAGTCAATCAATTCTACCTCAGTCAAACACTAGAAAATCAATATCAACCACCTAAAAACACAATGACAAGGAAATCACTTTCGACTCAAACACCTCGCAATGCACATATTCTTTGCCAATGACAATCTTTTGATTTTCAAAATGCTTCTCTAAAATCTTAACATTCAAATTCATTACTACAATGGTCAGAAATGACACTTAAAACTAATAACAAATATAACCATTCCCATTCTTACAGATCGGTATCATTTCTCAGTCTTACCGAGTAACCAAACTAGGGGTGGAGCCAGAAAGTTATGGTCGAGGGGGTAAACTTTGATAATTTTTAGAAACTACACTACAAATCGGTTTGTCATGGCAAATTACAAAAATAGCCAGATATTTTAAAAAATTTACACTACAATTTTTTTCGCTAGGTGGGCACATACCCACTGAACCAAACTCTTGTACAATGTTTCGTTTTTCAGATTACGGGCGTTTGGCATTGCTTCCCCAAACAACTTTTATAATTAACCATAAAGCAAATAGCCATTCTGCCTTGCTCGTCCACAAATACATTTTAGCCTGAAGATAAAACACTTTTTCATACACAACACTCAAATCAGTTAAACTTGCTCATTTCAAACTACTTACTTACATCCCTAAAGGCGCGTCACTTCAATCAATCAACACAACAGTCAAAAAACAATAACTAAACCAAAAACAAGAAACAACATACCTTGATGGAAACTTGCAACTGCCGAAACCTATTTATAAAAAAAAAAAAAAAAAAAAAAAAAAAAAAAAAAAAAAAAAAAAAAAAAAAAAAATCCCAAATCAAATCAAATCACATTTCAATAAACCAAAAAGGGTATCTAAAAAAGTTACTTACTCGGATCAAGGTCAGTAAGAGCAGCAGTACTAGCAAAGTTACAAGTCTCTTCAGTCATCCCATTTTTACCACAGTAATTATTAAACACATAAGAAGCAGTTTTCCTAATATCACTCCCATCAAAACAAGCTCCCCCTGTTTGTACTGGGCCACAATCAGCGCCCCCGGTTCCGCACGCCCAGTCTATCGCAGACTGGAGTGCGGAATCTTCGGCGTTGTTTTTGGCTACACACCAGAGGTTTAAGGACACCCCATTGGGTTGTTGTTGGCCTGCTGCTGATGCTGATGCTATGAAAATGAGGAGGAGGAGAATGGAAGTGTGTAGAGACATGGTTCAAAATGAAGAGATGGTTAATGGCTTTTTTTTAAGGGAATGTTACCGTTATCAGGTAGTGAAAGAAGGTAGATCGGTTTGGGGGAATTTTAACCGTTTGTGGTATTTGTTTGTCGTTTTTTGGTTTTATGCTGTCGTAATCTAAACTCACGGACTGTTCTGTTTTCTTTCGAGTTCTTTTATGAACTGCTCATAAGTTTTTAATACTACCGACCTCGCTTACCCAAAGACCTTTTAATTTTTGGAAAATGATAAATAGGCTTAACTAAATGTACCTAAAAAATACCTACTGCATAAATAATTTGTATAAATAATTTGTATAGTTACATAACTATACAAGTCACTTCAACTTTTGTTCTCTTGCGACTTTTTATTTTCTTTTCTTTTTTTTTTCTTTTTTTTATTTACAACCTTTTTAACAAAAATCAACACTCACAAATTTATTACTACTAACTTTCGGATAATTAACAATTGTAATGCAAAAATCCTTATACCAAATATAATATGAACACTTTTTTTTTTTTTTTTTTTTTTTCAAATGGTGAACGTATATATTAATTTCCAAATGTTTACATCATAGGAATAATCACAAATAGAATTTGGACATATGCCCAAATCTATCACATATACTGAAACTTCTACAAACCAACTACACAATTCTATACTCTTCATTGTCTGATAACAGACAATTACTACATACAGGTCTGACACAACCAAACACCAGTAGAACCACTTGTTTATCAGTAACATTATTCCAAAATCCATCATAACCAAACTTTGATATCCATTCCCAGGATCAATTCACCATCATAGCACCTACCATCCAATTACAATCCATCCACCAAATCACCAATCCACTCATCCTGCCACCACAGTAGACTTGGTGAAAAAGGTAGATGGCATCACTAGGCACCCATAACCCATCCATGGGGGGCTCTACCAAACAACCTACATTTCCCTCTCTATGAAAGGCTTCAGTTGTTTGGGAACACACTCCTTCCATGATGACCATCCATTACCTCCTATGGGAATGCAAAGTATAGACCATGAAATGCCATCTTTCATCACTCTCAATTCTATACTACTTGCACTCCCCTCCAAGATCATTTACCCTTCACAAGAGGAAGTCCTACTTTATGGTACATCTTTACTGAGATAGACCTCTTACACAATCAACCATAGTTCCCTAGTTTCCTCCCAAGGCCAAACTAGGATAAACTATGAGACTGATATAAGTACAGTCACACAGATAAGACTCCAAGTTACAAGGTACTTCACAATTGTAATGACCTGATAGAACCATAAAAGGCTAATATGCATACTGCCTTTGTTACTTCTTAAATCCAAACACCCCTTAGACATCAATACAATTTTGATCAGTACAATACTTTCCACCCCATACACCATACAATACATATTGTTATCTCCAGGATTCACCACTCAAACCATTTGAAGTTTCACATTCCATTCCTTCTCAGCATCACAAACAGCTTTTGACTTCTTCATTTTCAGGCTTGTCAATCTCATTTTCACAATATCACACAAAATTTTGAATAAGTCCTCAACCTTTCTTCTTTCATCTCTAAAGAGCCTATTGTTTTTTTCTTGCCACACTAAATACACACATGCAGCCAAACACAATCTTCTAATAACACTGCCAATTGAATTACCATTATAATACTCACCAAACTTTCCAATAATCCCTTCCCAATTAATACATGTATCTGCCAATTTGATTTTCTGCATAATCTTTGACCATATCTCTCTTGAAAAAGGACACTGGAAGAATAAGTGATCATGAGTATCCATGTTGCTATAACAGAGAGGACATACCATAAGATCATAACTCCCCCATTTTCTGATCTTATCTTGGGTAGGTAATTTCATTTGAATTGCTAACCATAAAATGAAAGCATGCTTTGGAATGTTCTGAGAGAATCACACCAAATTATGCCAATTAACTTTATCACCACTAACATGCAAATCACTATATGTCTGCCTTATTGAGAACTTGCATAGAGACCCATCATTCCTTCTCCACACTAATTTGTCTCTTTTATCAGGATCAAGCACAACTTGTTGTAACTGAGTAATCATGGGAAACTTTGAAAACCAGTTAGCAGGCCATTGTCCGGATGCATCCATAACAAACTCTTTCACAGTCATACATGCTTTGAATCTAGCATCATAAAGATCTCTATAAGTGAGGAATTTATTCAAAGCACCCACATTGGACCAGGAATCAAACCACATAGAAGTTGTAGCCCCATCACCCAGTGTAACAATCATACGCTCTCTTACCTCAGTTCTCATTCTCATAATATTCTTCCAACCCCAGCTATCATTGCTTTCTTCATTAATTTCCCATACACTCCTGCCCTTTAGCTTATAAGTGTTGATCCATTTCACCCATAGAGAATTCTTGTCCACAGCTACATGTCACAAATGTTTAGTAATCATAGCTCTATTCCATACTGATAAATCTTTCAGCCCAAGACCACCCTGAGATTTTGGTTTGCACAGCCTCTTCCATGCTACTCTAGATCTGCCATTAGCCTTATCACTTTGATTCTATAAAAAACCCTTGAGAATGCTATTAATTTCATCAATTACAGCCTGTGGAAGAAGGAATATAGTAGCCCAGTACACATGTATAGATTCAAGGACAGAAGCCACAAGTAGTAACCTACCAGCATATGATAAACTCTTATTCTTCTAATTAAGCACCCTACTCCTCACTTTATCAATTAAGCTTTTACATTCTTTTATACCAATTCTTTTAGTAATCAATGGCACACCAAGATACTTCACTGGCAGATTCTCCACTCTGAATGGCACCACACTCAACAATTCTTGGTGTTCTTCTAAGCTCACACTGCCAAAAATAACTGTCCTCTTATTGTAATTAGGAAGCAACCCAGATATATTTCCAAATTCTTCTATAACTTCCTTAATAACCTGTACTGAATGTTTATCACCATGACAAAACATCAACAAATCTTCTGCAAAACAGATATGAATGATCTTTAACTTCTTACAACCAAAGTGGTACTGAAACATGCTATTTTCCTCCACCTTCTTAATCATGAGTAAGTTTAGTATCTCCATTACTAATGTGAAAAGATAAGGGGACATAGGATCTCCTTGTCTTAAACCTCTACCTCCTTTAAAATATCCACAACTTTCACCATTAATACTAATAGAAAAGGATGTGGTAGTAACACTTGATCATTTTCTCATGAAAACCAAAACCTTTCAAAATATCTCCTAAGAAATTCCAATTCACCGTATCATAAGCTTTCTGCAAGTCAATTTTCATGGCAACTCTCCTTGGACCATCTTTCCTCCCATATCCCTTCAATAATTCTTGTGAAATCATTATGTTATCTTGAATCTGCCTGCATGGAATAAAAGCACTTTGATTGCTACTAACCAGCTTTCCCAAACTCTTCTTCATTCTCTCAGTTATTAACTTACTTATGCACTTGTAAATGACATTACAGCAAGCTATTGGTCTATAATCAAACACTTTAGCTGCTGTTTGTGTTTTAGGCACCAGAGCAATAAGAATTGAATTGATTTCACTCAAAATCTTTCCGGTCTCAAAAAACTCCCTAACAGCTAGACACACATCATTCCCAATCACATCCCAAGCTTTCTTGTAGAACAATGAGTTGAATCCATCTGGCCCAGGTGCCTTATTATTATCAATTAACAACATAGTTTTCTTGATTTCTGCATCACTAACTTCCCTAACCATATACTCTGCCTCACCTTCAGTCAGCTTATTGATGAACAAATACTCAGGATCAGGTAACTCTATAACACCCCCAAAATTGGTCAATACAACGGAAGACTTAAAATGTCAGCGGAAGACTTTTGGGGTATTATATCGTGGATCTTTGTCACAATTATAGAAAACGATTCAAGTGATCGTTTTAAGTTTTATTTAAAATACCAAATATTCATAATTTCAAGAGAATTCAATATTCAACAACAAGTTTTTATTCAAAGAAAATAAACATTTCTTTATTTGCCCACTTCATGCCTTTGCCATCCATTCCATTTAGTTACCTGAGATAAACATGCTAAAAGTCAACAAAAAGTTGAGTGAAATTCATAGGTTTATAATTAAGAGTTTGAACACAAGAGATAGGTGCTTATTGTATATAAATACAAATAAACAAGTTAGAAATATCACATTCATTATTGACTTAAGCTCATGACACTCAACGATTCAACAGACATCAATATTTTCCGCAATAATGATGTAAAATATATAGCCCCAAGATAGGTATTTGCCAGTAACATATGATATTTAAATAAAGTGCATTTGGTAACTTTCCTCTAGCAACCAAATGGGGATTGTCAATCCCTAATAGATCTATTCACAATTATTTACGTTCACCCTTCAAGTGATTGAGGTTCATGATCGAGGGACTTTTGGCAATAGCTACTTAAGCAATAATAAGATCAGGAAAAGACTTGTGTTCGGTTTTGAGCATGTATCCCCCCCCCCCCCCCCACAAAAATAAGTTAAATGTGGGCTATGAACTCACCATAGTAGGATAGTAGAACAAATGTAATCTCAACGATGCAAGGCAACAGCTTCACACACAACCTATAAGATATGGCACGTTTTAGTTCTTAAGTCTCGTTTTATTGCGAACGTTATTATTAATTACGAGTAATCGATAAAGTGCATACGTGATGTGTTACGTCGTATAAAAATAGATAATGGTTACGTATCGTTTTATTCGTCTAAATTTAGTTATCGTTATATAAGTTTTATCCGTATTATATATATATATATATATATATACATATATATATATATATATATATATATATATATATATATATATATATATATATATATATATATATAATAAGTTACGTTTATTATTTATCGTTTTAATATATATTCGAATATATAAATATATATATATATATATATATATATATATATATATATATATATATATATATATATATATATATATATATATATATATATATATATATATATAAAATTATTATTAAAAATCAATATTACTATTTGATCCCTTATGTTTCTCAATTTTACACTTTATACCCTTAGAAAAACAGTTTTTATACTTTTCACCCAAAGTTTACAAACTTGACAATCTTAGTCCCTAACTCTCGAATATTTGCAAAAATAGTCCAAACATTACCAAATTTAAAACTTAGCATTTTTATTATTTCAATAAGCTCATAAGGTCTCAGCTTATACCAACAGCTTATTAGCTTAATCTCAACTTATTTTACTAAATGGGCTTAACGAGCCAATATTAAGGGCCCGTTAAGGATTTATGATCCAAGGGGTTTGGGGGTACGTTTGTTTTATCAAAATCCATATTTTTAAGTTATAAAATCATTTCAAAAGAGCTTATTTGCATAGCTTATCGTAATAAGCTAGAATGAGCTTTTTGGGCTTTTCGGCCCACTTAAGGTTTTTAAGTTTCTGAAAACTGGTTTCAATAGCGATTAGATTTAGGTCTCGTTAAGTGATCAAACTAAGTCATTAAGTCAATTTGTTTATCATTCCCGTTAGTGTACTAGGTGGGAAATTAGATCGTATAAAAATACTAGGGGGTCGTGTGTTGATTTTTGAAATGGCGAGGTCAAAGTGTGGCCACAAATTCAATACGTAAAACCTCATAATACTTGAAAATAAACTAAGTGTTTTAGCATATGTCGTATAGGTCCAAGTGACTTAGAAACGTGTGATTTATGTTGTGTACTCGTTAATATAAGTTCAATATTATTATAGGTACTCGTTAAGGACTTAGTAAACATGTAATACGATATATAATATATACATGTCGCATTTAAGTTTCACGTTTTATCTAGGTAAAGTGTTCGTGCAAAAACAAGTAATACATATATGTATATAATGAAAATAACGATTAAGAGTCTCACCTCACCTCGAAAGGTGGAGTAAAACAAGCGTATGGTTCGTGGAATGGTTCAAGTGCTTCGTGGTTCACTTCACGTCCTTCCAAGGGTTCGAAAGGTTCCAATCCTTGCTTCCTAGGTTCATTTTGAGACGTGGTTCTCCTAGCAATCCGTATGTCCCTCCATCACTTCTCTCTCGTTAATATTTTTAGTGACATGGTACGTATAAGTGTAGTTTTAGTTTGTGCTTGCATGTGGACGTTATATAGAGAGTTTTGAAAGGTATATGCAAGGTAGGTTCACGTGATTTTTGAATGTAGGATAGATACGAACGTTTTGCACCTCCCTTCTTGTCTAATCGGTTACTTACAAAGCTAGGATTGTGTCATAGATCTTCTATTCATTCCTGACAATACACATTGTGCATAGTGTTCGCTTACTTGTCATAGGGGAAGAGGGAGGCATGGAAGAAGCCTTGTGCCACGTTTTGGCCTTATCTCCATGGATGGTTTCATGCTTTGCTTTGTACGTTTTTAATATAGTGAACGAAGGTGAGTGAGCGAAGTTTTGGTCTCGTGTGTATCTTGGGTACTAGGCAAATCATAATGTGCAATAAAATTGGTTCGTTATGTGTAAAAATCGTTTAGAAATAGGGTGCGTTTGGAGTGTCGCGGCTAGCAGAAAACAAAGAAAGAAAACAAAAGAAATTAAAGGGTGCGTTTTGGGCTTGGCCTGGTGGGCTGCTGGTTGTGTCGGCCCAAAGAAAAAGAAAGAATAAAAAGGAGTCCGATTGGTTGTGTATTGTGTAACCGTGGCCCATTGGGTGTTGGGGGCCCACCTAGTGTGTCTCGATTATCGTGTCGAAGTTCAAAAATATTAGTGAGCGTTCTCGGGAAGTTTCGTAGGTTCGGGGAATATATAAATAGTATACGTTATTTAGACGAAAAGTATTGTTTTAAATATAAACGCGTTATATAAATATTTATCGTTCACAATAATTATAGGCTATCTAGGTCGTGTGTAAGCATTGTTCCTGGGTAAACGGTCAATCACCGTTATCGTAGTGGTTCAATATCAAGCCATATCAAAAAAAAAATTGTTACCCGTAAAATGGTGTTAATTTATCGTAACATCGTTTTATTTATTCGTATGCATTTACTAATCGTAAGGGAAATTTATGAGAGGTTACATTACCTACCTCTTACAGGGAATTCCGTCCCGGAATTCTAGTCTAAGATAGTTCCCAAGGGTGTCTTAGGTGAAGAGATGTGGGTACTTGGAGCGAATCTGATCCTCGCGCTCCCAAGTATATTCCGGTCCACGCTTGGAGTCCCAACGAACTTTGACAATAGGGATACGGTTTTGTTTGAGTTGTTTGACTTCTCTATCCATGATTTCAATGGGTTCCTCGGTAAAGACAAGGTTATCATCTAGTCGAATCTCTTTCAATGGAATCACGAGAGATTCATCGGATAAACACTTCTTAAGGTTTGACACATGAAAGGTGTCGTGGATCCGACTAAGTTCTTCGGGTAGTTCTAGTTTATAAGCCACGGGTCCTATCCTTTCCAGGATTTTGAATGGACCGATGTATCTGGGGTTCAACTTTCCATGCTTTCCAAATCGTACCATTCCCTTCCAGGGAGATACTTTCAATAAGACTCTGTCTCCTATTTGAAATTCCATGGGTTTCCTTTTTAGGTCTGCGTAGCTTTTCTGTCTGTCTCGGGCTGCTTGTAAGCGTTGCTTAATCTTAACGATTTTCTCGGTTGTTTCCCGAACGAGGTCAGGTCCTATAAGTTGTCTTTCTCCGACTTCTGCCCAACAAACGGGCGATCTGCACTTTCTACTATACAGTGCTTCGAATGGTGCTGCTTTTATGCTGGTGTGGTAACTATTGTTGTATGAAAACTCTGCTAATGGTAAGTGCTTATCCCAACCTTTTCCAAAATCAATAACACATGCTCGGAGCATATCTTCCAAGGTTTGGATAGTTCTTTCACTTTGACCATCAGTTTGAGGGTGGTATGCTGTGCTCATATCTAGTTTAGTTCCTAAGGCTTTCTGTAACGATTTCCAAAAGTGAGAGGTGAAACGACTATCTCGATCTGAGATAATTGAAATTGGTACTCCATGTTGAGTGACAATTTCCTTCACATACAGCTGAGCTAGTGTATTCATCTCATCGGTTTCTTTGATGGGTAGAAAATGAGCGGATTTTGTGAGACGATCCACAATAACCCATATTGTGTCGTATCCGGATGAGGTTCTTGGGAGTTTGGTGATGAAGTTCATAATGATTTGTTCCCATTTCCACATAGGAAGTTCTGGTTGTACAAGTAAGCCTGAAGGTTTCTGATGTTCTGCCTTTACCCTTGAACATGTCAAACATTTACCGATATATTCTGCGATGTCAGCCTTCATGTTTGGCCACCAATATAGTCTCTTTAAATCTTGATACATCTTGTCGGAACCTGGATGAATGGAGTATTTTGACTTGTGGGACTCGTACATGATGAGCTCACGAATACCTCCAACCATAGGGATTCAACTTCTGTCCTTGAAACATAGTGTTCCATCAGATTTCTTCACGAAACCATTCTTATTCTCGGGCATACCGTAAATCTTTTCCTTGGGTCGGTTTTCTTCTTTAAGTGCTTCGTTCTGGGTGGTAAGGATTTGGGATGGAAGGGGTGAGTGGATAGTCATCCCTAGTGATCTAACTCGAAGGGGTTTCAATCGTTCCTTTCGGCTTAACGCATCTGCTACTACATTAGCCTTTCCTGGGTGGTAACGGATCTCACAATCATAATCGCTGAGCAACTCTAGCCAGCGACGTTTCCTCATATTCAAATCCTTCTGATCCAAAATATGTTGAAGACTCTTGTGGTCGGTGTACACGGTACATTTGGTGCCATATAAGTAGTGTCTCCATAACCTGAGCGCAAACACTACCGCTCCTAACTCCAAGTCATGAGTCGTGTTGTTTTCCTCATGTTTCTTCAGTTGCCGGGATGCATAAGCTATCACCTTGCTTCTTTGCATCAAGACTGCTCCTAGTCCATGATAAGATGCGTCGCAATATACTATAAAGTCCTCATTTCCTTCTGGGAGGGCTAATATTGGGGCTTCACAAAGCTTTTGTTTTAACAACTGGAAGGCTGCTTCTTCCTTTTCTTCCCAGATGTACTTCTCATTCTTTTGGGTTAGCTTAGTCAAAGGTTTTGCAATCTTGGAGAATCCTTCTATAAATCTTCGGTAGTAACCTGCGTGACCTAAAAATTGACGTATCTCCGTGGGGTTTGTAGGAGATGACCAACCTTTAACAGCCTCAATCTTTGCAGGATCTACGTGAATGTCTTGACTATCGATGATGTGTCCTAAAAATTGTACGGTGCGAATCCAAAAGTCGCATTTGGAGAACTTAGCGTACAATTCTTCTTTCTTGAGCAGTTCTAGAATGATTCGTAAATGTTCTGCGTGTTCCTCTTCGTTGCGAGAGTAGATTAAAATATCGTCAATGAATACTATTACAAACTTATCCAAGTAAGGTTTGCATACTCGATTCATTAAATCCATGAAAACTGCTGGTGCATTGGTCAGACCGAACGGCATTACTTGAAATTCGTAGTGACCATAGCGCGTTCTGAATGCAGTTTTCGGGATATCCTCTTCTCGAACTCTTAACTGATGATATCCTGATCTCAGATCAATTTTTGAGTACACACTCGATCCTTGCAATTGATCAAACAGATCATCAATTCGAGGCAATGGGTATCGATTCTTTACCGTAAGTTTATTCAACTCCCGGTAATCGATGCACATTCTAAAGGATCCATCCTTCTTCTTAACAAATAAAATTGGAGCTCCCCAAAGTGATGAGCTTGGTCGAATAAATCCTTTGTCCGACAATTCCTTTAGTTGTTCTGACAACTCTTCCATTTCAGATGGTGCTAGCCTATAAGGTGCTTTAGCCACTGGTGCCGCTTCAGGCACTAGTTCAATCTGAAATTCTACTTGACGTACGGGTGGAATGCCAGGTAATTCTTCAGGGAATACTTCAGGAAAATCCCTAACGATAGGAACGTCATCGAGCTGCTTCTCGGATGTCTTATTTTTCGTAACTTGGGCCATGTATACTTGACATCCTTCCTTCATGTATTTTATTACTCGCATACATGAGATAATTCCATATCGAGGTTTGCTTTTATCGCCCTGGACAATGAGTGTTTCATCCTTGAGTGGTATATGGACGGCCTTTTCGTCACAGTGAATCCTAGCACGATTGTGGGATAGCCAATCCATGCCGACGATAGCGTCGAAACTACCAAGTTGAACCGGCATAAAATCAATGGCAAAAGGTTTTTCGGATAAGGTTAGGGTGCAATCTTTCATGATAATATTGGTATCTATTAAATTCCCGTCAGCCATTTCGACTTCGTAGGTGGTGTTTAGCTTAGAGGGGGTAACATTAAGTAAAGGGGCAAATGTATCTGATATAAAACTCTTATCGGCGCCCGAATCAAACAATACTCTAGCATTATGATGGTTTAGTAGAAACGTACCGATGACTACATCGGGTCCGTTTCCATCTCCGAGTAGGTATACCCTAGCTTGGGCGTTGACTGGTTCATTTCCTTTTGGGCAGTTCCTCCGGATGTGTCCTACTTCTCCGCATCCGTAACAAGTGGGTGATACAACCTGTGTGTTGCTTCCGGTAGCCGGAATCCTACAGTTTCTGGTTTGATGACCGATCTTACGACATTTGTCACATCGGATGGTACAACGACCCTCGTGATGAAGTTTGCATCGCTGGCATAGGGGTTTCTGCCCGTTGTACCCTACACCTTCCGTGGCGGCGTAGACTCGGGGTTTTTCTTGTCTTTGATTCTACTGTTGAGTGCTTCGAGTGTTGTGATATGGTTGGTGGTTCCGATTATTGTTGCGTTGGTTGTTGTTGCGGTGATGACTGTTGTAGCTTTGTTGGTTGTTGTTGTGATGGTGGGTGGTTCATTTATCGTTCAATTTCCTTTTAAGTTCATTGCATTTCACTTCTCGATCTAGAAGTTTCTGAGCAAGTTCCATTGCTGCTTCCAAGGTTGGCAGGTTTGCTGAGGTGACATTTCCTTCAATACTCCTAGGGAGTCCTTCGACATATTTCTCTAATGTCTTCTCATGATTGGGTACCATGGTAGGGCATAGTATCCTAAGTTCTTGGAATCTCCGGTTGTAACTTCTCAAATCAACTCCTTTCACTATTAAGGCATGGAACTCATCCTCGAGTTTTCGCAGTTCGGAACGGGGACAATACTTCTTTAGTATTTTAGCCTTGAATTCAATCCAAGTAAGCTGATGTGCTGCTTCTGCTCCTAGTGTTTGAACGGTAGAGTTCCACCAGGATAGAGCGTCTTGCATTAGTGTTCCCGTTGCGAAGCTTACCTTGTTGTTTTCTGAGCATCCACTAATTTGGAAAACAGTTTCACTTCTTTCAAACCATTGAGCTAATTCCGACACTCCTTCAGTTCCTTTGAAATACGTTGGTTGACATGCTATGAAGTCCTTGTACGTGCAGTAGCGGGGTGTCGGTGCATTTCCATCTCTATTACGGGTTTGTCCAGCTAAAACGGCATTAACGCCATCAGCGATTGCTTGCTGGATTGCTGCCGGGGTCATAACTTCGGGGTTTGCTGGTGCGGCGTTCGTGGTTGTTCTCCTAGTTCTAGCCATGTTGCTATAAAAGAAGGTATATTATTAGAACATTTATAATAATCCTATCACGTTGAAAATACATATCGAGTAATAAATAGCTAAATATAGGTCGTAGTTACAATGATTCGATCATTGAAAAGGTTTAAATCGTAAATTATCGTATGTTGGGATGACACACATTACGAATAAGTTTGACCTGTATGAACCAATATATTACGATATAATGCAACGTAAATAAAGATAAAATAAACTTCCATAAATCAATATCAAGGTGTTACAACACTTATTGATACTTGTGCAAATGTTTACAAAACACGACAAGATATTCTTATTTGTAGGACATTGATTTTTCTTAACAAGGTGCTGGTCTCATGGTTTTCCTAGGGCCTTGTCTAGGCGGTTTTGGAGTTCTTGAATGGCAGTGGACATGGTTTCCATGGTTTGATCTCGAGTCCTTTCCCTTTCTCGAGCTTCTAGCAGGGCCTGCCTAAGGCGTAGGTTTTCAGTGTTGATCCTCTCAATTTCTCGGTCTAAAGTTCCCAATGCTATTTCGGTTGAAGTGTTAGCCCCACATAGTGCTCCTATGAATTCCATTGATTCCCAAAATAGAGAATCCAACTTTTCAACCTTATCTTCTATTGCAAGATGACCAATTATGAGACTGTTCATATCATCTTCAAAGGTTTCTAGAAGTTCATGTGGAATCTTGTTGAGTATACTAGCGATGGAATCAAGTCGGTCTTCGTGGCGAACCATTCTTGCAGCTAACAAAGGTATGGTATGGTGTATGGGTTCCCCAGTGACTGGCAGAATTCGGGAGGTAGAGTAAGAACTTTCCCCAAGTTCCCTTGTTGTTGGTGTTCCTTCTTGAGATCTCCAATATCGCATAATGGGCAACAAGAAAGACCATTTACGAGCATCTACTCACTTGTGGGTCCTTCGGCGTCTGCGTTGAACACAAGATTCTGAGGTGGTTGGGCGGATCGGGTAAGTCCTTCGGTGAGGTGATAGTGGGACACTTCGGTAAGGTGCAGGTGGTGATGCTAGTGGAGGTGATGCTATGGGTGATGGTGTTAGTGGCACAGTAGTAGTTTGGCTGTAGAAGATAGTTGGTAGTGGTGGTATCACTGGTGGTGCAGGTGGTGATGGCACAACTGATTCAGGTGGTATGACAAGAGCTGGTGCTGGTACAGCAGTACTTGCTTCATACGGCTGAAGTTGTCTAATTTGCCTAGATCAGCGAATCGGACCAGATGTTGCCAGAGGAGAAGCCTCTGTGTCAGATGCTGGCAGAAATTGTTGGCTTTGCATGTATCTGTCGATAGCAGGAGACATAGGCATAGGTGAGGTAGAATAGGCTGAAGTAACATCTTCAGTTCCTGAGTTTGAGGACAAGCTGATAGGGTGGGTGTTCGAAGACATGACACTGTAATAAATTTCCCGATTAGTAGATGTAAGCATAATTATAACCAATTTAAAATGCTATAAGGTAAATAATACTTTTTACCAATTACTGGGATGCGTAGGCACGAAGGGCATAGGATGGTATTTTATGAAAATTTTGTCCCGTTAAAAGTGTAGTTATAGTCCAATGTTCCAAAAACACTTGGTTCACTATAACCGTAGCTCTGATGCTAATCTATAACACCCCCAAAATCGGTCAATACAGCGGAAGACTTAAAATGTCAGCGAAAGACTTTTGGGGTATTATATCGTGGATCTTTGTCACAATTATAGAAAACGATTCAAGTGATCATTTTAAGTTTTATTTAAAATACCAAATATTCATAATTTCAAGAGAATTCATTATTCAACAACAAGTTTTTATTCAAAGAAAATAAACATTTCTTTATTTGCCCACTTCGTGCCTTTGCCATCCATTCCATTTAGTTACCTGAGATAAACATGCTAAAAGTCAACAAAAAGTTGAGTGAAATTCATAGGTTTATAATTAAGAGTTTGAACACAAGATATAGGTGCTTATTGTATATAAATACAAATAAACAAGTTAGAAATATCACATTCATTATTGACTTAAGCTCATGACACTCAACGATTCAACAGACATCAATATTTTCCGCAATAATGATGTAAAATATATAGCCCCCAAGATAGGTATTTGCCAGTAACCTATGATATTTAAATAAAGTGCATTTGGTAACTTTCCTCTAGCAACCAAATAGGGATTGTCAATCCCTAATAGATCTATTCACAATTATTTACGTTCACCCTTCAAGTGATTGAGGTTCATGATCGAGGGACTTTTGGCAATAGCTACTTAAGCAATAATAAGATCAGGAAAAGACTTGTGTTCGGTTTTGAGCATGTATCCCCCCCACAAAAATAAGTTAAATGTGGGCTATGAACTCACCTTAGTAAGATAGTAGAACAAATGTAATCTCAACGATGCAAGGCAACGGCTTCACACACAACCTTTAAGATATGGCACGTTTTAGTTCTTAAGTCTCGTTTTATTGCGAACGTTTATTATTAATTACGAGTAATCGATAAAGTGCATACGTGATGTGTTACGTCGTATAAAAATAGATAATGGTTACGTATCGTTTTATTCGTCTAAATTTAGTTATCGTTATATAAGTTTTATCCGTATTATATATATATATATATATATATATATATATATATATATATATATATATATATATATATATATATATATATATATATATATATATAATAAGTTAAGTTTACTATTTATCGTTTTAATATATATTCAAATATATATATATATATATATATATATATATAATTATTATTAAAAATCAATATTACTATTTGATCCCTTATGTTTCTCAATTTTACACTTTATACCCTTAGAAAAACAGTTTTTATACTTTTCACCCAAAGTTTACAAACTTGACAATCTTAGTCCCTAACTCTCGAATATTTGCAAAAATAGTCCAAACATTACCAAATTTAAAACTTAGCATTTTTATTATTTCAATAAGCTCATAAGGTCTTAAACAGCTTATACCAACAGCTTATTAGCTTAATCTCAACTTATTTTACTAAATGGGCTTAACGAGCCAATATTAAGGGCCCGTTAAGGATTTATGATCCAAGGGGTTTGGGGGTACGTTTGTTTTATCAAAATCCATATTTTTAAGTTATAAAATCATTTCAAAAGAGCTTATTTGCTTAGCTTATCGTAATAAGCTAGAATGAGCTTTTTGGGCTTTTTGGCCCACTTAAGGTTTTTAAGTTTCTGAAAACTGGTTTCAATAGCGATTAGATTTAGGTCTCGTTAAGTGATCAAACTAAGTCATTAAGTCAATTTATTTATCATTCCCGTTAGTGTACTAGGTGGGAAATTAGATCGTATAAAAATACTAGGGGGTCGTGTGTTGATTTTTGAAATGGCAAGGTCAAAGTGTGGCCACAAATTCAATACGTAAAACCTCATAATACTTGAAAATAAACTAAGTGTTTTAGCATATGTCGTATAGGTCCAAGTGACTTAGAAACGTGTGATTTATGTTGTGTACTCGTTAATATAAGTTCAATATTATTATAGGTACTCTTTAAGGACTTAGTAAACATGTAATACGATATATAATATATACATGTCGCGTTTAAGTTTCACGTTTTATCTAGGTAAAGTGTTCGTGCAAAAACAAGTAATACATATATGTATATAATGAAAATAACGATTAAGAGTCTCACCTCACCTCGAAAGGTGGAGTAAAACAAGCGTATGGTTCGTGGAATGGTTCAAGTGCTTCGTGGTTCACTTCACGTCCTTCCAAGGGTTCGAAAGGTTCCAATCCTTGCTTCCTAGGTTCGTTTTGAGACGTGGTTCTCCTAGCAATCCGTATGTCCCTCCATCACTTCTCTCTCTTTAATATTTTTAGTGATATGGTACATATAAGTGTAGTTTTAGTTTGTGCTTGCATGTGGACGTTATATAGTGAGTTTTGAAAGGTATATGCAAGGTAGGTTCACGTGATTTTTGAATGTAGGATAGATACGAACGTTTTGCACCTCCTTTCTTGTCTAATCGGTTACTTACAAATCTAGGATTGTGTCATAGATCTTCTATTCATTCCTGACAATGCACATTGTGCATAGTGTTCACTTACTTGTCATAGGGGAAGAGGGGAGGCATGGAAGAAGCCTTGTGCCACGTTTTGGCTTTATCTCCATGGATGGTTTCATGCTTTGCTTTGTACGTTTTTAGTATAGTGAACGAAGGTGAGTGAGCGAAGTTTTGGTCTCGTGTGTATCTTGGGTACTAGGAAAATCATAATGTGTAATAAAATTGGTTCGTTATGTGTAAAAATCGTTTAGAAATAGGGTGCGTTTGGAGTGTCGCGGCTAGCAGAAAACAAAAGAAATTAAAGGGTGCGTTTTGGGCTTGGCCTGGTGGGCTGCTGGTTGTGTCGGCCCAAAGAAAAAGAAAGAATAAAAAGGAGTCGGATTGGTTGTGTATTGTGTAACCGTGGCCCATTGGGTGTTGGGGGCCCACCTAGTGTGTCTCGATTATCGTGTCGAAGTTCAAAAATATTAGTGAGCGTTCTCGGGAAGTTTCGTAGGTTCAGGGAATATATAAATAGTATACGTTATTTAGACGAAAAGTATTGTTTTAAATATAAACGCGTTATATAAATATTTATCGTTCGCAATAATTATAGGCTATCTAGGTCGTGTGTAAGCATTGTTCCTGGGTAAACCGTCAATCACAGTTATGGTAGTGGTTCAATATCAAGCCATATCAAAAAAAAAAAAAAAAAAAAATTGTTACCCGTAAAATGGTGTTAATTTATCGTAACATCGTTTTATTTATTCGTATGCATTTACTAATCGTAAGGGAAATTTACGAGAGGTTACAAACTCAACCACATTGGTTTGATTACCCAAAAACTGTTTAAAATGTTTAACAAACTGATTAGAAAGTTCCTCACCTTCAAATCTATTCCCCACTTCATCTTGCACTGCACTAATCCTTTTCTTATGGTTTCTGCTCTTCAAGGTTTTGTGAAAGAATGCATTATTTTAGTCACCCATGCTTAACCACTGAATTTTATCTTTTTGGTACAAAAATTGTTCCTCAGTCTTCATAGCTTCACTATACTTCAACAAAATATTACTCTCATCTTTTCTAGGCTTCTTATCATGAGGATTCTTATCAATCATAGTCTGAATATCTTCCAGCTCTACTCTTAACTTTTTAACATTTTCAAAAATATCACCATCTTTCCATGCTAGCTTCTTCAGAGGCTTCTTTAACATTCTTAACTTTTTAACCAAAGAGAACATATAACAACCAGGAATTCTACCTTCCTAATTCTCTTTAATCACCTCTATGAACTCCTTTTTTTCAGCCACATAATTTGCAAACATAAAAGCTTTTTTCCTAGGCTGCATTATATTAGGCATAACCAATACAATAGGGCAATGATCTGATATGATATATGGAAGAAAGATAACATGAGCTTGAGGATACTTACCAACAAATTGTTCAGTACCCATCACTCTATCCAACTTCTTCAGTACTCCACTTTGATCCCCTGCTTTAGCCTTGTACAGATTCTGTAGGACCTTAAATCTATCAACTTTAACACAAATATAAGCACAAGATGAAGTAAAGATGGTGACTTGATGTTATATATGTGTGGCGTTAATATTGAAAGAGAATGATAAGATGAAGAGAACTTTTATTAAAAAGAGGCACACAATACACACACAAGCACACCTTGCAAATGAGGCATAAGGTGGCTTATATAGTACATGAGATAAGAAGCCCTAAAGGATTTTCTATGGGCTTGGGCTTAGACTTGGATTACATGTATTATAATAGGCTTACATAACACTACACTTAACATATTAGCTTACCAAGTCCAAAGCCCATTGACTATTCTAATAACAAAAATTACGACACATTACAACGTTACAATAAATGAGAATGACCATCACTTTCTAATATAATTTTTAATGCTAACAATCTCCCCCTAAGGGGTGGTCATTCGAATGATGCTCCACGTAATTAGGTCTTCTTTGTTCTATGTTGTTGACCATTGTGTGTCGTAGTAGAATAGTCTTTAGTCTTTGTTCCTTCATGCTTTGTGATCTTTGATAACTGACTTTTCAACGTTCTTTGTTCTTTTGTGATGTGGAGCAATCTGCCTTTTGTCACTTCTGTGTCTGTGGTGGTTGTCTGCCATTCCAACATGCTCATATGTCTTTAAACTTTGAGATTCACACATTAGCAGTTCCCTTTCTTTCACTTAGATCTTTTCTCTTTACTTTGTAGATTCTTTTTTTTGGTGTAGAATCTTTCTTTGAACTTTGTGTTGCATAGATCTTTGAGGGAGCTTTCATTGACATTGTGACGTATGTATGAGCATGTGGAATCCATCGCCATGGAGATGATATATAGCTGCAGGTAAACAGTTAGCAATAAATCAACCGGTACTTAAAGGTTCGAATTAGAGATTGTCAACAGCATAGTGTGAAGACTCCTTCTAACCCTTACCAAGGCCGTTCCCAATTCGGATACTCTCGAGAGAGCTTACGAGACCTACTAAGTAGCTCAACGAATGGGTGAGTCGCTGGGGATCACACCACGACTGTAGACCGTTTGAAACCACCGCGAACACTAAGCGTAACCCATAAAGAATTACCGAAGTGACCTGCTGTCAGGGCTGTTTGATGTTGACCCTGGCAGGAGTTTCCATTCAATCATTGAGAATCACTTGTGTGAATTCTCTCATAAATGTTCTGGCAGATTGCTAAGATCTGCGTAGGACTCTTAAGTTTACATCTGGCGTCCTTAATGTTGAACAACCAGTGTAGAAATATCATGTGTTCCTATGAGATCTTTTGATGAATCTCAGGGCTCTAGACTCGATAAGTGCACATTTGATTTCCTATGCGGAGATTAGGGAGAGGTCTCCTGCTTCAATATCAACCATCTCGAAGAGACAGGTCGATAGATTACACCGGTTCCCCGTGAGAATGAAACAAGCTCTTTTAAGAGAACATGAGTTGTTAAGAAGGTTTAGTGCAATGCGTCACTGGGTCCATGATGCCTTTAATCTTCAATACCGGTGTCACCTTAGTAACAACCAGTAGCATATGAGTTGAACCCGGTGTCTGCCGTAAGGTTGAACATTTGGAGGGCTATTTCTTTTCACCCTTTTTCATATCTTTTCTTTTTAATTCCTCAACCCCTTCTTTCTCCTTTCTCATTTTCTCCTTTTTTCAATCATACCTAAGGACTTCTAATTCTAATCTATTGGAATTGTCCTTGGGTAGATCCCTCCGACTTTGGCGGATCATAGGACGGTTTTTCCTAACCTTAGTCACCTTATATCTTCATGACTATCCTATTGTTGCCATAAAACCATTCATTTGAAAATCTCTCATAGTGTTTATAATTATTAAACATCTTTGTTGACAATTTGAGAGTTTTGGTTTCTTTTGAAGGACTCCCCCTTCACATCCCCTTCACATGTGCTCATGTAATTTATAAGAAATTTGCACATGCGGGAGGAGTTTGCACTTTTGAATTGATCCACTTTCAGTGAACATGACCGATTTGAGACACGCTTACATCACTAGTTAGACTAGCTTGAAATTATTACCCGACCTGGTCAAGTCCAAAGAGAGTCTCTCGATACGGTACATTCTACTCAGACAAGTCTTATTCGAGACACGCTTACATCACTAGTTAGACTAGCTTGAAATTATTACCCGTCCAGGACAAGTCTTTTCGATTACTGACATTTTAAGCTTCGTCAATTCATTGGAACTTTCTGAGTCGAGCTCTCTTGAGATTCAGCCACAATCATTAATCACTTTTAGATCACATTTTAATCATGTCTTCTCCCCCTCAAAAATAGCATTTCGTGATATTTTTGATATCAACTGATTAAGAAAAAGCTTCTGGAGAGAAAGACAGATTTGTTTTTGCATGAATTCGGAACATTTTTGTTTTTGTAATCCCCCTTAATGATAGCTCATATTAAAATCAATTAAGGGTTTGGAGGGAGTTTTCTTGAGCACTCATTTTGAGAGATTTTGAGTAATCTTTTGAACAATCTTGAAAAAGTGCTCAAGAATTCTGTTTGAAAACGAGTTTTTGTTTGAAGTCTTTTTCGTTTGTTTAGACTCGAACTTTTTTGAAAAAGATTTCGTCCTTGAAAATACGAGTCCTTGATTTGAAACAATCAGAAGTCATCATTTGGGTCCGGGTTTCGTACTGAAGTATACGAAAGCCATTGTGAAGAAACTTTTGAGAAACGACATGTTTTAGAAAAACATTTAAAGAACTCCCGTTCAAGCATCTGTACATGTCCGTATCATTGTTGAAAGACATTTCTAGACACGTACAGAATATTGATTTATACAGGAGACATGTTGTGAGAGGAATATTTTTGGATTTTTTGATTTTATATTGTTTTTGTATTTTTTGAAACTTTTATATTTTTGTATTTTGTTTTTGTTGATTTTTCAAATTTTGTATTTTGTTTTTTCAAAAATATTTACAGCGAAGCGATTTTGAAAACATTTTTTCAAGAAGATTCGAGAAGACGTTCGAGCTCCTCAGGAGTTAGGCTTCGCATGCCAATTCGTCGAACTAAATAGTCAAACCGTTCTTTTGGAAGGGCTTTAGTAAATAGATCGGCGAGTTAACAAAAAATAATTCGACAGTACCCTCTTCTACGTGCTCTTTGATGAAATGGTAGCGGACTTTGATATGCTTCGTCTTTGAGTGTTGTACGGTATTGCACGAGATGGCTATGGCACTTTTTGAGTCACAATACATAGGTATTTTGTCAAAAGTAAAGCCATAATCTGTGAGTTGTGTCCGCATCCAAAGAACTTGGGCACAACACGCAGATAGAGACACATACTCGGCTTCGGCGGTTGATAGCGCAGTACAATCCTGTTTCTTTGACGACCAGCTTACTAGCTTTTCACCCAAAAATTGTGCTCCACCAGATGTACTCTTTACTGAAACTTGATCACCGACATGGTCGACATCTGAAAATGCTGTTAGATTAAACACCCGATTCCTTCGGATACCAAAGTCCCATGTTAATGGTGCTTCGTAGGTACTGAAAGATCCGTTTAACCTCTTTGAGGTGATGTTCGGTAGGCTTTGCCTGAAACCGTACTAATAAACAAACAGCAAATTGAATATCGGGTCGACTAGCAGTTAGGTATATGAGAGAACCAATCATGCTCCGATATTTCTTCGGATCGATGGGTTTCCCAAACAAATCAGCACCTATTTTTGGTGAAGTGACCATTGGTGTACCAACAGAATCACAGTTTTCCATTCCATGTTTTTTCAAAATCTCTATTGTATATTTAGCTTGATTGATAAAAATACCACGAGGGGATTGATGTATTTGTAAACTAAGAAAGAATTTTAGTTCCCCCATCATGGACATTTCAAATTTGCTTTTCATGACATTTTCAAAATGTTTTGAATGGTTAGGATTGGTTGATCCAAAAATAATGTCGTCCACGTAAATTTGAACGATCAAAATGTCATCTTTGAATTTTTTGGTAAACAAGGTGTCATCAACCGTTCCTTTTGTGATATTATTTTTGAGCAAGAAAGATGATAGTTCGTCATACCACGCTCTTGGAGCTTGTTTTAAACCATAAATGGCTTTCTTAAGCTTGTAGACGTAGTCTGGATGTTCTTTGTCAATGAATCCTTCTGGCTGACTCACATACACTTCTTCTTTCAGAGTTCCATTCAAGAAAGTTGTCTTAATGTCCATCTCATAGACTGTGATGTTTTTGTAAGCTGCATATGCTAAGAAAATCCGGACTGCTTCAAGTCTAGTTACAGGCGCGAATGATTCTTCAAAATCTATCCCTTCTTCTTGTGGATAACCTTTAGCCACTAGATGAGCTTTGTTGCGAATTACAGTCATTTCCTCGTCCAATTTATTCTTCTACAACCACTTGAGATCAAGAACACGTATATCAAGTGGTCGTTCAACAAGTTCTCAACTATCATGTAACTGGTATTGAAGAATTTCCTCCTGCATTGCTTTTATCCAAGGGTTTTCTGCCATTGCTTCCCGAATGTTTTTTGGTTCTTTGAGGCTGATTGAGCAAATGTAAATGCACAATTCGAGATCGGTGGCAAGCTGTCTCATTGTCAGAACTGGCTTTGAAGGTTCACCAATAACATGTTCTATTGGATGGTCTTTTGTCCATTGAAACGTAGAAGGGTACCTTGGGTTGAACGTATGTGTGTTAGATGGTTCTTGTAACCTTGAAGAAGATTCAGCAGAGTCTGTTGCAAACGGGATACTTCTTCTTCTTCTGACGCAACATCGTTTGAATTATTTGTTGGTTCTTCGTGAAAATTAGTGTTTTGATTTTGCTCATCAACTCTTGGTAGTTCAGTTTCAAGTACTGGAGTTGCTTGAGTAGATGTAGATGATGTTGAGGTAGTTGGTGCTTCAGCTTCGATTGTTGTAGATGCATCTTGTGGTGGTGGTAGATGATTTTGAGCGGGTGCAGCGGAATGTAGTTGAGATGCATTTGTCGAAGTTCCACCATAGTATTCATCAAACATTAACTCGAAGAAATTTTCCAGTTCTTGTTCTGAAGGTTTGTCCATGTTTGTTGAATGAGCTCCTTGAGGCACGAGTCCTGAACTGATGTGTCCAGAAGTCTACTGGTTTGGTGCGGGTCCTAATCCGTTTTGATTAGAAGCCATTGGATTAAGCGCGGGTTCTAGAGCGAGTCTCTCAGAAGCCATTTGTGAAATCTTGTCCAACTTCACATTCATCGTCTCCATTATCCTTTTTGTTCTTCTATTATACACCCTGAATGCCCTGGGGTTTTCTGAATATCCAATGAAGATACCAATATCACCCTTAGCTTTTACCTTCCCTAGATCTTCTCTGTCATTCGTCGGATAACACAAAGCGCCAAACACGTGAAGGTAAGAGATGTCAGGTTTACGGTTGTTCACTAGCTCATATGGGGTTTTATTGAATCTTGGATGTACTAGGGATCGGTTTTGAGTGAAACAAGCAGTGGCAACAGCATCAGCCCATAAGAATAGTGGTGCACAAGAATAAATTAGCATTGTGCGAGCAGCTTCCACAAGAGTTCGGTTTCTTCTTTCAACTACCCCATTCTGTTGTGGAGTTCTAACAACTGATGTTTGGTGAGTGATTCCCACATCTTCAAAGTAGGTTCTTAACTCCTGATTTGTGAATTCTGTGCCATTATATGTTCTTACAATCCTTACTGGAGCTTGAAGTAGAACTTAGATACGCTTCAGAAAGGTGATGATGGTACCTGGTGCTTCGTCTTTTGATCTCAAAAACTTTACCCAAGTATATATTGAAAAATCATCAACAATAACAAGAATATACTTCTTCCCATTAATGCTTTCAACTCTCATTGGGCCACATAAGTCCATGTATAACATATGCAACCTTGCTTCCGAACTAGGTACGGTTTTGGGTTTATATGATGCTCTTTTACTTTTTCCTTGTTCGCATGATGGAAATAGATGATCCTTGGTGTATTTGAACTTAGGAAGTCCGGTGACGATGTTGTGTTTGGCTAACTTGTTGATGGTGTTGAAATTGAGATGGGAAAACCTTCTATGCCACAGCCAGGACTTAGTTTCGGTTGCCCTTGTCATAAGACAAATTGGTGATGTAGAAGCCATTTGGTTGATATCGATAGCATACAAGTTTTTACCACGATTACCAGTTAAGAGATCGTCACAATAAAAACCGTGTTTGTCCTGAATGCAACTCCTAAATCTGCATCACAAAACTGCCCAACTGAAAACAAATTGTGTCCCAACCCTTCGCCGTAGTAAACTTGAGTGATTAAAAAATTCCCAAACCGAAGATCTCCATAACCCTGAATAGCTGCTACATGATCATTTCCAAAGCGTACAGTTCCCATGAATTTCCAGACGAAATTGATCAGCAGCTTTAAATTCCTAGTCATGTGCTTGGAGCAACCCAAGTCGACGATCCAAAGACATATTTCGATAACCTGCCAAGAACAGAAGAGTTTGTATTTGGAAACCGTTTTAAATTTGGTTCCATGGGGTTAGGAGTAAATTCCGAATCACACACATCAAAGGTTGCTACATGTTTATTTTGAACAACTTCCAATTTGCCATTCTGAAGAATGAACTCTCTACCAGTTGGTATCCACATACAAAACTTAAGGTAGTTCCTAGGCATTCGACTACTAGTGGTAGAACTTAAGCGTGCAACTAATCTTTCTATAGATCTAGATCTAGCACTAGTTCCCTTTGGAACATACTTCTGTTCAGGCGTAACATTCACATACTTAGAAACACATTCATCATGAACATCATTAATTAAACATTTCTTGCATATTAAACAAACAGAGTCATTACATGCATTAGAACCAGTACTTTCGACATTACATTCAGATGAATCATGTTTCTTATTACAAAGCGATAAATTCCTAGGGTGTTCTTCTACTTCTTCAACTTTATTCTTGCTACTACTCGTAGAGGCAGACGAGACTCTATTGTTCCTTGTATTGCTCCTAGGCTTTAGTCTGCTGCTCCTAGAGGTGCTTACTAATCCTGTAGAAGGTAAGGCACACGCGTTAGGATTTATATTGTTGTCCTTTTTAGCATCACTAGACTCTTTAGAATTATCCTTTTTGCACGCATTTGTCTTAGATGTTGAGGCAGACGCACTAGTGGGACTAATCCTAAAAAGGCCAGGTGCTATCACTTTTGGTGTATCGACAACCGCTTTTCCTTTATCAATCTTATCTTTTTCACATAGCTTGGGCAAGGGTGTTGGAGTGACTGGTTTTGTCAAATCCTTTTTCTCATCGACTTTTGGAGCAAACCGTGAAATTGACATTTTTGGTTTTTGAACCGTGTTTGAAACATTTGGTTTCTCCGAAGTCGATGGTTTTGCAAACTTAGTTTCCTCACCCTTTCCTTTTTGACTTTCAAGTTGAGCCCTCAAAAGATCATTTTGCTCTTTCATATTCTTTAAGGCACGCTCATACGACATTTTGTCATACTTGCATTCTTCTCTTTTTCGATCAAATTGTTTAAAATATGACACATTTTCTTTTTCAAGCTTTATAAGAGCATTTTCATATTTTGAAACAATTTCGGAGATCTCAGCTCTCAGTCGTTCATCGTCTTGAACCGAATATGTTTGTAAAATGATGGACATAATATCAGTAGTCATAACAGCTTCGAAAAGAGAATCATTTAACCTTTCCATAACATTCGTGTTTTCACGAGTTTCATTAGCTTCGTTTACCAGGGATTTGTGATCCTTGACAAAGTCGGCCATTTCTTTTAAGAAAGCATTTTCAAAATGGATTACCCTCGCACTGATGTTATTCAGTGGAATAGTAATTTCGTTTTCAAACACCTTTTTCTGTTCGATATGAAAACTAGAATGCCAGTCGTTAATACTGATAGTAGTTTTAGATTTAACAATATTTTGAAGTTCTTGAATTCTCTTTTTAACGTCATCAAGAATGTCTCTAGCCTCACTTGTATTAAAAGTGTTGTTAGAAGACATTTGTTCCATTTTTGAAAGAGATTTGGAAACAACTTTATTTTTAGAAAAGAATTTCGCGAATGGTCGTTTTATGGAAAACACAGATGGTTCTGTTTGTGGAACAAAAGTAATTCATGAAAGTTTGTTCAATTTGTTGTAATCAATGGGTTTCAAATCCTTTTGTTTCACTTAATTAATGCTCTCTGCGACAAGTTCCATCGTTTGCACAGAATCCCGAACGACGGGAGGATCATGTTTGGTGTAAATCACATTACCATTATACAAAACATTCTGTTCTTCCTGAGCTTTCTTGAGATTACAAGGGGTGTTGTTACCAAGAGCCATTTTATGTTTCGTATGGTAAATCGGATTAGTTTGATTTGAAATCATTTTCATTGTTTGACTTGACTGACCCGACTTAACCACTAATTCTTCTAAATGTGCAATCATGTGTTCTGACTGTACGATTTTTTCCAAAAGTTTATCTTCTTTCTTTGCAAATTCCATTTTCAGCTCGTCCCTTTCTTTTTCAAGATTGGTATAAGCTGATTTTTGTTTAGAGACTTGGTTTTATAAATCAGAAATTTCCGCGTTTAAAGATGTTATCTTCTTGAAAGAATTAACATCAAGTGTATCATACTTGATTTGCAAAAGTTTTTCCCTTGAAACGGAATTTCTAGTTCTGACAATCTTTTGTTATGAAATTCAAAAGCTTTAACGTTTTCCTTGTAACTCTCAAGCTCAGCGGTCAATTTTACATTCGCGGCCTTAACATCGTTATTGACCTTTTTTACATTCTCAATTTCAATACTACAATTGTTCAATAATGTTTCAAATAAAGTACGTGTTTCCTCATCATTCTCAGCATGCTGTGAAACGAAGCCTCCATTATGATTCACAGTTGGAGTTGCTGAAGGAGTATTGCTACTACTTGGCGTGTCCAGATATTTATCATAATTGGGTGCTAGCTTCTCAGAATGATGTTCCTCATGAGGAGACATATCAAATATATCATTATTGTGACATGTGTTGAAATTTGATACCTCAGATGGTGCATTGGTGTCATAAACAGGAAGTGTGTCAGAATCCGTGTCATACTTAGCTTCCTGAAGATTCGCCATGACTATGCAGTTCGCATCGATATCCTCTCTGTCTTCCATGTCATCCATAAGAGCCATAAAGTCATTCTCCTCTGCGTTCAACTGAAACCCTGCCTCATTCTTTTGTGCCAGCAGCAGTGCTTTCTGCAAGTACATTGTATCTCTTTTGTTCGGCTTAGTAGGACAGTTCCTTGCCATATGACCTACACCTTGGCAGTTGAAACACTTTACCGGATTACCCTGATTCACATTTCCTGGATTCTCAACAACTGGAGCTGCAACATTCCTATTCTGATTACCCATTGCCTGATTACCAGCATTCTGGCCCCTCTGATTTCCAACAAACTGACCCATCTGATTCCCTACATACTGACCATACTGATTCCCTGCATACTGACCTGCATTCTGCATATTCTAATTACCTATATGAAATCCAGTAGCATATCCCTGCTGATTCCCATAAACTCCAACCATTTGGCCTGCGTTGCCCATATTGAAACTCGGCTGAGCGATCTGCCTGTTGTGAGTGTTCGATGAAATCCTTTGGTTGTTGTTTGTTGGTGTAGAATAACGTCCTTGGAATGCATTTGACAGAAAAGCAAACGCTTGGGTTAATGCTGCAGTAGCTTCATCATTTTCAGTGAATTCTGGTTCTTGGAATTGTGGGTATTGCTGTTGTGGAATAACATGTTGTTGTTGCTGTGGGTAGAACTGTTGTTGGTAGACCGGTGTTGGTTGTTGAATGCATGATGGTTGCATGTAGTTGTGAGTGGAAGATGATGATGGTTGTTGTGTGTTCACTGGTAACAGTGTTGGTGTAGTAGCAATTAATGCAAGAGGATCATGATTCTTTGCGAATATTTCTTTCCTTACTTCATTAGCCTCAACTTGGTTTTGGCTGACAATTGTAACATAACGACCCCATTCTTCTGGAAGGTTATTGATGAATTTGATGTTTGTTGCAATTGTTCGTGGTGTCAACTTGTTTCTGATTAACTCATTCATTAAAGTGCAAAACCTTGTGTAGTAGGATTCAATTTGTTCACCTTTAGTGGATGTGAAGTTCTCCCATTCAGTTAGAAGTTTGTTCTCAACGTCTTGTTGGCCAATCTCTGTTCCATGACATATCCTTCTAACTCGTTCCCACATATCAAAAGCAGTTTCACAGTTGTCGACCACAGCAAAGATCTCGCGTGGTAATCCAAGTTGGATTAAATGCATTGCCATATCATCAGCGGCGATCTGCTTCTTGTCTTCATCCGTGTAGTCTGCTTTTGTTTGTTCACGCACGAATGGTAGAGTAGGAGGTGTTGTATTTGGATTACCTTCAACTTGAACTTGTCTTGGCTTAAATGGACCATTTGTAATGGAGTTGATCATTAATCTACCATCAGGCTTTGTTTTGATGTAACGAAGCATGCGGCTTGTCCATGGAAGATATCCACCTTTTTCAAGTATTGGAGGTTGGTTTTCCGCACCGGCTGCATGAATGTCTTGCTGGGTTGCCATTGATGAAGTGTAGATGGATAAAGTTGATTCTTAGATCTATTCAACGAAGTAGGAGTTGTGTTTAGTGTAAGTTGATGCAAGTTTTTTATGGTGAAAATTTTGATCTAAAACCTTAAAACCTCAATAACTTCTTCCCGGAGCGTTTTTAGGCTTCGAAACTTGGGTTGAATGAATAAATTCTTCAACGTGTCCTTCTTCTCTGTCTCACGGTCGTTTTGACAGGTATTTCGTCGAAAACGGAGTTACGGTTCAAAAGTTATGGCCGTTTGAAGTTTGGTTGTCAAAAGTCAAATTCTTATGCGTAAACCCTGAACTTATGCGTAGACTAAAACTTATGCGTAGCCTGAAACTTATGCGTAAACCTAAATCTTTTGGTTAACTTAGAATCTTACGCGTAAGAAAGTTGTGCGTAAGCTTTAAGTTATGCGTAAGATCTAAGATTATGCGTAAACAAGATTGTTTATGCGTAGACTTTGATTTTACGCGTAAACTTAGAGTTTATGCGTAAGAATGTTACGCGTAAGGTTTTTTCAACCAAACTGATCTCTCAAACTTGTCCAAGCTTGAAAGATATCCTGTGTCAAAGTATTTCACTAACTTGTCCAAGCTAGGAAAGTACTGAGTAATCTCTGAACGTTGAAGAAAACTTTTGCGTAGGATCTTTCGCGTAAGAACTTATGCGTAGAATCCAACTTGAGCGTAGAAACAAACTTTAGCGTAGGATCTTATGCGTAGGATCTCAACTTATGCGTAGGATTTCAATCTAACGCGTAGGAAAAGGTTTTTCTGCTTAAACTTAAGCGTAGGATTCCATCTTATGCGTAGAAAATGGGTTTTTTTTGGCTAAAACTCATGCGTAAAAGTACCAAAAAGTACAATTTCCAGCTAAGAACTTGGTAGTGCTTGTCCTTTTTACGCGTAAGATGACCCAAACAGCTAAAAATCCGATTTTTTCAACCAAAAACACTTTTTACACTTGTTTCTTTTGATCAAATCTCTCCCAAAACACTTAGAAACACTAAAACTTCAATAAAAACAACAACTTTCACACTAAAAACACGTAAAAATCAAAACTTTTAGAGAAAAGCCCACGTTTTTAAAGAAAAAATGCAACTTTAAAGAGAAAGTTTGATAAATAACGATTTCCACACACTCCTAAATCATTGTTAGGCGATTGATACCACTTGTAGGACCTTAAATCTATCAACTTTAACACAAATATAAGCACAAGATGAAGTAAAGATGGTGACTTGATGTTATATATGTGTGGCGTTAATATTGAAAGAGAATGATAAGATGAAGAGAACTTTTATTAAAAAGAGGCACACAATACACACACAATCACACCTTGCAAATGAGGCATAAGGTGGCTTATATAGTACATGAGATAAGAAGCCCTAAAGGCTTTTCTATGGGCTTGGGCTTGGGCTTGGATTACATGTATTATAATAGGCTTACATAACACTACACTTAACATATTAGCTTACCAAGTCCAAAGCCCATTGACTATTCTAATAACAAAAACTACGACACATTACAACGTTACAATAAATGAGAATGACCATCACTTTCTAATATAATTTTTAATGCTAACAGATTCTTTGTCCAAGTAAAAAATAAGCCAGAACTTGCAACATCTTCCATTTCAATAGTATTAATGCAATCCTTAAGCTCATTCATATCCTTATTCATACTAGAACTTCCATTAGAATGTTCACTTGGTTCAAGTGTAACATTAAAATCTCCCATCATGACCCATGGAATGTCTCCCACAACTCTTTTGTAGATACACAGCTCCTTCCACAATTCTTTTCTTTCATTTCCACCATTAGCAGCATATATAATAGAACAAAACATGGTCAAATTACCATTAATGGCTTCAACTTTACACAAAACAGCTTGTTTGCAGTAATGAACAACATTCACATTCACCACATCTCCATTCCAGCCTAATAGAATTCTACAACCTTTATCACACTGATTCATATTATGTACCCACTCCCAATTCCTGAAAATACTATCCCCAACCTTATACAATTTTTTCCTTTTTAACTGAGTTTCAATTATAGCACATACAACCAGTCTTTCACCTTCAATAAAATTCCTCACTTCTTTTTGCTTTTCAGAAGTACACATACCTCTGATATTCCAACAACCAACTTTAACCTCCATGAGTAAACCTATATGAGTACCCCACTATCCCTACCCTCAATATCATTCTCTTCCATAACCTGAGCAATACCATTCTCATCCTGATATACATCATTTTCCTCATTACTACATCCTTCCTTTGCCTCCATATCTCCTTTATTTGCTGTGTTATCATTACCCTCAGGATCTAAAAGAGCATACTTATTAGCAGACTTTTTAAAAGCTTCCAAAATTTCACCCCTCACATTCCAGGCACCCCTATTGTTACTACTCCCTGGCGAATTCTGATTCTTCTCTTCTTTGTTATTAGACTTAACATCTTCTTTAACAGGTGTTTTCTCCTTCACATGTACATTACCATTACACACCTTATCAGGTGGACTTTCTTTGTTCTTCTTTTGATACATTACCTGAGTAGTCACTTTACTTTTGTTCATAGCCTCCCCTTTCCTCTGATATTGATAATAATTTGGGTTAGATACTTGTGGTCTATTCTTATTCCACCCCCCATTATACCTCTTGTTCCTAACTTTCTCAAAACCTTCATTATCTTTCTCCAAATTAACATTTTCTTTGCCATTAACATATTCTTTATCCTGTTCTACATCAACAATTACTTCATTAATAACATGTTTTCCACACCCTTTATCAGTGTGACCAAACACATAACACTCTGAACATCTGGGTGGTACCCATTCAGTTTCCACCTTTACAACCTCTCTACAAACTTCAACTCTATCTCTATCTCTGTATACAACTTCAATTAGTTCAGGCAAACATTTCTTTGCAGATATCTCAATTAACACCCTAGCATACCCTATTCTACCAATTCCCAGCCTACACATATCAGCAGTTACATTGTCCATAACAAGCGGTTTCCCAAGTCTGCTAGCAAGAGTACTGATCCCATGTGTAGTCCAAGCCTCAAGAGGTACATTACTCAGCTTAATCCAAATGGGTAACACAGTAGGTTCTCTCTTATCCAAGCATACATGCATGTCCCATTTCTGAACAAAAAATGGTTTATTATTGACCATCCATGGACCACTATTGACTACTTCATCTAAACCCTCTTCATTATGGAACTTCATGTAGTATACCCCATTGCTAACATCAATCACATCCTTAAAACCTTTCCTTCCCCACATTCTTCTCAAATTGTATCTTAGTTCATTAACAGACATGTTATGTCCAACAAAATAACCACATAGTGTTAACTCCCATTTCTTACAACCTTCATCAATCATAATATCATCAAAAATCACATATTCTTTTCCATTTTCATCAACTTCAGTGGGAATAACAAACAATTTCTTACACAAACCATTAAGAGTACCTGTTGCAGCAACAACATATGTCTTATCACCACTCCTACCACTACTATTCAACCTCTGTGTTTCATCCTTCTCACCCTTTTCACTAACATTCTTCCTATTACCATTATCCACATCACCATTATCTTCTACTATACCCTTACCTCCAATATCCTCAGCACTATCCTTATCACCTGTTGTCCCCTCATTAACATTCTGCACATCTGAATCAATATCACCATCATTTTGAACCTTCACATTCTCACCATTTTTATCCACAGATTCATTAACCACACTTTCATTACTCTCACACTTTCCTCCTTCCTCTATCCCAATCACAATACCATCCAACTTCCTGCTATTTCCTTCACATTTAGCCCCCTCACCCACAGTTTCTATATTATCCATAACATCCTTTACAACATCTTTTTTTGAAACATTTTTCTGATTTTTACCTTTTGTATGATTAACAGAGTAATCAGAGTCAGCTAGCTTTTGAGGTGGCCTAGTTTGTCTCTTATTTCTCATATTCACAATTATGGTTTATACAATTTAGGGGAAATGAAAAGTTGAAGTGAAAAACGTCAATTACTCAACACCGGTTGAAAATTAACACACAGGAATGTAATACGAAGTACACACAAGGCAACACTTACCTAAAAAACGATTATGCCCAAAATCGAAATTTGGCTCCAAATTTCCATTTAATCAAACAAATAAATCTAACCGTGGAAAATCCCTAAAACACACTGGGAAATGTGCGGAATTCAAAGCTGAACACGATGAATGGATTACTTTTTGGATTAGTTTTGATTTGAGATCAGGATCATGATTTTTTGAAGGTTTTTTATGGTGGAAATAAAGTGGTAAACTCTTAGTTTTGGCCACGCCAACCTCCTGAAAAAGGAGGGCTTTACCTGGTTTGAGTTTGTGTGGCGGTGGGTTCAAACCCCGTGGATTAGTCAGCCAAAATGTCGGAAATCATGGTTACCAAAAAAAAAAAATAATAAAAAAAAAATCCTTATGAAGTTTAGAATTTGGCCCATGTTAAACCCAACACAAATACCCTAATTTGAAGGATATAAGTAAGATAATAAATAGGGTTTTTTTTTTTTTAACTTGTGCCCTTAGCGCACAAGTTAAGCACATCAAAAGAACTCAGAGACCCACGAAAAATGATTCAGTGACTCACACAAATGTACAATTTTCTGTACTTTTTGTAGGTCCCTAAGTCCTTTTTCATGGGTCCCTGAGTCCTTTTGGTGTGCTTAACTTGTGCCTCTAAGTTACAAGTTAGAAAAATCCTACTAAATAAACTCGACCCTAATCACACTTCCTTCCTTGCAGTCACGCATACGCGAACGCACAAAAAAAATCATACGCAGCCACTGTAATCTTCCTTTCAATCTCATTTACCCACGAAATAAATCAGCTCAAACCCGCAACACAAAACACCGTCCACAAAATTTCTAGCCTTTCTTTCTTATAGTATGTTTTGTTTATAAAGAAAATTGGTATTAGAACAATTTTAAAGTTTAACCCCTCCAAAGTGAGGTAACATTATTCCGGCCTTTCTAACAAAGTCGGTTAAGTTCCATCATTGGTGTTGAAGGGGTATATTACTAGAAGTGCTTAGTATATCTTATTCAAGTACTTGTGTATTTATCTTCAAGTAAATGGTTTGTAGTGTTCGGATGAAATTGCTTATTTACTAAGATAAGCATTAAAAAGCAAGTCGGTCAAACAACAATTTTCAATAACGATAGTGTGCGGTTACTAAATGCTTTGTTTAAAGTAAATACTGTGGGGGTAAATTGACAAACAAAACTTGCTTTGCAGTGGAAAAGAAGCTACTGTATTTTTCCTTTATTAACTACTAGTAGCCTTCAAATAGGCAAGACTTACAAGTTACAACGAAAATAAATAAACTTTTGGGCAAATATATAATGAAACATTAGTTCGAGTCAATCAACCATTTACACGACGCATATTCAAAATTTTGCAAGGATGACGAAGTTAGCAACAATTTTATTTTTATTTTTCGTTTTAGAGAAGCGAGCACAATATTGATGATATTGTGTACGGATCACTCCTCAAAAGAGAAACGGGTACAATGATGATGATTTGCAAGGCGAGCCCGTGCCAATGCATGCCGAGAAGACAGTCGCTAGTTGCCGGTTGGTAGCTACCAGAAGGGATAGTCGAATTTGACAATGCATCATACAAGTCTTCTGTGCATGAAGCTTGTAAGATGTATTTAAGGATAGTCACCACGCTAACCCATTAAAAATAGTTTAATATCCTTTCACCATTCATTAAACATGCATAATCCAAAGAATGAAAGAAGCAAGGTTTAAACGTAACATGCTTCACAAGCACAAAACACATGAACTTAACACTTCACATAATTTCAACTACATCCATAAAAAACCCCCAACTTTTTATTAAAAAAATTAAGAAATCCAAACTTACCATTTCATAATGGCCATCATCCTGTTCAGAAAAGCTTGGTTTTCCCTCATGATCCCGTGTATACTATGTTTTATGCTTCGACTCGCAATGTCTCATGAACCTGACCCAGACTACAGCTCAAACTATATGTCTAATGAACACAAACCACCAGTGTATGACTCAAAGTATATGCTTGATCGGTTCGAGAAATGGCTGCAAAAATATGAGAGAAGATACCAAGGTAGATATGAACGGGAGGTAAGATATGGTATATACCAATCTAATGTCAAGTATATCGACTATATCAATTCACAGAATCTTTCATACAAGCTAGCTGAAAACAAATACGCTGACATGACTAACGAGGAATTTCAAGCTATTTATTTGGGTTATAAAGGTCATGGATATTCGCATTATATGGATCTGGCTGAGCCTGTCAACATCACAGAAGAATTGCCAGATAATGTGGATTGGAGAAAGGAAGGCGCTGTGACTGAAGTTAGAGATCAAGCAGGATGCGGTATAAAATCTGTTAACTAGATTTGGTAACATGGGTGGGTAGGATAATGGGTCAAAATGGGTTAGTCTAAAGCAAGTCATCTTTTAGTATGGTCGCAATGGTCTGGGCGGGTTCGGTTGACACACAAACACTTTCATTAAAATGATATTTACAAAATAAATAATGCGTTTTTTGCAAGTACAAAAACAATATAATAATATCTACTCAAATCTTTAAATAAAATTCTTTAGGATGTTGTGTGCATAAAAAAATATACATCTGGCAGCGACCTGTTACCATTTAGGGGGTGTTTGGAATTGCTCATTTTAAACTTATCCGCTTAATTTAGTCTAAAATAACAAGAGTAAAAGTTTGAGAAAATTTTTTAAATAAACACTTTACCTCCACCTTTACCAAAATGAACCATCTAAACCCGTTTTACAAAAATCGACGAAAACGGCGAGCAAACATGGGGCGAGCAAGCATTTGCTCTCCATGTTCTTTGTCTTGTAGCTGAAAATGGCGAGCAAACATGGGGCGAGCAAGCATTTGCTCTCCATATTCTTTGTCTTGTAGCGAAAAAGCCTTTGTCTTCTTTTGAAAACGGCGAGCAAAAGGGGAGGGCGAGCAAATCTCAAATTCTCGAAGTGTCGATTTTGGTAAACGTGTTTGAAAGTGTTTATTTTTGTAATTGAGTGTTAGAAGTGTTTTTTTTGGTAATTAGTTTTAAAGTTTCATCCAAACACTCAAAAGGCAAAACTAGTTACAAATAAGCAGAGAAGAGCTTAAATAAGCAATTCAAACACCCTCTCAACTAAATTAACTATTTAACCTATTGAGATCAAATATAACCCAAATCAACACATCAAAAAGAAAATGGGTCGAAAATGGTTAAGTTTAATGCATTTTGCAACTCAATGTCATATGTGCATTAGAGTTGTACAAACTTCGATGTTGTATAAACTTTATATGGTGTTTTATATGAAAAAGAATTATAAATGCAGGAGCTTGTTGGGCATTCTCTGCTGTAGCAGCAATTGAAGGCATCAACAAAATAAAAGGAGGCAATCTAACAACTCTATCAGAACAAATGCTTGTGGATTGCGATATTAACAATGATGACACAGGATGTCATGGAGGTATCATGGAGAAAGCATATGAGTTCATCATAAAAAATGGTGGAATTGCAACAGAAGACGATTACCCATATGTAGGCAGAGACAAAGATTGCAACAAGTTAAAAGCAAAAGAAGTTGCTGTCAAAATAAAAGAATATAAAAAAGTACCTGAAAATGATGAGAAGAGCCTACAAGCTGCAGTTGCCAAACAACCCGTATCTGTTGCTATTCATACTAGCTTTTCATTTAAGTTTTACTCCAATGGCGTTTTCTCAGGTTCATGTGGGACCAATGTGAATCATGCTGTAACGGTGGTTGGTTATGGAGAAGAACGAGGAAGAAAATACTGGATTGTTAAGAATTCATGGGGTAAAGATTGGGGTGAAGATGGTTATATGAAAATTATACGTGGAACTAAAGATAAAAGAGGTGAGTGTGGGATTGCAACCGACTGTACATACCCTGTCCTTTCTTAGTGTAAAATTGATTACATCAATGATCAATACTTGTATCACGTGATATATAATGAATAATTTAAGGCATAACGATGGTGTGTTTTACAACATACAGAACTAAGTAACACTACTCAACCCCAGAACATCACGTTCATCTAAATAAATATCTCAAAAAATAAGCGGCGCGCTAAGAGTTCAGTTCTGTGAACTTCTTTTTAAGAATATATGCAAGGTCCACTTCACCAACGGAAGTCAATCCTTCAAATACCTTCTGCCTCACCTTTATATACGGTATAAAACCTCTATTCGTCATTCTCAAAACAACTTTCCCTGCTAAGACAAACAAACTAGATTCTAAACACATTTCGACAGTCAACTCATAGCTATCGAACCCAATTTGTATATCCATTTCTTCAAGAAACTTAACCAACTCAACTGCTTTATGGACATCTTTGTTTGCACGCATTGCCTTTAAGACCTTTACCACAATCTCTTTTCTCGGCGATAATCTAAACTTAGATACCATCTCCTTCATAAGCTCTTCAACGTATTTTGTCTTTCTAAGGTCACATAGCACACCAATTACAGAACCAAAGCTGTCCAAATCAGGTATGCATCCGGCCCCACCCATGGACCGTAACACCTGAACTGCTTCCTCATACTGGTCAACTTTGCATAATGACGAAATAAGGTAGTTGCAAACACCACCATCTGGTTTATACCCTATTGACCGCATCTGCAAGAGCATGCTAGCAACATTATGATCAGATTGCTTTCGTTCATGAAGCCACACACTGGAGAGAAGAAGGTGAGCTTGAGGAACAGGAGAACAACCTGACTGAAGGGTGCGTTGTATGATCGCTAGGGACACTGGCAAAGGATTGGTGCTTTGTAGGGTGAAAGAGAGGAGATATGCATATGCAACTCGAGGGTGAGAACGAGGTCTTATAGGAATAAAACTTTGTAGAATTTCGTCTATAACTTTGGTTCTATGGCTTTCGTGAAAGTTTGAGAGGAATGAGAAGGGATTGGATGTCTGAGAAGCGTCATTTGTGGTATTGAGAATGTCGGCAATTTTTTGGTAACTTTTGGATTCAATGGCGGATTTAATCGATTGTTCAAGTGATCGTTGTGATGAAAGTGAATGGATGCTAGAAAACAAGTAAACTAAAGGCCGAGAAAATGAACAAAGTGGTTTACATAATTTTGCTACTGCAAACGCCATATAGCTTGATTACTATCGCCTTATTTTAAACTCTGCAGATAACAAGTTACTAAATAAGATCAACAGTTAAATACTTGCATACTTCCAGTTCACCAACATGAAACACCGTATAAATAATACTTAGAGGGTGTCTTTGATCGCTTAATCAAGTGCTTATCCGCTAATTTTTAAGGTAGATAAGCAGTTTGACATGTTTGGCAAAAAAAAATGCTCATTTGCTCATCTTAAACTGAAAAGGGGACTTCAAAAAATATGCAGATTGGTACTTACTAGTAAATACTTAAAGAAGCAATCCGAAACACCCCCTCAACCACATAAGACATAACATTTATAATCCTATTTTCGCGCGGCTTCCTAAGAAGTCTGTATTTAGTTTGGGGTTACTGGGTTAAGACATTTTATCAAACAGTTGGTGTGCATAAGAAAACAGATTCCCCTATTGGTTTATAACAGACATAAACAAACCATAACTGCAAGCATAGATCATAAACATGTAAACATAAAACAGTTTTAACTTTTTAACCATTTTTTATAATTAAATTTACCTGTTTAATTAGTTGAGCCAGACAGACAGCAAAACATTTTGACTAGGGCCGTTTGACAATGATATAAAGTCAAATTTGGTCTTTGTTTTATCTTATTTAATCTATACTGCTACGTACTATATAATGCATGGATAAACCAAGCCTAACTCTTAACCAAAAATTAAAATAAGGGGCTCCAATCATGAGGTGACATGTGTCACTTCTCAACTAACTCCAAGCCTAACTCCTAACCAAAAATTAAGATAAGGAGCTCTAATAATAAGGTGACATGTGTCACTTCCCAACTTAAAATTCACCTTTATTTTCAAATTGAAATATCTTTTTATATATTTATTTTTTTTGTTATCTAATTTCACCATATTTTCTAAAATTTTGTGCTCTTTAATTCAACATCCATTTTGATATATTTTTACAAGTTTTTAGTTTTGTAAATTTTTAGTGGGTTTTTTATTCAAAATTTTACAACTTTAACTTTTATTTCAATGAATACAATCTTGATTCGTTAAAATCATATACTTTTGGGTGAGTGTTTGACAGGAAAGAGATTGCAAAGATCTTTCTATATACGGTAATAATGATGTCACGAGAAAGCTACGGAAGACTCAAACAAACACATATACGTTCGGAGTGTTGTTAAACGAATTCACTAAGCGGGTAGGGAATTGCGGGGAGAGTTAGGCTAGCAATTCATTTATTAACCATATTATTATATTTTTCGCCGCAGCTGTGGCGGGTTTTCGACTAGTTTAAATAATAGAGTTAATGGAGTACATAAATCGTCCCTGTGGTTGACACACAGATGCTAGTTCTAAATTCGTGTATCGAGTTCAGTAACCTTAATAAAACCGAAGAAACATACACATATCAATATCTATGGTGCAATGCAAGAGAGGTTTCTAAAAACTGTGATACTATCAGTTTTGGAGTACAATGTTTTCACCAGAGCAAAATTCTTGCTCCCCAACTTTGAAAATTACTTTTTTTTTTTTACTTAAATGGCTTTGTGAATGCTGCCTTGATTCTGTGTACAAATAATACCTCTGTAAGTTGAACGAACTTGGAGGAAATGTGGTAAAAGTTAACCTGAAGTCCATTTGGCAAGTATATATAATGGGTTATCTTGTTATTTGTTGGCATGTATATCTTAATTCGTAACTGTATCCATACACAGAATAGCCATGGTTGACGCTTTAAGTTTTTAGGGTAAATTGCAAAAATGGTCCTAACCTATCATGAAAGTGCAACAAAACCACAGAGACATAAAGGCATGCAAAAAAGCCACTCACGTTACGGATAAGTGCAAAACGGCCACCGAGAGCTAACTCTCGTTAGTTTTCTCGTTAAGTGTCATGTCACTAAGGGTATTATAGTCATTTCGTTGCTTTAAGGATTAAAATGTCCAGGTGTCATAGCACTATTGCTTTAGGGACTAAATTTGCAAAGTAATTTTTATCTTTTATTTCACACCCACCACCACCACCACTCTCTGCCACCACACAATCAACGCCACCACCCTTCAACTTCATCTTCTCCGATGCCAAACCCAGAATCCGGTGACTAAACCCAGATTCCGGACACTTTTTTTTTTCCGTTAACCACACAAACCTTAGATCTGATAAGTCACATTTATTCATCACCTGACATTGTATATCTGAAAGTTACATTTAATCCTTTGAGCCTTTTATTTTTCGGACATGAGGGCACATCAAAAGACAAGTCTTGAAATTCTGATGTATACTCATACTCAGGAATCGTGTTTGGCTTCACTATATCTGGTAGAGATATGCTCATTATATTGAATTCATACAACATCTGTGCCACACAAACAAAAGAATGCATTGAGTCATATAAAATAACTTCTGAGGCCAGTGGTAACTCGATGTGATTGTAGGCGTTTATGCTAGTGTTCGAAAAACAAACCTGGAGACACAAACTTCTGCCTTCGGTAACCTCAAGATCTCCAACCAAGCACACCTCACGGTCTTGATATTCTCTCAACCACTTCATGTGTCGCAAATCAATTTCTTTAAGCTTGGCCACTGGCAGCAATTTGAAAAAGTCTTCAACTTCAGACAAGTTAACACAACCTTTATATCGAAACTCTTGCAATGTATATTTATGTGATTCAAAAGTAACTCTTTCTAGGGAGTCACAGTCAAAAATATACAATTCTGCAAGATTACTTGGGAGACGTAAAAGCATTTTAAGTCTTTTGCAACTACTTAAATCAAGGACCCGGAGTTCTTCAAGATGATTGTAACTAGGCATGCATTCAAATGGATTGTTGACTAAGTTCAAGTACTCCAAATGTGTTTGATCTTTGAAACTAAGAGGAAAAGCAATACTATTAAGATTGCAGTCCTTGAATAATAAATGCCTTAATGATGTTGGCAAAAGAGCTAAATAATTGCACAAAGCTTTAGACCTTGTCATGTTCAATAGAGAAAGACACTTATTGTCTCCAATGGCTTTGAAAACTTGAACCAACATACGATAGTTCGAGAGAACCAAAGTCTCAAGCTGAGGCAGTCGACATATGCTGTCAATAGTCATAAGATTGTCTGAGTCGTTAAGATTTAAAATCTTGACTGATGGAAGAACCTGTCGCAAATCAATGTAGCAATTATCAACTATTTTGAACTATAAACCCACTTAAAACCCATGAAGCTAAAATGAGAAGTAATGTAAAGAGGATGTTGAATCCCCTACCTTTAGTGGTTCGGAGAATGTTTCCAATTTGCTATAGCTTATATCTATAGCGACCAATTTTCTGATGCCTAAATTGGAGGGTATGTCTTTTAAACGACATTCTCGCCAGCAGAGTAATCTTAAATCTTTTGGAAAATTGTTGTAGGATCCAGTCAGCTCGACCTCATTTAGCTGGAGCAATTTAAGATTATTCATCGTCTCGAATGCATCCGTATCAAGATCTGAAAGCTATAAATATAGCATACGTGGAAGAATGTTAGCGATGAGATATGAGTCATTTAATTAATGAGATGAAACACGATCAACAAATTTATGGTGGTAACTACGTAAATATGTCAGTCTTCATGTCACATTCATCATCTTCACATTACATAATGTGAATGATGCATTCCCAAATACTATAGTTTCCACTGACCCACCCTCTTACCATACACACATGAAACAAATATTATGATCTGCTAAGACAACCTTTTTAGTCTCTCTATATCTATATGGAGACCAAGCATTATTATCTTCTTGATTCAGTATATACAATGTCAGGTGATGAATAGATTTGACTTATTAGATCTAAGGTTTGTGTGGTTAACGAAAAAAAAAAAAAAAAGTGACCGGAATCTGGGTTTAGTCACCGGATTCTGGGTTTGGCATCGGAGAAGATGAAGTTGAAAGGTGGTGGTGTTGGTTGTGTGGTGGCAGAGAGTGGTGGTGGTGGTGGGTGTGAAATAAAAGATAAAAATTACTTTGCAAATTTAGTCCCTAAAACAATAGTTCTATGACACCTGGACATTTTAATCCTTAAAGCAATGAAATGACTATAATACCCTCAGTGACGTAGCACTTAACGAGGAAACTAACGAGAGTTAGCTCTCGGTGGCCGTTTTGCACTTATCCGTAACGTGAGTGGCTTTTTTGCATGCCTTTATTTCTCGGTGGTTTTTTTGCACTTTCGCGATAGGTTAGGGACCATTTTTGTAGTTTACCCAAGTTTTTATCTTACTGTTTACTTGGTGTACGCCGTGTACCAACATACTCGTTGCAGGTTAGTAATATACATAAAAGTAAATCTTTTACCTAATAAAATAAAATCCCTAGTGGGGACTTTTTCATTTCAAAATAATCAAATCATTCCTTATTAAGTAATAATTGAATTAATTTGATTTTTTTAAAAAGATATTTAGAGAAAAAAAAGTCTAAGTATTTCTATAATTAGTCATAATTCATAAATATTCGTTTTTATAGATAAAATTGGGTAAAAAATATATGTGTTAAAAATATGAAAAGAAGAACTTCAAAAAGGCGGGCGTGATTTACAAACATATAGGGGTTAAAACTAAACTTTACAAAGACAAAATGAATTTGGCTTATATATAGATTTTTAATCAAAATTTTCTTTCAACCAACTGTTACAATTCGAAACCCTTCAAATCATAAATCGAGCGATTTTAAAATAAATCAAAAATATAGTTGTTCTTGCAGGTGATTATGAGGATAATCTTCATAAGTTATTTATGAAGAACAAACACTCTTTAAATAGCCTAAAGGTATGATTTTTAATTTCTAATTTGTTGATTTTATTTAAAATTGATATAGGGCTTTTAGTTATATTCTAAAAAGGTTTGTGATTTTGTTGTATCACAATCATCAGTTCTTGGTTTTCGTATATGCACCAAAACCCTAGCTTTGAAGAAACTTCAAGTTACAGATTCAACCATGACAACCCTGCTGGAAGAACGATGGACTGAGTTGGTGTATCTGCAGTTATATAGCCGGATAATAGATAATCGCCGTTGAATTTTTTGAGTAATCAAAACCCTAACCGTAAGGGTGGTTGTTCTTCAGGTGGTGGAGAAAGTAAATAGGGATGTTCTATTGGTGAAAATATTAGTTGCTTTAATGGAAAAAAATAAAGGTAAACCTTGTGAAAGAAGATAATCTATTATACTCATGAACAATCCAATGTATTATTGGTTTCTATTGTCTTCTTAGGATGGAACAAAGTAACAACTTATAATTCGAGAAAAAAACAACTGGAATTTAATCAAATTGTGGTTACATTTTGGTGATTAATTTTTAGTTTCGTAGTTATAATATGTGGGTTCTTTGCCATCTGAATTGTCTCTTACGCAACCTCCTACAAGGTATCTTCAATGCTACATCTGATTAGCTCCTACAATTATGTATCGACTAGATATGATTGTATCACCTTAGTTATAATAATATACACAAATTCAACTATAGAACATATATCTTAGCGACACCAAAACCATAGCCTCTTATTTTCGGCAATAATGAGCTTGTCCACCACCTGAAGAACAACCGCCCTCATAATTTTAATCTTGAACTAAAATGAGGATTACATTTTCTAGCCTCATTATTTTCGGATTTTTCGCCATTATTTGTTATATTAATACATATCTGATCATATGACTGTATGTCTTTTTTGCGTACGTGATATGGTTGAAACATAATAGAAAAAAAGGCTATCTATGTTTTAATGTAATATGGGATCCGCCAGAATCAAAAGTGACTAGGTTTGGTTTTCGTAAAGCATTTGTTGCAGATAGTACATATCTTATTTGAAGTTTCAAAAGTTGAGATTATAACTTTATTTATATGTGTCATAGTTTTGAAGTTTAGCATATTTTGATATTTAAGGATTTGGTGAAGTTAACATGAAATTTGAGACAGAACACAGTTGTTATCTATATAATTACATATTGATTGTAATGATTGTTAGAGTAGTTAGCATTTTACATGTGATTCTTTATTTGCTAGCATCTTCCTTATTTATTATCTTTTCATAAGTTACTCAAATCAAATTTTGTGAAGTAAAACTTATCTTTTTCCATAATTGTTGCAGGTGAATGTTAATTGGTCAATGGGCTATTCAATAAGTTCAGGAGAGGTACAATTAGAATCTTGTCTTGCTTTGATGCCTCTAATAATCATGTTAAGAGGCGTATGTGGATCATGGAAGCGTAACAGTTGTCAGTTATTGTATTGAAGCGTAACAGACAACAGTTTGCTTCTAATTAATACAATTAACATTTACCTGGATAGTTGTTCCCCAAACTTTTTGGCCCATACTTCTTTGGGCGCCTATAGCATTGTTGTTGTGCATGTAGTCCTTGCCGCCTTAGCTCTACTTTTGTTACACGATACATTCTTGACTATCGTAAACATAGTTCAAGGTCGTAAACATTAAAAACAGTACATTGTTAATATGTATATCTTACCTACATTTTATATACAAATTGTTGCTTTCAAGGTCTATGCCTAAAGTCTATTCCGTATTTATCATTTATCGTTTGAATTAATTGTTTGTAGAAAATTCTCATTTGGCAAATGCAAGATTTTAGGCAGCGACAACAATCCGAAATGAAGCGATACAAGAATGGTCATTTCTTTTAGTTGATGAGATTTTTGGTTAGTTATTGTTTTGTTACGCTCATGTGTTTTTATGTGTTACTAGGAATGACGTAAAGTTCATGTGTTATATTAAACATTGGTTATTGGTGCCTTAAAATGAACCAGCAGATGAACCACAAGTCATACCCGAAATGAACCGTTAAATGAAAATGAACCAGCTAATGTACAGCTCTTTGTACCCATATCAGTTTTAAATTGAAAAATTGTAATTTGTTTGGACTTAAAGTCACGGGTTTGAAATTATGCAGACAAGATCAGCAGCATGCTGGTCCATATCCTGCTTTTGAACTAAAAGGTGCGTGTCACGTTTTAATATATAGTTTGATTTTGATATATGATGGCTGGTATATATTGGGTGAAGATCAGCAGCAAGTTGGTGTATATGCTCTTTCTGAATAAAAAGGTGAGTATTATGTTTTAATATACTTAGTTTATTCAGAATTAGTTACTAATAGTAGCTAAATGAATCTGAGGTAGCACAAATTCGTGGTCTAGAACTCGGAAACACTACTTAGATGTAACTGATATGAGTCTGTTAGAAAGTGTGGATACTGGATTAAATGACAAACGAGCAACGACGAGTGAAACTGAATAGTAAGAACGTAGGAGCCGTGAGAAGTTTGGCTTAGGAAAAGTTAAGGCATGAGTTTTAGATTGGCGTTTCTGAGTTTAGGCATAATAGTTGAGTTACTATTACTATGAATATAAGGTAATGATGCTATGCAGAATACACAATCCATGATTAGTGTAATGGGTTTATAAATTGTATTTAGAACTAAGGTTCGATATTTGATGAAATGCATGATCGGGCGGTGAACATGTTTTTAGAACACGCATAAAGATAGTTGCTCTGTTCAAGATACTCTTTTTTACCCCTCTAATATAGAATAAAATTGAATGCCCAAACACGATGAACTAAAGGGCAAAAGATATAATGATTTTAGTTTACATTAAATTGCTGGAAATTCGCATTTGAATTATTAGACTTTCATATGAGATAGTTATTTCACTGTCATACTAATTGTATTAGTTACAAAAGTAAGTATTCTTGGTGTAATTAAATACTCAATTTGTTGATATTTTCCTGATGGCTGCAACGCTTATTACTAAGGCTCTTCGTGAATGTGAGAGTGAACTTGCAGCGGATGCACTAAATATCGAGTCAGAAGTTGATGGAGCAGAGAGTTGTGCCTTAAAAAACTTTCATGAAAGGTATATCTAAATATCTTATGTCTTACACACCAACCGATATACATTCCGTTTTTACAGAAAGGTGCTTATATAGTTATATAAATAACAAAAGCTATCAACAACTGTCACTAAGGGAGTATCTACATAACTATGGTAGAATCACCAAAACTTCAATACATATTTGGTAACTAAATATTGATACTTATTAAATGTTAAAAACTCTAAGGTCTTATATATTCAATTTTCATTTTTTTTTATGAGACCAGAAAAAGAAGGATATACAGGGAAGTTTGTTGACAACGGGGCACAGACTGCCATGATCTTGAGAGACATTGTCAAGAAGTACTCGATGTTCATAAAAGGGAGCCAATTCTGCTCTGACTACTGGAATGACTAACTGGGAAGAGTGTCCCAAGCTTGGTATTGTCTACGTTAACTTTTTAAGATACTCATAAGAAAAAGGTTTCATTATTTTTGTAATAATGATGCAGCTGACATGTGTCTCTAATTTTTATAACCATGTTTCTGGGTCGGTCTATCCTGACCCGATCCACACTTAAAGCGTGACCCTTTTGACCTGTTACCCAACTATTTTGCCACCTCTTGCGTTTCATCAATATGTTATGGACAGAGTAATAACCTTCCTATACCAATTTCATAACTATTTTTAACTTCAACTTTGTAAAAAAAACACAATATATCTCTTTAACTGTTAGAGCCATTTTGATAGTTAACCGTTGAAACTAAAGCAGTACTTTTAAATCTTCACAGATCAAAATTGACTTTTAGCCACATTTGTCATTACGATTCTGCTTTCCATGCTGAATGACGCCAAAGAGTAAGGGGCTGCTCACACCCGGGAAGGTACTTCACATTTATAAAGGTTTTTTTTTTTTTTTTTATGTTAGCAAATCTCGAAGGTTGATCTAGACATGTTAATGTGGTTCCCATAAAGAATTCTTTAAATCGCAGATGATCAAGACATCAACTATGGAGACTTTCTCAACTCGATTTAATTCATAAATATCTATTTTTATACTTAGATATGATGATTTACTATCCTCGAACGGGTTACTTAAACTTAAGCTTTTCGTTGTTAAACTTATTCATTTGCATATTATTTGGATGTTGAATTGTTGATACTTGGAATATATCATATCATAAATAATATAAGAGATAAGAGTAGGATGTTCCTTATGCTACAATTTTCCATTCCTGGTGTGTAAATTAATTACCATTCCGCATGTGTAAAGTTGTATTACTAATTATTTATCAACTATTTGACGCAAGAATGCGATAATTTTTAGGCATTCAACTCTACTGAATGCCTACTGATTAATAGGATAAATATAATTCATGCTATAATAAAAGAGTTTTGGTATTATAAAAAGGGTTGTTTTATGTTTGTTTTGTAATGAGTACTTTATGCACTTTTTGTTGTAATTAGTATTTGGTAATATTGTGCAATAAGTGTATCACACTGTGTTGTCTAGGGAGGAATGTTGTATTGGACGAATACGGTTTACTAAAGGTGGTTAATGATGGTGTTACGATTGCCAGAGCTGTTGAGCTACTTGACGCCATGGAAAACTAGACGTTAGATCTTGAATTTATATTATTTGTGGTTACTTGGTTGATGATTGTCCAAGTGGTAATAATTTGGTGGCCTGAATTGCACAGGTTGCAAGTAAAACAAATGACTCATCTGATGATTGTAATACAACCTCGTCAGTTCTTGCACGTTATTTCATCAAGCGTGGTCTCTTGAGTGTAACCTCTGGTGCTAACCCGGTGTCGATTAAACAAGGTATTGCCAAGATGGTACTTTGTTTGATTGAGGAGCTCGAGAAGAGAGCTACATCTGTTAAACGCCGTGATGATACCACAAGTAGTTAAGATTACCTTTTTGGTGTGATAACTTTATTAGTCAAGTTAAAGCAATAATCAAAGTTTTGGTTTACATTAAATCGTCTTCTGATAGTACTATTTGTATAAGTTCAGTAGCCATTATGTCTATTACTACTGCTGGAAATGATGATATTATTGGAACCATAATCGCGGATACCATCGATATTTTGGGATGTTATCAATGGTGCAGGGATCTCGGGTTGTTGTACTTTTTTTTGTTCATTTGTATTTTTAGCTCTTATTGCATGCTTAAATAATGTTTGAACATGTATGTTTATGCAACAAAGTTTTTCACAAAGAGCACTTGATATAAGTGATTTGGTTGCACTTTTTAGATACATTCCAAATTAATTGCTTATATACAATCCAACGTTTTAGTCCACAATTAAAATCAAACCAGGCCTTTGGTAATAAGCCATTGCAGCCAACCACCAGCGTATGCCCAATACCTAAAAGGTGGATAGTGTGGGTGCAAATATGGATTCAACCCTTACCACCTTCGATAATAGATACTACATGTTACCCCTCGAAGTGAAAAGCATATTCTCTTCCTATCAAGCCTTACTCACCAACCCAACCACCAAAAACATTGGTTACAAAGTATGCTTATTCACGAGAAAAGTTTGAGAAAGCATTTGTGGAGTCCATGGTCAAAATGAGCAGCATAACGGGTGACCAAGAGGTTAGTCTGAATTGTAGATTCGTAAACTAATTTCGTGGTCATATGTATGAAAATTTGAGATTGGTGATCTCGGTCATTTTAATTCGGTTTGAGTTCCTGATACGTGGGAATCGCACCAGGCTTTACCTCTCAAGGGATCTTGAGAAGCTTACAACCCCCACCAGGCAGTGTACCTGATCGTTGTAGTATAGTATAGTGACAAGTACCGGGGGATTGATCGTTCAGCTTAGGAATAGTGTCGCTAGGATTAGAAAACCTAATTACTAGTGCTAAAGGTGAGGGATGATTATTTTTGTGTTTTTATATTTTTTAGAAAGCAATTAAAAATCTCGGGTTTGAAGGATTTGGGCGGAATTAGTTGCTAATCAACTAACCCAATACTAAAGATGCAATCAAAATAAAATACTAAAAATGAAATTAAACTAAATTATACTAAAGTTGTGAGCAGTAAATGGAGAAAATGTGTTTACTTAGATTTCACTACTCCCTAGACATCTTTTACACGTTAATTACTTGTTATAATTGCATGGATGACGGATCGTATTCCTTAATACCATTCATGGGGTGGCACACACAACTCCCCAATTCTATGAGCTCTTATCTCCTCCTACACCATGCCCAGCACAACTATAGGGATTGTAAACAGAGGCTCATGCATTAAATACAACCAATAAAGACCTAGTGCGCCTCGGTTCATGTTTCTTAAGACGTTCAAGCATGTTACCAAATGGAGATCTGCCAGTTTTCTTAAGCCTAACATATAAATCATTCATCCAAGACAAGAATAAACAAGTAATCAACATATAATTAACATCTAGGTTTCATTAGATCTAAGCAAACACAAGATAGATCTAGCCTAGCATGATAGAATTAAGATAAGAACAAGATATAGACAACCAACACATAGACATATTGATTGAATTAAAGGAACACTTATCTCAATTACAATAAAAGGTATCAAGGGTTTGGAACCCTTGAAAAACCTGTAAAAGTTGCACCAAAATCGTACTTAGGGTTTCTCCAAAACTTCTCTCTAAAACTTCCCTTTTTATGTGTGAAAAATAGAAAACTATATATAGAAAAATAGGTCTAACGGCGTCAAGACAAACAATGTAACGCCATCACCTCGCCGCCAAAACTCTCCTCGGACTGCTTAGATCCACTTTTGACGCCGTCAAGACTTAAATACTTCCAGTCCGTCATGACTCTTTTACTCTTGACGCCCTTCCTACGTGACGCCGTCAAATCCGTTCTGGGTCGTCATGGAAATTCATGAGATTTGCTCTTGACGCCGTCAAGATTTTGCTCTTGACGCCGTCACCTACTGTTCCCAGCAAAGAAAATTAAGACTTTGGCGTTTTCTTCACTTTTATGCTCCAAAAACGTCCGAATTGCTTCCTTTTCCAGATTTCTCTCCCAAAGTACCTAAAATCACAAAAGGAACGATTTAGAGCAATATTTGATCAAATAAATTCGGATTCGGGCTTAAATGACCCCCTAAAAGTGGTTCATTTTTTGCCTCATCATATACCCTTACACTTGAGATTTGCTTGTCCTCAAGCAAATGCGCTTTTATTCTACTCAAAAGACAAGTTAGGGGTCATTTAACACTAATATAAAAGTAATTACAACAAATAATCGTTCCACTAAAGACCAATAGACAAGCACGGAGGTCATACACTAGCACCTCACAAATAGTGTTTAGATACTCACATCTCTCGGGTGTAATAAAGTGTAAATTACAATATGGAAACGGAAGATATCTCTCACTACCTGTCATAGCAAAATAGATTACCATAGGCTTGGGAAAGGATCAAACCTCCACCACATGGCGTAAGCACCTAGGATAAACTATCAAAGAGGTCTTTTAAAGGGTTGTAACGTTAGGTGTAGGGATATGAAATACACGGTTTTGTTGGATAAAGAAAGTTTTACTGGTGGCGAGTTAACAATCTTAGTCAATTACATGTATAATGTGGCGTTGCTAAGCCAAGACTAGACTCGACTTAAGCTAATAAATGAAAAATAACAAAAATATAAAATAAACATAGAATGAAACGGGATGGTAGTCCGTATGTTTTTGCATACACTCTTACCCTACCATCCAAAATAATACATCATAGGGGATGAGAATTCCCCTTACACTTGAATCTTTACATACTTTACATTTAAACTAATCTAATGACTCGAATTAAGAAAATCAAAACACGTGGAGCACTTTTAAGATTAACGTACATATGGGGGTAATAAATGATGTTCTTCCCCATTACTCCATAAAATAAGTACTTACCCATGAGACCCAATCGTCCCAAAACAATATGTACACGGATATGACTCGACTTAGCAACCATGTAATCAATTAGAAAGTTAACTTAGGGTTTAACAAATAACAATAATGCACTAAAAATGAGCGCATACACGGAAGGCTAAGGCGATTTCGGTGTACATTTAAGTGGGGTGTAACAAATTCTTCCTTTAAGTAAGATGCTTAAAGTTAGAAACGAAAAGATAGGCTCGGAAGGGTGTACTAGGGGTTTCGTGTACTAAAAATGAGTACAACGCTAAGAGTGTGGGAAAAATTAGTTGACTTAACTAGCCAAGTAATATGACATAAATGGTCAAGTAATTATGATATGGGTTTAACACAAGGGTAATCCTAATGCCTCTTATCATGTAGTAAATCCTACCACACGAATGTAGTCTCACTAGCGGTCTCGGGATGCATCACTAACGCAAGTTCTAGAATCTAAATGCTACCGGTACACTCATAAGCACTAATAATGAATGCTTTTCCTATCAAATCTAAAGGCGAACCTCACATATTTGGGTGGAAAATTTTTCTGAATATACGGTTATGTGCTAGTCATACAATCTCCTATCCATGAGACGCTTGCTATGGCTAAAGTTTCACTCCTAAATGTTGTAAAAAAATTTAAATTTGGCGCTAAAATTGCACTAACAAGTATTTATCATAGTTTTATTACACGTCTACCATCAAACAAAACAAACTCAAGCGAAAGTGCATATGTAAGGTATCATCTTTTTACCCTCCCCTTACACTTAAGATGAACATTGTCTCCAATGTTCAAGTAAAGAATGTAAAAGTGAAAAAGTAAAGAGAATGAAATCAAATACTCCCCTGATTCGCTCGGTATGGATAATAGGATGGCCAGGTTAAATCTTCCTCCAAGAAAATGAACAATCAAAGCTTCCCTTCCAGAATATAAATCATCTTCTTGTCATACATAACCTGTAAAACCTGACAAAATAGACAAGACAACCTCGCTTAAAATCGGCGGCATTCTATATAAGTTACTAAATCCTAGAAAACAAGATAAGATATAATGCTTGTTGAATGAAGTTTGCAGATCTCCTGGAGATTATAAAACTTAATAATTCACAAAAACCATAAGACTCTGTTAGAAAAACAAAACCGGTAAAATTTTCAGATTTTAACTCCTGACGCCGTCAAGAGTAAACCCCTGACGCCGTCAGAATTGACCTGCAGAAATCCTTATGTTAAGTTTTCGGAAAATTTCTGGAAAAACTTGGTCCTACTTCCTGGAAAATCCTGCAAAACTTCATTATGACTCAATACAAGCATTTGACTCTAACAAATACGAATACACATGTTCATTTAATATTGTGGAGAATCATGATCGGTTGTTTCTTAAAAACATATTTGGGGTTTCCCCTTACACTTATCTTTTGCAAAAATACTTTTAGGTGGAGTTAAGACTAGGCCAAACAACAAAGTAAAGTATTTCTACTATTTAGTTTAGAAACATGATCAACCAACAATAAAAATAAAACATGCATACGGAAGCAAATAGCAATCAAACAAATAAAATCACACAAAACATGGGTTGCCTCCCAAGAAGCGCTTTTCTTTATTTACGAGTCTTGTAGCTAGACTCAAGGTCATGGGTTACTACGTGATCTCATTATCAAACGTCACATCCTCCTCACTAATCATTTCATTGTTATTCTCTTGGTAGTGTTTTACACGTTGTATGTTAACAGTGAACTCCCTACCTTCATCATCAATTAACACTACCGCTCCAAATTTAGAAGAATTCTTTACCGTGAACGGTCCATACCATCTAGACTTAAGTTTTCCCGGAAATAATCTCAACCGAGAATTGTATAATAGGACCTTGTCTCCCTCTGAAAATTCTTTGGGTTTCTTAATTCTCTGGTCATGCCATCTTTTAGCTCTCTTTTTATATGTGATGGAGGATTCGTAGGCTTCTAGTCTAAGCTCATCAAGCTCGTGTAATTGCAAAAACCTATTATTTCCAGCAGTTGCGTAATCTAAGTTGCATGTCTTAAGCGCCCAATAAGCCTTGTGTTCTAATTCTACTGGTAAGTGACATGCCTTACCATACACCATACGGAATGGGATCGTTCCAATAGGTGTTTTGTAGGCGGTTCGGAATGCCCATAAGGCTTCGTCGAGTTTAAATGACCAGTCCTTTCTGTTTTGACTAACCATTTTTTCAAGTATTCTTTTAATAGCTCTATTGGTGTTTTCGACTTGGCCATTGGTCTGTGGATGATAGGCGGTGGAGAATCGATGGGGCACTCCATACCTCTTCATGACCTTTTCCATTTGTGCATTGCAAAAATGGGTTCCCCTATCACTGATGAGAGCTTTCGGAATCCCGAATCTCGCGAAAAGCTTTTTCAGGAAATGAATGACTACTCTTGCGTCATTGGTCCTAAGGGCTTGAGCCTCAACCCATTTTGACACATAGTCAATGGCGACTAATATGTACTCGTTTCCCTTGAAGATGGGAAGGGTCCCATGAAGTCAACCCCCCAAACATCGAATACCTCACAAACTTGTATAAAGTTCTGAGGTGCTTCATCCCTATGTGATATATTCCCGGCTCGTTGACATGCATCGCACGCCTGCACCATTTCTTTTACATCACGGAAAATTGTGGGCCAATAGAATCCCGCATCGAGAATCTTTCGGGCGGTAACGTTTATTCCATGATGCCTGACTCCTCCCAAACCAACCAGTCAGCCGTGTGCAGCTGTTAGGCCCACCTGGGAGAAAGTGCAAGTTAATATTGACCGTGGAAGTACAGGAAAATCCCCGGGTCATTAAGTCCCAACGAGATTGAAATTGTATTTGTAAACGATTAGGAAAGTGAGTGGTACTAAGGACAGTAACAAAGATGATTTGAGGGTTGATTACACTACTGATTGCTTGATATTTGGAAAATATAAAACTATAACAGAAATACAGATATAAGCATAAAATCAGATAACAGACAAAGAAAAGTGGTATTTAACAAGTTACAAACTACAGGGGTAAATTGTGAAACTTTTGAAAACTTAAAATTAAAGAAAATGGAAAATGAAATTGAAACTATGAAAATGATTATTATAATATTTGATTACTATTTAATTAATAAAACTAATTAAAATCTAATTTAAAACTTAATTTAAATTAACTAAAAATTACAACTATTACAAATAAACCCAAAAACTTATAACAATAATTTCTAAACTTAAATAAGAACTTGAAGAAAGTATAAAAAATGAAAATAAATATTTTTGTCTTTTTATGAGTATTTTATTAATTATAAACTATTTAATTTAATGAATCTAATTAAACTATTTTAAATTACTATTATTACTAAATTACATTAGAAAATTAAGATAAAATTTATAAAACTAATTAACCATCACAGGAATCCTATAAAATTATAAAAACTACTAAAAATTATATTTAAGGTTATTCCACTAATTAATTACCTATTAATTATTTTAAATCTAATTTAATTAAATTAAATAAGAAAATTAGAAAATGAACAGTGGAAATTATGAAACTATTTTTTTAAAGTCTTAACTACTTTATAAAACTTAGGAAAAATATAAAATTATACTTTAGTTAATTAAAATTAAAGAAATCTATTTAATTACTAATATTTCCTATTTAATTATTTAAACTAGTTTTAAATCTAATAAATAGTAAACTGCTTAGGAAAATTCTAAGAAAATTATTTTAACTACTTTAAGGTACTAAATAATTTATAAAATTATAAAATTGGACAAGTGCTTATTAATAAGCTAAAATGAAAATTAATTAGATAATTTCTATTAAATAGAAGCTATCACTTTTTTTATGTTTGCTTTTTCTGGATTTTCTTTTATAAAACTACTTAAATACTTAAATTAAGAAACTTTAACAAAGGAAACTATTTTAGAACCTTAAAATAAGCACTGAGAATGCTTATAAGCTTATACAGTTGACTATGGTTGACTAAATTGAGAAATAAGCTAAGTTGAGGTTATGTGGGGTCCACTAAGGTGAAATCTAGTTTACCTAAGTTACTTGAACTATTTTAAACTAAACTTGGTGAGATAAGCTCCTAGAATAAGCTAGAAAAGCTCAAATAAGCACTTGCTTATTTGAGTTCTGACTCAGAAATGGGACAGAGTTTGGGGACAAGTTTAGGTGGGGTCCACTGATCTATAGGTCAAACTAAGGGTCAAGTTTTGAACCTGGGTAGGAGGGGGGTTGTAAGAAGCTAACTAGAAGGTGTGGGGCCCACTGAGTTGGCCACAAATCACCACCAAAGTGGTGGTGATGGCTGTGTATCTGGTGTGCAGGGTAAGGCTTTGCCCTGCAGTTGTGTTTGGGGGTCTGTGGGGCTCAGGGTAAAAATCTTAAAAATATAACACTTGTTGGAACTTAGAGATGGGGTGGTAGAGTATTACTACAACAAATTTCAAGTTCTAAAACCTTCTACAAAAATCAAAACAATTGCTTGAAGTTTTGATAAAATCTGAGAAGAGCAAAATTGACTTTTTGATAAAACTTGCTATGTTGACTTTTGTGAATTTCTAGGCTATATTACTGATTGATTATGTTATATTAAGCTATACTAAGATTAAAATAAACTAAATTACTAACTTATGAGTGGACTTAATGAGTTTTGGACTCCAATATCACCACAGTTAACTGTGGTGAAGTATTACTTATGATTTTGACTATTTGTAGTTTAGACCTAAACTTTTATGCCTTAATTAACCTAAGTGACACTACTGCAAACTATTGAAACACAGATAAACACCAAATAACAATAAGAGCTAAGCTAACAAGCTTATTCCAAACACTCCCTAATCTAGACTGTTTTGAGATTTAATTAGCTAAGGGCTATAAGAGCTTATTCTAATGATCCAACATGACTTATTATGATATATCAGATGTAATTAAGCACTTAGAAACAGATAATGACCACAAATTCACACTAATGCTAATTATACTAAGTTGACTGTGAACTTTTGATTATTTAGTAACTATTAATTCCAACATACAAGGTATTAATTTAAGGTTATATTATAACTATATAAGACTGAATAAGTATGAAACAACTAAAAAAAATAAGTAATGAACAAAGTTACACTACAAAGACAGTTATGAGAATTTTGAGAACTTACAAAGTTGCTTTCCTGCTTGAAACCAAGAACCAAGGACACCTATTTCCTCCCTTGAGGATCTAAACCAATACTCCAAGCTTCCTTATTGCTTCCAAATCAGCTATGAAATCCAGAAATCAATTCCAATTGCCACAGTTGACTATAATTGACCAAGTTTGTATATGATGAACTTTTTTTACCTTAACTGATTAGTAGGTTACTAAAAGCTTTATTGAGCTTATGGGAGCTTATATGAGCTTACTTAATCCATGAATCCATACAGTAACAACAACACAGATTATTTGAGATTTTGGATATGAAATTGAAAATTGCACAACTAAAAAATCAAACCAAACTTAATTCTTATTATCTGAAAACCTTGAGAGTACACTGAAAATGATAACTAGAAAGTTGTAAGCTTGAATTACACTGGAAATTTAGATTAACTAACATACGAAATAAGAAAATTACAATTTTACTAGATAACTCCGTCTTCTGCCTTCTCTTCCTTCTTTTATAGTCTCAGAACCCTTGGAGACTACTCATAAGTCTTTTCTTTCAATCTGAGCCCTTGAATTAGTCCAATTGATCTTAACCGTTTAAACTTACTTTTGGCGCCAAAGGTCTTCACGTTAACTTGGAGGCTACGGTGAACAATTAAGGACAATTGGAGTTATGTGGAGGTGGCAGGGGACAAATGGGAAGGATTTTAGGCAAGTTGGTGTTGTATGGAAGAAAACAAAGACAAAAAGGTGGTTTGGAGGGAAAATTAGTGTAGATAGCATTTAATGGGTGATGGGATTTGACTGTGAGGTGGAAAGGAGGTGAGGGGGAGTAGATGGTGAGCTAGGGAGGTGAGGTGGAGGTGGAAAACCACCCTGGTTTCAGGTAATCAGGGGTGAGGGTGGAGGTTGAACAGTGGTGGCTGTTTAGCGGTTTTGGGTGGGTCAAACTGGGTCAACGCCCGTTCTAAATAATCAAAGGGTGTTGGACTGGGCTTATGTTGGGCTAGGGGTGTGTGTGGGTTGGGTATTTAAGTTGGGTTGGATTTGGTTTTGGATTGTTTTAAATAAAAGGGTCCGGATTGGTGTAGTATTAAATCAAGGACCAAAAATGTAAACTTGGCAAAGTTGAGGGGCTGAACATGTGATTTTCCCAAAGTATTTTAAAGGACTTAACTTGCCAAATATGATAAACCAAAGACCAATTTATTTATTTTTCCATTTAAAAACATCCAGGGACCTTTTCTGTAATTTTTCAAACTCCAGGGACCATTATTGTAAATTTGGATTTTTAAGGGACTGTGCTTGTAATTTCTCAAAATGTTATCAAAATTGTTCCATTTTGTCATTCATGCATAGTACAAGGGTATATTTGATAAATTTCAAGTTTTGAATACCTAGGGACTTATTTTGCCAATTTTGAAACTTGAGGGGTAAAAATTGCCAGTTTGTGTAAACTTTTATCCAGGGATCATTTGTGAATATTTTTGGTTTCCCAAGGACTTAAGTTGACTTTTCATTCATTTTAAACTTTCAGGGACTAGTTTTGTCAATATTTGAAACTTGAGGGACTGAAACTGCCAATTATGCAAACTTTGTACGTTTTTCATTTGTTTTTGCATATTTTGTATTTAAAACATATAAAACACACTTCTAAGATATTTTAAGTATTATGATGCATTTTTGAGTGTTTTTGTATGTTTTGGCAGCTCAGATTGGTATAAAATGATGAGTATTTAGACACTCATCAATCCCCCACACTAAACTATTGCTAGTCCCTAGCAATCTATTTGAGAAAAAATTAATGGATTTTTACTCTTTACCAAAAGCCATCACTTCTGGAGTAGCCAGGTGTAAGAACTGTGGCACACCTGATAACCGTGTGATTTTTAGCAAACCACCAGCTGTCAACGGATTTGATTAGTCTTTACCAAAAGCCGTTTGCTTCTGGACTAGCCAACTCTTGATGGAATAGTCAACATCTTGGTGAGCTGATTACCAATTATGGTTTTTCACGGTTACCACATGCCATAATCTTGTGGGCTAGTCAACTCATTCGCTTTAAGGGATATGGGGAGCTGAGGAACCATACAATTTTTGGCAAATTGCAAGCCATCAACGGTTTTAAGAAGTCTTTACCAAGAGCCGTTTGCTCCTGGACTAGCCAATCCTGTTGTGGGTTAGACATGGAGGATTGATACCATTATTTGCATTTCTAAGTGTGAAAAAACTGATAATTTTGATCAAATGGGGGTTCTTGATGGAACATGTGTTTTGCATTCGTGAGAACGCTCCCCCACACTTAGAACTGAATATTGCCCTCAATATTCACAGTACTTGGTGTCCCACCAAGACTTTAGAACGTAAGGAGGCAATACTATTAACCTTTTTATTTTACTCTATTTACATACAAACTCACTTTTTTCTTTTTATTTGACTTATACCATTTTTTATTTTTTTTTTATTTTTTTAAGAAAATATATTACATATGTACAACATGTGGTTCGTCTCCCCCACACTAGGGTGTTAGAAAGGGATGAGAAGACAGAAATATGGGTGACGACCCATATTGCTACTGTTTTTGATTACCGAGTCGCTAGCTTGACTCGACCTCGAATTGATTTGTCCATGAGGTAGCTTGTTTTTGATTCCCGAGTCACTAGCTTGACTCGACCCCGAATTAAAATTGTCCTTGGGGAAACTTGTTTTTGTTAACCGAGTCCCTAGCTTGACTCGACCCCAAATTTATTGGTCCATGGGGTAAGTTTGGAGATCCGGGACAACCATTGGTTGTATGTCCCCTCCAAAATAGTATTTTAACCGATGACCATTTACTTTAAAATTGGGACCGTCAGGTTGTAATAACTCAACAGTTCCATATGGGTATACTTTGGTTATAGTAAATGGTCCAGACCAACGGGATTTTAGTTTTCCCGAGAAAATTTTTAACCTTGAATTGAAAAGAAGAACTCTGTCACCGACGTTGAAAACGCGGTTCTTTATTTTAGAGTCATGTATCTTCTTAGTCTTTTCTTTATAGATTAAAGAATTTTCATAAGCTTGATCACGTAATTCATTTAGTTCGTTTAGTTGAACTTTACGATGATCACCCGCTGTCTGAAGGTCGAAATTTGCATGTTTTAAGGCCCAATAGGCCTTATGTTCTAATTCGATCGGAAGATGACATGCTTTCCCGTACACTAGCTTATATGGAGTACACCCTATGGGTGTTTTGTAAGCAGTGCGGAAAGCCCACAATGCATCGTCCAGCTTATCCGACCAAGAGGCACGGTTTTCACCAACCGTCCTCTCGAGAATTCTCTTAATACCACGATTTGAGACCTCCACCTGCCCACTTGTTTGGGGGTGGTATGCTGTAGAAAGACGGTGAGTTACACCATATTTCAGCATTACTCTCGCAAATTGTTCATTGCAAAAGTGAGTACCACGATCACTGATAATGGCACGAGGAGTCCCGAATCTGGCAAAGAGAGATTTTAAAAATTTACAAACTACTCGGGCATCATTGGTGGGTAAGGCTTTTGCCTCAACCCATTTTGACAGATAGTCGACAGCGACGAGTATATACTTATTCCCTCGTGAAGACGGGAATGGCCCCATAAAATCAATGCCCCACATATCAAATATTTCACAGACTTGGATGGCGTTTTGTGGCATCTCATTCTTTTTAGAAATATTCCCGTGACGCTGGCAAGCCTCACAGGTTTTGATAAGTTCATGGGCGTCTTTATAGATCGTGGGCCAAAAGAATCCTGAATCAAACACCTTTTTTGCGGTGTAGTTTGGGTTATGATGTCCCCCCGTGGGTCCATCATGACAAGCTTTAAGAATTTCCATGGCTTCTTGGCCATGGACACACCGTCGGATGACTTGATCCGCACATATTTTGAACAAGTAGGGGTCGTCCCAGAAATAATGTTTCACATCTTTAAAGAATTTTCTTTTCTGTTGGGACGACATCCCTTTCACAACGAAATTTCCCGCACGGTAATTTGCAAAGTCGGCAAACCATGGGGTGGTGGCATTATCCCGGTTAGAGATGAGATTTAGAGTCTCCAGAGGAAAAGTTTCATTAATTTCTTTTCTCTCGAGAATATCCTGATGAGGATTTTCTAACCGGGACAAGTGATCAGCTGCAAGGTTCTCTGCTCCTTTTTTATCTCTTATGAGAATATCGAATTCCTGGAGGAGCAGGACCCACCGGAGCAGTCTTGGCTTTGCATCCTGTTTAGTGAACAGGTATTTCAAAGCCGAATGGTCCGTATATACCACGCTTTTGTTTAAGATTAAGTAAGACCGAAATTTTTCGAAGGCATATACCATAGCTAATAATTCTTTTTCTGTTGTGGTATAGTGTGTTTGAGCTTCGTTCATGGTCTTACTTGCGTAGTGTATTGGCTGAAAATGTTTGGTTTTGCGTTGCCCCAGAACTGCACCAATAGCATAATCGCTAGCATCGCACATAAGTTCAAAGGGTAAGTCCCAGTCGGGGGCAACAAGGATTGGTGCCTCGGTAAGTCTTTTCTTTAAAATAGAAAAAGCTTCGATGCACTCTGGAGAAAAGATAAAAGGAGCATCCTTTTCAGGAAGATGAGTCATAGGCCGGGCTATTTTAGAGAAATCCTGAATGAATCTCCGATAGAACCCGGCATGGCCGAGGAAACTCCTAATTCCTTTAACAGTGGTGGGATGAGGCAGTTTAGCAATAACATCAATTTTGGCCTTATCGACCTCAATCCCACTTTTTGAAATTTTATGGCCGAGGACAATGCCCTCTTTAACCATAAAATGGCTCTTCTCCCAGTTTAGACAAAGATTAGTGTTTTCACACCGTTGAAGCATTTTTTCTAGGTGGGAGAGGCATGAGTCGAAAGAATTCCCGATTACTGAGAAGTCATCCATGAATACCTCCATAGTTTTTCCAATCATGTCATGGAAAATAGCCATCATGCACCTCTGGAAAGTGCCCGGAGCATTGCATAACCCAAAAGGCATGCGACGATAGGCAAATGTCCCATAAGGGCATGTGAAGGTAGTCTTCTCTTGATCCTGTGGATCAATGGGAATTTGGAAGTAACCCGAGAAGCCGTCAAGGAAACAATAATACTCATTTCCCGCTAGTCTTTCGAGCATTTGGTCCATGAAGGGCAAAGGAAAATGGTCTTTGCGGGTGGCTTCGTTAAGCTTTCTGTAATCAATACATACTCGCCACCCTGTAACCAAACGAGTTGGTATTAACTCGTTGTCCTCATTTGTGATAACCGTGATGCCACCCTTCTTTGGAACACAATGTATTGGGCTTACCCAAGGACTATCAGATATAGGATAAATCAATCCCGCATCAAGAAGTTTGACAACTTCAGCTTTTATAACTTCGTGGATTTTTGGATTTACCCTTCTTTGATGTTGTACAGTAGGTTTAAAGTCCTCTTCCATTAGGATTTTGTGTGTACAAAAATCCGGGTTTATACCCTTTATGTCTGAGAGCTTCCAAGCAATTGCTTGCTTGTGGGACTTTAAAACCTTGAGCAGCGCGGTTTTCTCCTCATCTTTTAAGTCTTTTGCAATAATGACTGGTAACTTATCGTTACCTTCCAAGAATGCATATTCTAGATGAGGAGGCAGGTCCTTAAGTTCAACCTCGGGGAAGTCATCATTTTTCTCAACATATTTGACTTCCACCTTATGAAGTTGTGGAGGTAGAACAGGAATGGGAGAAGGATCTTTGTTCAATAATTTCTCAAGGAGAAGTATATCCTCCTCCAGGTCAATCTCTTGGATATCAATTCCTTCGGGAACTGAATCACTTTTGAGAAAGACCTCTAATTCATCAAGGAGAAAACCACTTCCCTCAAACGGAGTGAGGGAAGGGGAAGAATTAGCGATTATGGGATGAGAAGGAGTAGTGGGATTGCCACTCTGAAAATTATCAGCGAATCCAAGGAATTCCTGAGCATACTCCTCGGATGCAATGTCAATGACATCAATTCGGTTGACCGAATCAGCATTATAATTCGAGTAGTATCTCGAGGTTTGATCAAGGTTGAATGTTATCGCTTCATTGCCAACTCGTAATGTGATTTCCTCATCGAAAACATCGATTAATGCACGTCCCGTTCTTAAGAATCCCCTCCCAAGAATGAGAGGAACTCTTGGATCTGCATCGAAATCAACAACGACAAAGTCTGCTGGAAAATTGAACAGTCCCACTCTCACAAATACGTCCTCGGCAATACCGAGGGGACGTGAAATTGAACGGTCTGCAAGCTCGAGAGTCATGCATGTGGGACTAAGTGCCTGAAGAGATAGCTTTTTCCAAACTGAGTGAGGCATTAAGTTGATGCTTGCACCAAGATCGGCCAAGGCAAAACATTCAACCATACCCGGGAAAGTACATGGTATTAGAAATCTCCCGGGGTCTCCTAGCTTTTCGGGAAGCTTTTTCAATAGAACCGCAGAGCAGTTCTCATTGAGTGGAGTTCGTACCATCTCAAACATTTTTTCTTTATTGCTCAACAGATTTTTGATTGTCGATGTGAATTTGGGCATTAAAAGAAGAGCATCCGCGAAACTAACATCGAAGTGTAGTTCTTGGAAAATTTGAAAATTTTTTTCCATTTGATAGTTAGCTTTATCACGGAGCTTTTGGTCTTGCAATCGTGAGGGATATGGAATTGTTGTTTTTGGGTTGGCTTTTGGATTTTCAACAGGACCTTCGGTAGTTTCAAACACGACTCTTTTACGAGGAGTTGGGACCGGGATAACTGGAGGAGGGATGTCATTGGTACCTCCGTTAGGAAGTACCTTATCCGTAGTCTCCTCAGTTTCACATTCCTCTACAGGAATAGGAGATGAGGTAGAGGGAGTTGTTGGTCCTTGGTAAGAAACTCCACTTCTTGTGGTGATCGCCTTTACATCGCCCCTCGGATTAGCGATCGTGTTGCTAGGTAAAGTAGTACCTGAGCCCGAGGGTCGATCATTTAAAGACTTCTGGAAATTAGACATTTGACTAACCAGCATTCTGTTCAGTTCTTCTTGGGATTTCATAAACTATTTTAATAACTCATCATGTGATGGTCCAGTTGGAACAATGGCTTGATTTTGGTTTTGAAAATTTTGAGCTCGATTGTTCTGGAAATTCTCATGTTGCTGATTGTTGTTACCTTGGAAGTGGTTTTGTTGTTGAAAGTTACCCTGTGGGTAATTGTTCTGACCTTGATTACGGTTATAGTTCCCTTGGTTCTGATTTTGGTTAAACTGATTTTGACTAGAGATGAAATTCCCTTGGTTGTTATAACCTTGGTTCATCCGATTCTGGTTCTGATTCTGGTTAAAATTTTGGTTCTTGTTTTGAGGTTGATTAAACCCTGGTGGTCCGATATAGTTATTAGAACGGTAGCTCAAAAGGTTTCGATCCCCTTGCGGTTGGTAAGAATTACCTCCCGTGTTATAGGAACCTTGAGCTGCAGACACGTTTTCACGAGAAAAGCCACCGGAAGCTGGGCAATCTGTGTACGTATGTGGACCACCGCAAGTTTCACAACTTGGGTTAACAGTTTTGACCTGATTAGGATTATTCTGATGGATACGCAAAACTGCTGTAGACAAATCATCCAGCCTTTTAGCTAGGATTGATATTTCATTGCTTGCCGGAGTGTCTGACTTAAATGAGTCATTCCTCTCAGCAGAGGAGTCCCAAAAATTATGATGGGCAGTCATATTTTCGATTAAGTCATAGCACTCTTCAGGGGTTCTTTTAATAAAGGTACCCCCAGCAGCAGCATTGATGGTGTCACGATGACGGAGTGTCAAACCATTATAAAAGGTGTCAATAATGGTGACAAGAAGCATGTTATGATTGGGACACTTATCAATGGCAAGTTTGTAGCGTTCCCATGCCTCAAATAAGGACTCTTCGGGAAGCTGTCTGAAGTTGCTGATGTCATTCCTCAGCTTTGTGACCATAGATGGTGGAAAGTATTTGGCCAGAAATTTAGTGATCATCTCATCAAAAGTGTGGATCGAATTCTTTGGAAGTCGATCGAACCATGAAGTCGCATGATGAGTGAGAGAATAGGGGAACAAGTATAAACGTAGGCTGTCTTCGGCGACGCCATGTTGTTTCATGCTTTGGGTGACAGTTAAAAATTTGTCGAGATGCCTGTTGGCATCGTCACCTGGCAATCCGTGGAACTGGCACGTATTCTGGATCTGTTGTATCATGTGGTGTTTTAATCCAAAATCCGTGGCTCCAATAGTGAGTGGTGCAATTGGTCCACCCCTTCCGTGCATGGTAGGTTGACACAGTTCCTCAATAGTTCGGGTGTCAGGAACTGGCTCATCCTTGGGAAGGAATGGGGGCTCGTCGTTCATTTTTGTTGTGTGTTCTTTTTCAACAATACGTAACTCGGGTACGTTTTTCTTCTTTTTATTCTTTGCTTGTGAACGAATGCGCATGCACAAAAATTAGTTTTCAACACAAGATAGAGGCAAAACTACAGTGAACTTAAACCCAATAATCATAAATGAACAGCTCCTTTAAAAAAGGTACACTATCCACAAGGATACAATGGTAAGTTTTGAATCTTAGGTTTGGGAACTTATTATGTTCACACCCCCAGTTGGTAGGTGTTCTGCCTTGGTTTGCGGTGGTAAACTTTTATGTAATTATATTCACAGTAAAATGTTTTTGGCTTTTCGTGTATGGGTGAAAAAACTTGGACAATATTTTTGAAACTGATTCGTTAACCGAAATCGTTCCTTTAAGATTACTCGCAGGCTGGCGGGAGGAAATAAATGGATCCCTCTTAAGTTCGCAATTTAATGTCAGAACTTACCTTAAACCAACTGTATAGGTTGTAATCGTAAAGATACGAAGTAATTTAACTTCACAGTTTTGTTTTGTTGTTTATGATTTGTTTGGTGTTGTTAACACTTCAGGAGAAATGTTATTGAACGTTTTCAGATATGATTTTGATTTTTCTTAAAAATTTACAAAGTAGTGATATTTGTACAGGAGGGTTTTTGAAAACCACTAAACTTTTACCGTTTTGAAATACGCAACAACCTCCCCGGCAGCGGCGCCAAATTTTGACTACTCCCAAACCAACCAGTCAGCCGTGTGCAGCTGTTAGGCCCACCTGGGAGAAAGTGCAAGTTAATATTGACCGTGGAAGTACAGGAAAATCCCCGGGTCGTTAAGTCCCAACGAGATTGAAATTGTATTTGTAAACGATTAAGAAAGTGAGTGGTACTGAGGACAGTAACAAAGATGATTTGAGGGTTGATTACACTACTGATTGCTTGATATTTGGAAAATATAAAACTACAACAGAAATACAGATATAAGCATAAAATCAGATAATCAGATAACAGACAAAGAAAAGTGGTATTTAACAAGTTACAAACTACAGGGGTAAATTGTGAAACTTTTGAAAACTTAAAATTAAAGAAAATGGAAAATGAAATTGAAACTATGAAAATGATTATTATAATATTTGATTACTATTTAATTAATAAAACTAATTAAAATCTAATTTAAAACTTAATTTAAATTAACTAAAAATTACAACTATTACAAATAAACCCAAAAACTTATAACAATAATTTCTAAACTTAAATAAGAACTTGAAGAAAGTATAAAAAATGAAAATAAATATTTTTGTCTTTTTATGAGTATTTTATTAATTATAAACTATTTAATTTAATGAATCTAATTAAATTATTTTAAATTACTATTATTACTAAATTATCTTAGAAAATTAAGATAAAATTTATAAAACTAATTAACCATCACAGAAATCCTATAAAATTATAAAAACTACTAAAAATTATATTTAAGGTTATTCCACTAATTAATTACCTATTAATTATTTTAAATCTAATTTAATTAAATTAAATAAGAAAATTAGAAAATGAGCAGTGGAAATTATGAAACTATTTTTTAAAAGTCTTAACTACTTTATAAAACTTAGGAAAAATATAAAATTCTACTTTAGTTAATTAAAATTAAAGAAATCTATTTAATTACTAATATTCCCTATTTAATTATTTAAACTAGTTTTAAATCTAATAAATAGTAAACTGCTTAGGAAAATTCTAAGAAAATTATTTTAAGTACTTTAAGGTACTAAATAATTTATAAAATTATAAAATTGGACAAGTGCTTATTAATAAGCTAAAATGAAAATTAATTAGATAATTTCTATTAAATAGAAGCTATCACTTTTTTTATGTTTGCTTTTTCTGGATTTTCCTTTATAAAACTACTTAAATACTTAAATTAAGAAACTTTAACAAAGGAAACTATTTTAGAACCTTAAAATAAGCACTGAGAATGCTTATAAGCTTATACAGTTGACTATGGTTGACTAAATTGAGAAATAAGCTAAGTTGAGGTTATGTGGGGTCCACTAAGGTGAAATCTGGTTTACCTAAGTTACTTGAACTATTTTCAACTAAACTTGGTGAGATAAGCTCCTATAATAAGCTAGAAAAGCTCAAATAAGCACTTGCTTATTTGAGTTCTGACTCAGAAATGGGACAGAGTTTGGGGACAAGTTTAGGTGGGGTCCACTGATCTATAGGTCAAACTTAGGGTCAAGTTTTGAACCTGGGTAGGAGGGGGGTTGTAAGAAGCTAACTAGAAGGTGTGGGGCCCACTGAGTTGGCCACAAATCACCACCAAAGTGGTGGTGATGGCTGTGTATCTGGTGTGCAGGGTAAGGCTTTGCCCTGCAGTTGTGTTTGGGGGTCTGTGGGGCTCAGGGTAAAAATCTTAAAAATATAACACTTGTTGGAACTTAGAGATGGGGTGGTAGAGTATCACTACAACAAATTTCAAGTTCTAAAACCTTCTACAAAAATCAAAACAATTGCTTGAAGTTTTGATAAAATCTGAGAAGAGCAAAATTGACTTTTTGATAAAACTTGCTATGTTGACTTTTGTGAATTTCTAGGCTATATTACTGATTGATTATGTTATATTAAGCTATACTAAGATTAAAATAAACTAAATTACTAACTTATGAGTGGACTTAATGAGTTTTGGACTCCAATATCACCACAGTTAACTGTGGTGAAGTATTACTTATGATTTTGACTATTTGTAGTTTAGACCTAAACTTTTATGCCTTAATTAACCTAAGTGACACTACTGCAAACTATTGAAACACAGATAAACACCAAATAACAATAAGAGCTAAGCTAACAAGCTTATTCCAAACACTCCCTAATCTAGACTGTTTTGAGATTTAATTAGCTAAGGGCTATAAGAGCTTATTCTAATGATCCAACATGACTTATTATGATATATCAGATGTAATTAAGCACTTAGAAACAGATAATGACCACAAATTCACACTAATGCTAATTATACTAAGTTGACTGTGAACTTTTGATTATTTAGTAACTATTAATTCCAACATACAAGGTATTAATTTAAGGTTATATTATAACTATATAAGACTGAATAAGTATGAAACAACTAAAAAAAAATAAGTAATGAACAAAGTTACACTACAAAGACAGTTATGAGAATTTTGAGAACTTACAAAGTTGCTTTCCTGCTTGAAACCAAGAACCAAGGACACCTATTTCCTCCCCTGAGGATCTAAACCAATACTCCAAGCTTCCTTATTGCTTCCAAATCAGCTATGAAACCCAGAAATCAATTCCAATTGCCACAGTTGACTATCATTGACCAAGTTTGTATATGATGAACTTTTTTTACCTTAACTGATTAGTAGGTTACTAAAAGCTTTATTGAGCTTATGGGAGCTTATATGAGCTTACTTAATCCATGAATCCATACAGTAACAACAACACAGATTATTTGAGATTTTGGATATGAAATTGAAAATTGCACAACTGAAAAATCAAACCTAACTTAATTCTTATTATCTGAAAACCTTGAGAGTACACTGAAAATGATAACTAGAAAGTTGTAAGCTTGAATTACACTGGAAATTTAGATTAACTAACATACGAAATAAGAAAATTACAATTTTACTAGATAACTCCGTCTTCTGCCTTCTCTTCCTTCTTTTATAGTCTCAGAACCCTTGGAGACTACTCATAAGTCTTTTCTTTCAATCTGAGCCCTTGAATTAGTCCAATTGATCTTAACCGTTTAAACTTACTTTTGGCACCAAAGGTCTTCACGTTAACTTGGAGGCTACGGTGAACAATTAAGGACAATTGGAGTTATGTGGAGGTGGTAGGGGACAAATGGGAAGGATTTTAGGCAAGTTGGTGTTGTATGGAAGAAAACAGAGACAAAAAGGTGGTTTGGAGGGAAAATTAGTGTAGATAGCATTTAATGGGTGATGGGATTTGACTGTGAGGTGGAAAGGAGGTGAGGGGGAGTAGATGGTGAGCTAGGGAGGTGAGGTGGAGGTGGAAAACCACCCTGGTTTCAGGTAATCAGGGGTGAGGGTGGAGGTTGAACAGTGGTGGCTGTTTGGCGGTTTTGGGTGGGTCAAACTGGGTCAACGCCCGTTCTAAATAATCAAAGGGTGTTGGACTGGGCTTATGTTGGGCTAGGGGTGTGTGTGGGTTGGGTATTTAAGTTGGGTTGGATTTGGTTTTGGATTGTTTTAAATAAAAGGGTCCGGATTGGTGTAGTATTAAATCAAGGACCAAAAATGTAAACTTGGCAAAGTTGAGGGGCTGAACATGTGATTTTCCCAAAGTATTTTAAAGGACTTAACTTGCCAAATATGATAAACCAAAGACCAATTTATTTATTTTTCCATTTAAAAACATCCAGGGACCTTTTCTGTAATTTTTCAAACTCCAGGGACCATTATTGTAAATTTGGATTTTTAAGGGACTGTGTTTGTAATTTCTCAAAATGTTATCAAAATTGTTCCATTTTGTCATTCATGCATAGTACAAGGGTATATTTGATAAATTTCAAGTTTTGAATACCCAGGGACTTATTTTGCCAATTTTGAAACTTAAGAGGTAAAAATTGCCAGTTTGTGTAAACTTTCATCCAGGGATCATTTGTGAATATTTTTGGTTTCCCAAGGACTTAAGTTGACTTTTCATTCATTTTAAACTTTCAGGGACTAGTTTTGTCAATATTTGAAACTTGAGGGACTGAAACTGCCAATTATGCAAACTTTGTACGTTTTTCATTTGTTTTTGCATATTTTGTATTTAAAACATATAAAACACACTTCTAAGATATTTTAAGTATTATGATGCATTTTTGAGTGTTTTTGTATGTTTTGGCAGCTCAGATTGGTATAAAATGATGAGTATTTAGACACTCATCAATGCCCGCCAGAGGGACCAGAGTGACATTCCCTCACAATCTTTTCTGCCTCATTTTCCGAAACACAGCGTCTTATAATTTGGTCTGGACACCTTCGGAATAAAAATGGTTCATCCCAAAAGTAGTATTTAAGCTGAGAAAAGAACCTTTTTCTTTCGTATCTAGTCAGGTGTTCAGGAACAAGTCTACATCTACTTGCGAAGTAATTAGCAAAGTCGGCGTACCATGGCTCCGAATCAATCATTGACATCAGTTGTTCGTTAGGAAACGAATCCCTAATCTCACTTCTATCGTGCTTATCCAAGGGGTTTTCGAGACGAGATAGATGATCTGCGGCCAGATTCTCTGCCCCCTCTTATCGCGAATCTCAACATCGAATTCTTGTAACAACAAGATCCACCGAATTAGTCATGGCTTGGCATCCTGCTTCGCAAACAGATATCGAAGAGCCGAGTGATCAGTGAAGACGACTATCTTTGAAAGGACAAGATATTGTCGGAATTTGTCGAATGCAAACACTACGGCTAATAATTCTTTTTCGGTGGTGGAGTAATTCTCTTGAGCGGGATTCATGGTTTTGCTAGCGTAGTAAATAGGTTGGAAAAGCTTGTCATGACGTTGGCCCAGTACAGCCCCGACAGCGAAATCGCTAGCGTTACACATGATTTCAAATGGTAACTCCCAGTTGGGTGTGATCATGATTGGAGCTTGTGTGAGCTCCTTTTTTAAGAGATCGAAAGCATCTTTGCATTCTTGGGAAAAATCGAACGGAGCATCTTTCACAAGCAATTGAGTCATTGGCCGGGCAATTTTGGAGAAGTCTTTGATGAATCTCCGATAAAATCCGGCGTGTCCCAAAAAGCTGCGTATTGCCTTAACAGTCGTGGGGTATGGTAACTTAGATATAGCTTCAACTTTAGCTTGGTCCACCTCTATTCCGTTCCCTGAGATCTTATGCCCTAACACAATCCATTCCTTTACCATGAAATGACACTTTTCCCAGTTTAACACCAAGTTGGTTTCCTCACAACGTTTAAGCATCTTTTCTAAATTAGCAAGACAGCGGTCGAAGGAGTTTCCGAAGACTGAAAAGTCATCCATGAACACTTCCATGCTGTCTTCCATGAGTTCGTGAAAGATTGCGGTCATGCAACGTTGGAAAGTGGCGGGGGCATTACATAGCCCAAAAGGCATCCTTTTGTAGGCAAATGTTCCATAGGGGCAAGTAAACGTGGTCTTTTCTTGGTCCTTGGGTGCTATGGGAATTTAAAAATACCCAGAGAACCCATCCAAGAAGCAGTAGTACTCGTGTCCAGACAATCGTTCTAACATTTGATCAATGAATGGTAAGGGAAAGTGATCTTTCCTTGTGGCATCATTGAGCTTCCGATAGTCAATGCACACCCTCCATCCAGTGACCGTTCTCTGGGGCACCATCTCCCCCTTGTCATTCTTGACTACAGTCATTCCTCCTTTTTTAGGTACAACCTGCACAGGACTGACCCATGGGCTATTCGAGATTGGGTAAATCAGTCCTGCATCTAGAAGTTTGATAACTTCTTTCTTTACTACTTCCTTAATGTTAGGGTTCACTCGCCTTTGGGGTTGCACAGTAGGTTTATAATCTTCCTCCATGAGAATCTTATGTGTGCAAAAAGTTGAGTCAATCCCCTTAATGTCGGCCACACTCCATGCGAGTACCCCCTTGTATTTTTTTAGAACCTCTAAGAGTTTAACTTTTTGTCCATGTTCCAAGGAAGAGTTTATGATTACCGGGAGTTGGTCCTCCCCCTGAAGGAAGGCATATTCCAAATGGTTAGGAAGCTCTTTAAGATCAACGCTAGGAGGTTCGATAATAGAAGGTTTGAGCTTGTTTTCGGGCTTTCGGAGCTCAAGATGCTCCGTTGCCTCTTGTCTGGGGTAGAAGGAGACTGCACTAACATCCTCCGTCTTTTCCACCTCTAGCAAAGGCAGAAAACTCTCGTCCCGTAGCCATCCTTCATCGATCTGTTCATCGACGCAACTATCAATGACATCTGTGAGTTCATCTACTTCCCCGATAAAGTAGAGCCGGTTGGCTGCTTCGAGGGAGAGGTCCATAGAATCCTTAATGTCGAAGGTTGTGCTATCGTCTCCCACTCGTAAGGTTAATTTGCCATCATAGACATCGATGACTGCACGAGTGGTAGCAAGAAATGGTCTACCTAAGATGATAGGTACCAAGTCATCCTCCTCCATGTCCAGGATTACGAAGTCGACCGGGAATTTGAATTTCCCAACTTTGACTAGCACATTTTCGCATATCCCTACGGGGTACTTGACCGATCTATCGGCTAGTTGGATGTTCATACGGGTAGACTTCAATCCAGAATATCCTAGTTTACGGAACATAGAGTGAGGCATGAGATTGATACTTGCTCCCAAATCGGCAAGAGCATTCTTGATTGATAGAGGTCCTATGGAGCAAGGTAGGGTGAAGCTGCCCGGATCGTCTACCTTCTTTGGTAGCCCTCGATGGGTTACCACTGAGCATTCTTCCCCCAGGGTCACAAGACCCTCGAGTTTCTTTCTATTAGCAAGTAGCTTTTTGAAGTATGTGCTATACTTTGGCATGTGATAGCAAGCATCAAGGAGAGGTATGGTGACAACTGAGTCTTTTAGGTATGACAAGAACCTCTTGTTATCATTCTCAGTTTTCTGGTTCCTTAATCGGGATGGGAATGGGATTCCCACAGGTTGGTTAGGCAGGGCTGATGGGGAAGGGGTCGTCACAGGCGGTTGGTCTGGGGCACCACCGCCGACATCCTCCTCCTCCTCCCCAGGTTTGTTTGGGTCGAGGGTGATGGGGGACGAGTTTGGGTAAGGAGGGTCCTTGGTTGTCGTTCCAGCTCGCGTGGTTATTGCGAGCATGGGGTCTTTTTTGCTTACTAATGGCGTTTGAAGATTATCTAGGGCTGAGTTAAGCTTGTTGTAAAATTCTCCAATACCCTCCTGCTGCTCGTCGAAAAGCTCATTAAGGCCTTCCATTTGCAAGTCTTTTTCTTGAGTGAAGTGACCAAGGTCATCTTCGAAATTGCTCCTGATTTTGAATTCAGGGCCTTCCTCCCCTTCTTTTCTCTTTACCAGATTTCCCCAAAGGGTGTAATCGTCATTTTGGTAAAAAGGCAAAAGGGAGGGATCAGCATAAATGTCCCCTCCTGACAAGCACGCATGTTCAGTTTTGGCTGCTCCTCCGCATTCTTCTACCTCATGCGGGCCTCTACAGTAATCGCAGATCAAGTAAGGATTCGATAGCCGTTTAGGTAATTGCGATCCATCTAGGTATTCCAATCTTTTGTGAATTTTGCTCAACCGATCCGAGGTGATCTCAGAAATGTTGACAGTCGACTCAGGTTCATCCCAAGTGTCATCCTGGTCTTGAGCATATTCTTCAATCCTATCCCATCCTTCCTCGGCACTAAGATTGGCCAATCTTCCTTTCCTGGATTGGTTAATCCCGTTTCGGTCATTAGAGGAGATATTTTCGTAGAAGATTTGGACCAAGAGCCAAAGTTCAATGCCATGATGGGGAACTTGTCTTATTAAATCTTTGAATCTAGTCCACGATTTATAGAAGGGTTCGTCCTTCCCCTTCCGGAAACGGAGGATCCTATCTCTAAGTGCTGAGATTTTTCCAGGTGGAAAGAACTTCTCATAGAACTTGGATATGAGTTGCTCCCATGTGAAGATAGATTCAGAAGGGAGTTTGTCATACCATTCTTGGGCTTTTTCATATAAGGTGAAAGGAAAGAATCGCAATCGGGATGTGTCTCTAGTAGCCCCATCCGTATGGAGGGTGTCCACTATTTTCAGGAAGTCCTTGATGTGTTGGATTGGATTTTCCTCATCTAGTCCGCTAAATTTACACACACTTTTGACAAGCCAAACATCGTTTGCATGCAAGACCTCGTTGGTGTGTTCGTTTGGGTAGACAATGGCGTTTGAGAAGCCATGAGAGGTCGGGGAGGAGTAATCCTTAAGGCGCTTAGGAATGGGGGTTGCGGGGGTACTTATCTCGTCGTTGGGTTGGGAGCTAGGGGTTGTGACATGATTTTCTGAATTTTCTTCAGAAAGAGGTGCGTCAAAATCGATGGCAACGCTAGATGGTTCAGAAGTTGAGTGATATTGTCTCAATCTATGCATTTCTCTTTCGGGTTCCGCATAGGGCAAGACAAGGTTTCGAGTGGAACTACAACTCCTAGTGATCCTAAGGTTAATGGATTCGTCATTTGCCATGATGGCAGGTGGTGAAGAGTTACGAACAAAGACACGAAGAAATGAGATAGACTAAAGAAAACCTAAAAATAAAAAAAAATAAAAAAAATAAAATAAAAATAAAATCTTACTAGAAAGGAATCTAGCAAGTAGACCTAATAAAAAGAAATCCTAACCTAGACAATAACTATTCCCCGGGCTGCGGCGCCAAAAACTTGATACGTGGGAATCGCACCAGGCTTTACCTCTCAAGGGATCTTGAGAAGCTTACAACCCCCACCAGGCAGTGTACCTGATCGTTGTAGTATAGTATAGTGACAAGTACCGGGGGATTGATCGTTCAGCTTAGGAATAGTGTCGCTAGGATTAGAAAACCTAATTACTAGTGCTAAAGGTGAGGGATGATTATTTTTGTGTTTTTATATTTTTTAGAAAGCAATTAAAAATCTCGGGTTTGAAGGATTTGGGCGGAATTAGTTGCTAATCAACTAACCCAATACTAAAGATGCAATCAAAATAAAATACTAAAAATGAAATTAAACTAAATTATACTAAAGTTGTGAGCAGTAAATGGAGAAAATGTGTTTACTTAGATTTCACTACTCCCTAGACATCTTTTACACGTTAATTACTTGTTATAATTGCATAGATGACGGATCGTATTCCTTAATACCATTCATGGGGTGGTACACACAACTCCCCAATTCTATGAGCTCTTATCTCCTCCTACACCATGCCAACTATAGGGATTGTAAACAGTGGCTCATGCATTAAATACAACCAATAAGGATCTAGTGCACCTCGGTTCATGTTTCTTAAGACGTTCAAGCATGTTACCAAATGGAGATCTGCCAGTTTGCTTAAGCCTAACATATAAATCATTCATCCAAGACAAGAATAAACAAGTAATCAACATATAATTAACATCTAAGTTTCATTAGATCTAAGCAAACACAAGATAGATCTAGCCTAGCATGATAGAATTAAGATAAGAACAAGATATAGACAACCAACACATAGACATATTGATTGAATTAAAGGAACACTTATCTCAATTACAATGAAAGGTATCAAGGGTTTGGAACCCTTGAAAAACCTGTAAAAGTTGCACCAAAATCGTACTTAGGGTTTCTCCAAAACTTCTCTCTAAAACTTCCCTTTTTATGTGTGAAAAATAGAAAACTATATATAGAAAAATAGGTCTGACGGCGTCAAGACAAACAATGTGACGCCGTCACCTCGCCGCCAAAACTCTCCTCGGACTGCCTAGATCCACTTCTGACGCCGTCAAGACTTAAATACTTCCAGGCCGTCACGACTCTTTTACTCTTGACGCCCTTCCTACGTGACGCCGTCAAATCCGTTCTGGGTCGTCATGGAAATTCATGAGATTTGCTCTTGACGCCGTCAAGATTTTGCTCTTGACGCCGTCACCTACTGTTCCCAGCATGGAAAATTAAGACTTTGGCGTTTTCTTCACTTTTATGCTCCAAAAACGTCCGAATTGCTTCCTTTTCCAGATTTCTCTCCCAAAGTACCTAAAATCACAAAAGGAACGATTTAGGGCAATATTTGATCAAATAAATTCGGATTCGGGCTTAAATGACCCCCTAAAAGTGGTTCATTTTTCGCCTCATCAGTTCCTTAGTTTATTGGTTTTATTTTTTGTGAGGATTTGAAACCAATATTGGCTGTAAATGTGTGGCCTTGTGTGTTTGACACTTTGACTGTATGTTTTTCTCCTTGATCATGTAGCTCATGTATGGTCTAAAATCCAATTTGAACAGGAAATGTAGTCAAAATTAAGAAGACCATCCATTTGCGACGTAGGGTGGGCTATAGTCTACATGATGATGCCCTTCTTTGTTTTCTCATGGTTCATTCTGATGAAAATTTTCCATCAGATATGGGCTATGTTTGTTACACATTGCAAAGGAAATGTAGTCATGAGGCTATGGTTTAGGTGAATTAGTGATGAATATACAGTTTGGATATGTAGTTCTCATTTGTTCTTGATTTTTATTGCTATTATGCAACATATATATTCTTAGGAGGATATGGGCATGTTCATTTCCTACCTGCTATTTGTTGTAAAGTTTTGGAAGTAATATAAATTCACCCTTTCATCGGAAAAAAATGTAACTCATGTATCATTGAGTTTTACGATAAATATTTTGCTTACAATTTTCTCTTTGTTATTATCAAGAATGTTTTAAGGATATTTTAAGGAATCTCATGAAATGAGTATAGTGCAGTAGTGGTTTACATTTAAAAACAAAAAACAAAAAAACAAAAAAAAGTCAACATATTATAGTCAACTTTGTTCTAACTAATCCACAAAGTCAACAGATGCAAAATTGGTTTACTATAACACTAAAGAGAGCTGATTGGAGATGAGATAGTATTAGTTTGATATGATTGATTACGTGAATTCAACAATTCTATCAATCAAGGCAATGTTAGTCATTTATTACCATTATGAGGATTGTAAGTATATATTATGACACTTAACTTCGGTTCCTTTAACTAATTGGAGTAAAAACCGTGAAATGTTCATGTACTTTTTCTAAGTTAGGTTTCTGAGTCTTACTAACAAGATACTACAACCATAATCTCATCCATATATCAATATTTCATGTTAAATGTTTGATACAAATTTTCCTTATGCATGTATGGAAAAAGACAGCTTTTCTTTATTCTTGGCATTCCAATATCCATCAAGTAAGTATTTTTCATAGCATGAAAGATACATGTGGATTACTTTATGCAACATTTCTTCACCGCAAATTATACAGGTAACAATGTCTAAAATAGATTTACATATACTCATTTTCATAAATTTAGGCTTCATTTATGACTTGGTATAAAAATAGTAAATCTTTTTACAGAAATAAAAATAGTAATTATAAAAACTGATTCAAGGTCGAGCATATTCACAAATAACAACACACAGTAAATTAAATTACTAATTGATAATACTTTCATTAATAAAAATAAATTGAAGTAGAAAACATATATCTAATAATTATGTGAGAAGGGATCCGGTAAGAAGAAAAATTAAAATAAGAAGAATAAGAAGAATTTCTAGCTACACATTTCAAATAGGAAGGAGAATTTTAAGGGGAGATGCATCTTTTTTTGTAGGTGCATCTGAAATGAGTGGTTGTGGTTTCTTCTTATCATTCTTATTTTAGTTTTTCTTTTTATTTGATCATAAGTCATAAGTATATAGCTAATTAATTAAACAAAATTTATACATGGTGAAACCCAACTAAGAGATTATGATTAATACCAACAACGCACATCATCTTACGAATACTAATGGACAATTTGTTGTATTTTAATTAATAATAATACATAATTAATTTTTTTGATAAAACCCCGTGCGTGCACGGGAATTATAACTAGTATACTCCTCAACAGCAAAACCCGATAGAAGAGAGTAATAGATAAATGTATATTCTAAAGTAAAATGAGTCAAAAGGTTGATCACTTTTAAAGCTCGAACGATGACCACCTTTACTTTAGTTTGGGGGTACTAATATATACTTTGGCCATATAATTTTTAGGGATGGCAAAATCCGTGACCTACGAATAGGGGTGAGCATGGTGCGGGTTGGTGCGGGTTTTGGTAAAAACCGAACCGCATCCGCAATTGCGGTTTTTGAAAAGTGAGAATCCGCAACCGCGCGGTTTTGTGGGTTTGCGGTTTTGCGGATTGGTTTTGCGGTTTTTGCGGTTTTTTAAGTTTTTTTTTTCTTAAATCATATTTTTCATATATATTTATGATACGTCGCGGGCGAAAAATGAACCCGCAGGTGGGTGGTCGGTGGGTTGTAGGTACACGCGGGTTTACCCGTCAAAATATTGGTGAAGTCATTATTAGAAAGATGTTTTAAACTACTTTATTTACATTTTGAAATGAATTAGTATAACTATGATTTTGTGAAATGATGTTTAATTTGCTATCTTCAAGTAGATGTATTGTATTTTATTAACTTTGTATTTGGAAAATAGATATGGTTTGTTACTGTTTAGATTCTATAGTTAGTTTGTTATCATAATTTTGTACATTCTTTGCATTTCATAAGAGCATGGGATACGGTGGGTGGCGCCATCACCACCAGCCGAGATTTGGCCATGGCGCACCGTACCCGATGTCGCGCCGTCGTCCCTTGCGCCATCACCATGGCTCAGCGGCGCCGTGGGTTTTATTATTATTATTTTTCTCTTTTTCTTTTTCTTTTTCTTTTTCGAGTGTTGTGTTTATGTGTGTGTATGGCTGTAAGGAAGAAGACGCTGCTAAGTTGAGTGGTTGACGTTGCTCTAGTTTTTGTTGTTGCAGGTTTGTTGATTTGGAGGCGACACAAAAAGTGGGTGGACAACCGGTGTTTTGTATATAAACAAGTTTAAAAACCCACAGGCCAAAGGCCTTTTCCTTTTGCTCTTGTTTCTCGTCGGCCAAAAGAGTCCATGGGCCTTTTAGTTTAATTAACAGTTAAAACTAATAAATTGTCATTAGTTATATAAGAGCATTAATGTAATGTGTTTATTTTAATTAATGAACTTTATTTTTAGTTAATATTGTGTATATTTTATTTTATGTAAAAAGAAAAAAAAAATGGCCAACGGCACCTGAATTTCTGGTGCCAACAGATACGGGCAAAATGTGGTGCTGTGGAGGTTTTTGCTGACGTAGCAGCAACTTTTTCCCACGGTATCAGAACGACGGCACCACGATATTTAATGCTCTAAACCAGGTTTATCTGCAATGTTCCTTTTATGTATCCTTTTCTGATTTTTATTTTATTTTTTTTTTTTTTTTTTTTTTTTTTTTAAATGTATCCTTTTCAACAGGGACTATTTTGTTTAAGATTAAAAGTTTTATTTAATTACAATGTTCTTTAACCTTTTCATCACAACTTATCCTTTCAGTAAATGATACCGTGAGTTTCACGTCTGTTGTTTTGTCTTATCCAACAATAAAATATCAAAATAATCATATAACCATAGATTCATTAAACATTATAACACATGTTTATTTCCACTCCAAATTTGCAATCAAAGTCTAGTAAATACACCGTGCCATCAACTTCATCTCATACATGTATATATTAACATTTCATATATTCAATAGTAATCAAACCAATGTACCATTAGCCTCCTTAACTCTAGATATTCTTCGTATGGCTCACCCGCATCTTGATGGCATTAGCCCGCTTTTAGTAGGGATTCTTGGAGTTCTTTCGGGTGCCATTCTAGTGGCTTTTGTCCACTGCATATGTGTTCACTGTCGTATACGTAATAGTAGTAGTAGCAGTACTGAAACCATTGCCGAGCCAGCTAGACCACCAAATATGTACAGACGACCAAGGCTAAGGGTTGAACGTGACTCAACCCCTAGCTTATCGTTTCCTAGCACTAGTGGCTCGAGTTCAAGTGGGTTGTCAATCACGTTGACTGTTCATAAGTACACCAGTGAGTTTAAAGAAGGGATGTGTGCGGTTTGTTTGGGCGAGTTTGAAGAAAATGATGAAGTTAGGATAATGCCAGAATGTGCACATATTTTCCATGTCGCTTGTATTGATATGTGGTTATTTTCTCATGGAAATTGTCCGCTTTGTCGGGCTAATGCTATTCCTCGGTCACATGATGATGTTCTTTTATCAATTTTGACTTCCAGAACAGTCGATCAAGCGTTTTAGGCTTCCTAAAGATAACTAAAACATCATGAATTTGTGTGTATATATCATACTTTTGTATTCTTTAAAGAGCATTACATGAATGGATTGACAAACGAATGACAAAAAGCTCATGGATTATGTGACAGTTTATGTCGCCTTAGAATATTTTGAAACTGTTTCAAGTTCCTTGCATATACGACACTTACAAATACACTATTGCACAACGGATATTTGGATTAGCATCTCTTTACACTACATCTAACCAATCCTACAAAGTATAAAGTCCGTCAAGAACATGAGATGGTATGCTCAGGTAAGAAGATTATACCGAATAAAAATAGTGATAATCAATGCTACACGTTCATCAACGAGAATTTCTCCTTCTTGATTTAGCACGTCGACGACACAGGCAAAGGAAGACTACAAAGGCGATAAGAATCACTTGTACAATTATTACAACCTTCAATCCTGCAATCAACCAAATAACAGCATTACTATAAAACAAGTAATGTGCAGCGTTTGATTATTAATAAATTTTATAAGCTCCCTTCTATATTAATTTTCTATTTGATATGTGACTAATTTGACTACAAAAGTCAACTGTACAAGAAGAAGCTGATAATTCTAGAATATGCAGACTACAAAGAACCTTGTGTTACCTTGGATTTTCTGGACCGTGTCTTCCCCGTTAAGGGGAACCTTTTTCTGTTTGGTGCCCACAGAACCAAATTTGTTGACTTTTGAACCATAATTTACTCTTCGGTATTCAGCATGCCCACCCATGACACATGTATTAGGACAGATGATACTGCCATCATACTCATCACTCCCATCACAACAATCTGATAAAGAAAAAAAATAAAATAAAATACAAAACATAAAGACTTAAATTTCTTCCTAGACAAGGCTTATTATGCTCAACAAGAAAGACTTGCTAATGAATTACAGTTTGTTCAGTAAACTAGGTTAATGTAAGTAAAGATATGTAAATACACTAATGTAGCATACCACAAATTTGGTCGTTTACACGAGAAGAGAATAAAAACCGAGGTGAACTTCCTGCATTCCTGCAATAGAATTTACCAGTAGGGCAAGCTGATGTACCTGCAGATTACAAGTGACAGCCATCATAAGAGGAAACTTTGTACTCAGTCAAACAGTTTCAAACTAATTTATTAGACAATAAGGAGAAAGCAGACCTTATATAGCGCCTACAAATCATCATAAATCACGCATAACATAAATGTAGACAAACATAAGAGTAATACTGAACATCTGGATGCTGTTTTCTTAGAATATTCAAGCAATTCTTGCACTTTTTAAAACAAAAATTAAATTGCAGAAGCTGAACCATTCACATATGGAGAACATGTGACCGTATTCATGATTCCACTATCTCTACGTGGTGCTTTGCTGTTGTCGTTCCTACTATCAGACCATGGTTTTGGGGTTGGTTTGGTGAAAACATATCACATTAAAGTTTGTGTATAATGACTTATACTTATAACCAGCTTTAGTGGATATTCTCTCCTCTATCACTAGATATGGAGAAAGCATTCAAATAACATCTTATTTGTTTAGCACAATTCAGAGTTGAACGGGGTTGCCGAAAAGACATGAATGTGAAACTCTAATTTACAACCTCTATGAGCAACCTAAACATATTGATGTGGGCAAGCTAGCATTAAGCACAATTTCATCATAAGAGCTATGCGAATCACCTAAAGAGGTGCCTGGGATTGCTAATCCAAACTGCTTATCGCGAGTTGATACAACCACTAAGCAGCAAGTTAGTGTTTGGGATTGTTTATCTAAATTACTTATCTAATAATTTGCAAGTGAGGTAAGTTTTTAGAATAAGCAGCTTGAAGTTGCTTATGGGGTTGTTCTGGATTGAATTTTTAAAACAGATTCCACATTTCCAGAAAAAAAAGCAGGTTGATAACCTACTTTTCCGAAACTACATTTTATCTAAAACTAAGTGCAGATAATCAGATAATCTCCTCCAAAACGCACTCCCACATACCCCATTATTTTAAAATGCAATAGGCAATTACATACACCTCTCAAGATTACGGATAGTTCCAAAACATTTTATTATCAACCTAATACTCCCCACATAAAAACTTTATGTTTTTAACGTCCCTCAAATTATAATCAACTTAAATGTGACTATCATCACTAGAATTTTCTGAAAGGTCTAAAGTTCTTGGTTCAAGCAACACTAAGGCTGGGCACAATGGCCCGTGATATATCGGTTGTTCGAGTGTTTCGACCGATTTGAATATCGGTTGTCGCCACTGTGGGCTAGTGTGCAAACATCGGTCGAGCTTTGAGGAAAACAACAACCGGTTGTATTTGCAACCGATATTACACACATAAAACACAAAGAAAACACCCTTTTTTTCCTTATTATATAAAATAAAATAAATGGGTCATCGACTGTGGCACATGGGTCATGTCCGGTCACCGGAGAGAGAAAGCTGATGTGCCACCGGAAACCTTGGTCACCACTGTGCCCAGCCTAAAGTGACCATGCCAATCTCCCTAAAAGGGCTGAGTTTTTACTCGGTTAGAATCTGTGTGTGGGCTAAAACCTAGTAAACTAGTCAGCCAAAAAGTAGGAAACTAACATCAAAATCTACCATTTCTAATAAAAACCAATAATGGTTTAAGAAAAACATACCAGGTTCATCAGTACCATCAACACAATCACAAAAGTCATCATTAACACGATCTCTACCAAAAGAATTCAACCCATCTTTACATTCAATCACCTCCTTATCAAAATACTTCTCATCTACAAAACAAAAACAAACCAAAAAACATCAAAATAACCTCAAGATAATCCAAATATTAACAAATGAAAAAGAGTACCTAAAGGGTGGATTCCAATAGGTACATTTTTAGAATTGGTGATAGATAATATATTACTAGTAATAATGATTATGAAGAAGTTGGTAATGATGAATGGGTTTGTTGTTTGCATTTTGGGTAGTTTAAGGTTGTTATTTACATTTCTGAGGTTTGTTTGGAACATGAGTTTAGTTTGTACTTTGGTTTGTCTTATGGAGTCAACGAGTTTGGCTGTGTGGATGTAGAGAAAAAAAAATCAAGTCAAAAGTCAAACAAACTATGTATGAATAATAATAATAAGAGTAAAATTAGGGGTGAGCAAACAAAACCAAAAAAACCGAAACTGAACCGAAAATTGAAAAAATCGAAAAAAAAAACCGACCGAAACTAAAAACTGATGGTTCGGTTTTTAATTTTTCAAAAACCGAAAAATACGGTTCGGTTTCGGTTTTCGTTCAAAAACCGAACCGTAAAAAGCGAACCGAACCGATTTTATTATATAATTATATATAATTAATATAACATGAATAAATAACTAAATAAATCAAATTTATAAATTCATATTTATTTTGTCGATAGATTTATAATATATTTATCTTAACGTTTATGTTTATATGTGTATTTATCGTGTCGTGTGTTTATTTTAGAATATATCAATAAATATATGACGATGATCATACTATATGTATGTTCAATTGCATGTATGTTTCTTATTTATATGTGTGTAATTAAAGGTTTATGCAATAAATATTATTATGCTTAGATTAACAAAAAAGGTAAATAAGAATAACCAATTTTTTATGTAATATAAGTTTGTTGGTATATATTTATCATGCCCGAATCTAAACGGTTAGAAACTGAACCGAAACCGATAATAAACCGAAAAAACCAAACAGCCAAAAACCGAACGGTGTCGGTTTTGGGTTCTATAAAAACCGAACATTACGGTTCGGTTTCGGTTTTAGCCAAAAACCGACCCAAACCTAACCGTGCACACCCCTAAGTAAAATGCAAAAATCGTCCCCGTGGTTTGCAAAAATTGCAGAAATCGTCCCTGGTCTTTCGAAAGTGCAGGCGGCCTCCCTGTGGCGAAACTTTTGGATCATTTTGGTCCCTGGTTTTAACTGTTGTTAAGTGGATTCCGTTAGCAGTTACTGTTAGGTCACCATTTAGTAAACACAAGTATGATATAAAGAGAAATGAGATGAGAAATAGACTTGGTTGATTATAAGATAATAAGAAAGATAAAAGTGCAAGAGTTTCCTTAAGGTAATCTAATAACCAACAAAATAAAATGTAACATAAGCTTACTATTTATAAGGGAGGAGCTAGGGCAACACACCCTTCCTCCCTTATCCTTTTAACGTGGGCTTTTAAGGCCTCTTGGGCTTTTACATGTTGCCCATTAACTTAAACAGTAATAAGAATTAAAACTTAAGCAACCTATTACAAAATGTAATGACCGAGACTTGACTAAATACTAAAGTATGATCCCAACAATCTCCCCCTAAGGGTCGGTCATCACGGTTGCTTGACGTCTTCATCTTTGTCGGTGACTTGTGACATGTAAAACTCTAGACGTCTTCAAAATGAATGAATGATAGTGAATGTACTTTGCTCTTTGTCTTTGTTCTTTGGTAATGATGGATTATGAAGTTGTCTGCCGTTCGTCACTCCTGCGTCTGTGGTGGTTGTACGCCATTCCAACATACTCATACATCTTTAGACTTTCACTTACAAGAAGTTCCTTTTTCATGCATTGAGATCTTTGTCTTTATACTTTGTAGATTCTTCTAATTGCCGTAGAATCTTTCTTTGAACTTTGTGTTGCTAAGATCTTTGGGGGAGCTTTCTTTGACTTCAAGATGTATGTATGAGCATGTTGGAATCTATCATCATGGAAGTGAGGTACCTGCGAGTAAACAGTTAGCAATAAAACAACCGGTACTTACGGATAAGGAGTTAGAGCTCATCAACAGCATATTGTGAAGATTCCTTCTAATCCTTATCCAGGCCGTTCCCATATCAGATACTCCCGAAGGAGCTTACGAGACCTACTGAGTAGCTCAATGACTGGGTGAGTCGCTGGGGATCACTCCACGACTGTAGACCGTAATGGAACCACCGCAAACACTAAGCGTAACCCTTGTGGGGTTACCGAAGTGACCTGCTGTCAGGGCTGTTTGATGTTGACCCTGGCAGGATTTCCGTTTAATCATTGAGAAATACTTATGTAATCCTCTCATAAACGTTCTCGGCAGATTGCTAAGATCTGCGAAGGATTCGATAGTTTACAACTGATGCCCATTGATGTAGAACACCAGGTGTAGAAATACTAAGTGTTCCTAAGAGATCTTTGATGTATCTCAAGGCTCTAGACTCTATAAGTGCACACCTAGGTTTCCTATGCGGAGACTGGGGATGTCCTTCTTCAATATCAACCGTCTCTAAGAGATAGGTCGATAGGTTACGCGGGTTCCCCTGTGAGAATGAAACAAGTCCTTTTAAGAGAACTTGAGTGGTTAAGAAGGTTTAGTGCATTGCGTCACTGGGTCCATGACGACTTTGTCTTCAATACCGGTGTTGTCTTTTGCAACAACCAGTAGCATACGTATTGAACCCGGTGTCTGCCCTAAGGTTGAACATATGGAGGGCTATTTCTTTTCACCCTTTTCTTTACATTTCTTTTTAATTCTTCAACTCCTTCTTTCCCTTTCATTCATTTCTCCTTTTACGTATCATACCTAAGGACTTCTAATACTAACTATGGGGGATGTCCTTGGGTAGATCCTTCCGGCTCTGGCGGATCATAGGACGGATATTCCTATCTTAATCACCTTATAACTCCGACAGTAGCCAAGAAACCTTTGATAGAAAAATCTCTCAAAGTGTTGGTGATAATCAAATATTTTGGTTAACACTTTGAGAGTTTTGCGTACACTTTTGAAGGGCTCCCCCTGCACATGTGCTCATAAGTATTTAATAAATTTGCACATGCGGGAGGAGCAATCACTTTTGAATTGATTCACTTTCTGTGAACAGGACCGATTCGAGACACGCTTACATCACTAGTTAAACTAGCTTGAAGTTATTACCCGGCCTGGTCAAGTCCACAGAAAGTTTCTCGAGACGGTACATTTCTACTAAGACTAATCCTTTTCGAGACACGCTTACGTGGTTAGATAAAGAGATACATTGTCAGCTTTTAGGTGACAACTAGCTCTAATATCTAACTTGATGTTATTACCCGTCGAGGATAAGTCTTTTCGATATTACTAACATTTATTGCCTCGTCAATTCCTGGGTTAAAACTGAGTCTAGCTCGCACATGATACAACTTTTAAGCATTGACTTCGTATATTTTAATCACTTTTTCATTTTCTCCCCCTCAAAAATAGCATATAAGATGATGTTTTTGATAATCTTTTAGATTAAAATATGCCTTTTGAGTCTTACGGGGAGATTCTCCAAGAACTTTTTGATTTTGAGCAAAGTATTTTGTTTTGACAAGTGCTCCCCCTCAACAAGTGATTAGGTCTTATTGAGGTGAAATACTTGTCCTTTTGAGCAGAATGATGAAAAAATCATAAATGTTTGATTAATTCTACTCAAAAGTAAGAAGCCTTCGCTCCTTATATTAGGATTGAGGCACTGATGCGTACCTCAGGGTCCTTTCTTTACAAGTACGGGTTGTACACTGATATGCGTGCACAAACCATTATGAAGTAAATTATTGACAAATCAAATCAAATGCTTACAATGATTTACCAATCAGGCCTCTGAAATGTCAGCACCGGAAATTTGGATCTGCCTCCAACATAACTCTCCAACCTCCGAAACTGATCCCTGCGCCTCAATCTGTTTTCAATCCTGAAGATGAATCTGCGAGCATCCCGGGCGTCATTTGTGTTCCACCTTTTGGATTTACCCAGTTCAATATCATTGATTCTGCCTTTGATTCCATCTCTGACGAACTTGAGAGTTTCATCACAGAACTTATGAATTTCTTCATATCCCATAAAGCAGTTGCGACCGTTAATACTTCGGTAGGTGAACCCAAATGGTCGTCTGATCAAGGAGTATTGAGGTAGACGTTGAAGGTCGGGGATGTCAAACAGGTTTGGTTTAGTGAGATTGAGCTTCTTCTGGTAACTTTCCACTCCTAACTGAAGATCTTCAACTCTTTCTCTTATGACAATCTGCCTGATGTAGATGAGAAGAGCTTGGATAAAGGCAAGCTGTATGTCTTTGGGCAAGCCACAGAGTTTTCCTTGAACTTTTAGCAGGTACATGTCTTCAATGTCGTTGAGACGTAGTCGTGGAAAGTCAGACTCGGAAATATCGTACTCCTTTTCATCAAGCCTTTTCAGTGTGATTTTGCTGAGGAAGGGGTACCCAAAGAACGTGACAGTCGAGATGAATTGAATGGAGACTATCTTCAGATCACTTTCTACATCACCCATCGTCTGATTAAGTCTGCTGCTTCGATAGTACTGTGCCCGGTTGGTTGGCCAATGATGAATACCATAAAGTGCATCTCGGTCATATTCAACAATTTTGTCGACGAATAATGCTGAAGCTTCTTCTTCGATGGCATTGTTGAGATATCGAGCTGCAGGGAGAAAGGCGAGTGAGGTGACATACTTCTTCTCGATCTTGCTGCCAAGTGTCAGGAATTCCAAGTCTGTGTTGTAGAAGAACTTGTACGGGATCTTTGGTTCCTTAGGCTTCCCAATCATCGGTAGTGGTTTGGACCAATCAGTAATGTAAGGTGCGGTTTTCTTTGTGACTGGATCGACATATGATTCAGGGTTGATCCAGTCAATATTGCTTGACATAGCTCGAGCAATATTTTCCAGATGGTATTCAAGCTCGATTGAGTTAGCAGACCGATCTTTCAGAAGATTGAAAGCATCATTTTTGATTCTTCGCAGCTCTTTCTTATTCATCTTTTTCATCTTAAACTTTTGCCGAATCATTTGAGCATATTCCACTGTACGACCATCTTGAGGTTCATGATTGTCTTCCAGTGGTGGTTGCGAATTTATCATCTTCTCAAACCAGGAGTATTCGGCACTATTGTCTTGGTCTAGCCAGCTAAGGACGGTTTTGGGTTTCTTTGGTTTGGTGCCTTTAGTTGAGGTATCCGGTTGAGGTTGCTGATGCTTTCCTTTCTTATCTTTCTTCTTCTGCTTAGGAGATGGTTCTGGAACTTCATCGGGCATAGGAATGTCGTCACCACCGGTGTATTCAAAGTGATCATGTGCCTTGGGAGCAGAACCGGATGCCTTCGGTTGTTGTGAGGAAGTTGTTGTGGTAGGAGGAATTACCGGTGTTTTGTGCTGAGATGAGGATCCTTCGGCTTGTTTCTGTTTCTTTGCCTGAGAATTAGGATCCCTGTCTTCATCATCTCTTTGTCGTTTCAGCTTATCGGCCTCTGTGCTGCAAGTCTCTTTAGTCAGTTTGTTATTCAGTGCTTCCAGGACTTTGGCTTCTTCAGGAGATAAGGTAGTTTTGCTTGCCAGCTTGTCCAAAAGTTGAATTTCCAAATCATCCAGAGATAGTCCCGGTAGAGGAGCAGTAGACTTGTCGGCACGAAGGGTGAAGGTTGTTGATCGGATAACTTTCTTAACTGCTTGCTCAGCGAACTTGGTGAGTTCGTCTCTCATTGGTGCCAGCAGTACTTTCAGCTCAGCCACTAAGTGTTGTGCCATGTATTCTTGTGCTTGAGCTGCTAATGCGGCTTCCAAGTTCTCTGTAACGTCTTTAGCTAGGAAAATGTCAACCTTATCTTGTAGCTCGTTGACGTTCGTGTTCAGTTTAGATAGTTCAGCAACCTGGGTTGCAAGTTTAGCAACCTGATCTTCTAGTTTGCTTCTCTTCTTATCATGCACTCTTTTGAAAGCAGACTTGAGTAGTTTGGATGCAGCAGAGGCTTTGGAGCTCGGTTTCTTGATTGATTTGCCATGTGTTGATTCAGATGCAGGAGGTGATGACTGTGATGATTCAATAATGGTGGTTGTGTCTTTGACATCTCCTTTCTGTAGTTTGGGTTGTACAACTTTCTTATCTTTGGCTGCTGCTTCTTTCACCCTAAGTTCTTCTGCCAGTTTATCAGCTTCAGCTTTTTGTCTTAGTTCTTCAGCAACCCTGGCTTTTTCGTCTTTCTTAAGTTTTTCTTCAGCCAGCTTATCAGCTTCGGCTTTAAGCCTTAGTTCTTCAGCCAGCCTGGCTTCTTCTTCCTTCTTAGACTTTTCTTCGGCCAGTTTGGCTGCCTCTTCTGCTCTCCTACTCTCTTCCATTCTGATTGATTCTTCCAGTTTAGCTTGAGCAATCTCTTCAAGTCTGGCCTCTTCAGCTTCTTGTTTTCTTTTCAGTTCCTCTTCCTGAGCTCTTTCTCGACGCTCCATTTCTTCCATAGACATAAGTCTTGGAGCATCGGTATCCATAGGATCTTCCTCTTCTTCCTCTTCCATAGTCATTTCAATGTCGGTGGGAGACACTGAGGGATTATCATAAACAACTAAGTCTGAGGAGATTCCTGTGGTAGGCTCAGGAATGCTGCTAGACCCGCCAGCTTCGGTGGTCTGGGAGAACACTGGAGGTGGAGGTTGATCAGCATTGAATGTGTCAATTCGGCTGTGAAGGAGACCGAGGTTGAGAGCCCGTTCATTTTCTTCTTCGACTGAAAGGCCTTCAGGCTCTTGTACAGCTGTAACTGGTTCCTTCATCTTTTTTCTTCTAATCCTTTCTTCTTCCAAAATTGTTTGAGCTTTGGTGAATGGACGTTGATAGAGGTGTGCGGGGGATTCAGCATAATCAGCAGATTCGTCAATAATATTATCCCAATCTTCGAACGTCAAATCCTTATCGTCAATTTCATCAAGATTGACTTTCTTGGTGATATTGGCATAGGCTTCACTGTAAATAGGACCTTCGTCGGATTCGGTTTGTTCAGAGTCAGCAGGTTTTGGAGAAGGTGGAGGTGAGGGAAACCAGCCAGGTTCAGCAGTAGGTTTCGTTGCAGGAATTCTGACCTTAGATGATGGCTTTTTCTTAGGTTTGGACTTAGTAGAACTTTCTGAGCTGCCCGATTTGCTAACTTTCTTACCTTTCTTCTGCATGTATGAAGGTAGAGCAGCTTCGTCCAAGAACCCAACTTTCTCTGCTTCAATGGCTTGTAGGTAGTACTTGTAGTTATTGCAAGCCTTGACTTTGTCAGTTAAGAGGCTATCTGGAAGTTTCTTTCCCTGTTTCCTTGTACTTGTATCCATTCTCTTGATGACCTTCAGTGTGTCCTCATTCTTGTATGTGTGCTGAAACTCATCATTCAATCTTTGAGGAATGTCATCATATTCATGGAGGAAGCTTGCAATAAGAAGTTTGGTGAAACGGACGAAAGGAATATTGGTTGTCTTGCGGTGTATGTGCCACACAATATCTTCCCAGATAATGCTGGCATAATCAACCTTCTTGACATTAGCAATAGCCCAGAACAGCCTGAGATGTTGGAGCTTAGGGTGTTCATGGCCTGTGTCTCTGCCGGATAGTGACTTGGCAATTATGATGTAGAGAGTTCTCCAAGGCTGTGGAAGAAATCTGATATTGACCCTAGAGTGACTAGTAATGACCCCTTCAGACTCATCATACCCAATATCTCTCAGCCATTCTATCAATTCTTCTTCAGTGGGAACTTGGTCATACTCTTCATTCGGTTCAAGTTCGGGAAGTCCAAGAGCACTACGGAGAAGATCCTTGTCGACCGTGACTTGTCTCATGTGAAGCATACAAGTAAAGGACTCTTCCAGGAGGTCCAGGTGGATTGTGTGCCAAAACTGATGTATGTAGAAGCATGCCACTGCAGCAGATTTGGTGAGAAGAACTTTGCACGGGTGATAGATGAGAGCATCAACAGCAACAAGGCAAGAAGACTCATTGCATGTGAGTTTGTTGAAGTTGACTCTTAGGTTGTTCTTTCCAATCTTCCTGGAGTAGTTTTCAGGAAATGTGTCTTCCCATGCACGAATGGGTTCAGGTTCTGGTCCGTATGGGATGTCATTGTGTTCTGCCATCTGAATTGATCATAAACACACAAGCATGGCAATTGTTGATGATGTTAGTATTAGTATTCATTAAGCATGTGTTCACATAGATTATTATGTTTTGACGATGATCAGTGGGGGTTTGTGTGTGTTAAAACTTATGTTATGTGACAAACTTGAGTTATTTTATTTGTTAGAAACATAAAACAATTCAATTCCAACCAAAGATTATCATTTACGACAAGTTACACATTGGAAATTTCCAACACTTAGAAAAAATTTGGAATTTTGACAAGTTTACGCGTAAGTAGTTGTTTTACGCGTAACCTGACTTAAGCGTAAGTTAAGAAATAAGGCGTAAGTGCGAAATCTACGCGTAAGTTAGAACTTTACGCGTAAAATGAAACTTACGCGTAAGATCAATTTTATGCGTAAGATAGGTCTTATGCGTAAAAAATGAAATTACGCGTAGGATTTCCCTTAGGCGTAAATTGTAACTTATGCGTAGGTAATGACTTATGCGTAAGTTCTAGACTTATGCGTAAGATCAGAACTTATGCGTAAAAACAATTTTATGCGTAAACTGTGTCTTATCCAAGACACAATTTGTCCACGTGTCGAATCTTACGCGTAAGATTCAATCTTACGCGTAGGATGAACATTTAACGCGTAAAATCGTCATATCCAGAAATTCACCTTTTGTAATTTGAGTTATGAGTTTCCTGAAAGTGCACAAACATTACCACTGATCAAACATCAATCCAATACACTTATATCATACATTTTAACATGTAAACATGCCTAATAACACTTAACGCGTAAACACGCATGAACACTCAATCACATCATTAATCAAAAATGTTTCTGGGTAGAAATTAACATGGGGCAAATAATATTAACATCATAAGGATCATATGTATCAAATATAAACACAAAACATCCACAAAATCACAAGATAGGATCTGCTAGTGACATACGAACCCTAAACCTTAGATTCAAGAACAAAACATGTTTAAAATCCAATTAACCTATATTCACATGATCCTAGGCATACACAAACACTATCCCCATCACTAATTACCATCCTAATGATCAAACTCAAGAACCCCCAATTCATACGCATGAACCCTAATCTCAAACATGATCGATTAGTGTTTCTGGGAGTGATTGGAGTTAAGAAACATGCTTACTAACATCTAATGACCATTTCCCATCTATCAATTTAATCAAAACAACACTTAAATCTGGGTTTGATTTTACGCATAACTTCCAAAAACAATTTAATCGATTGTGAAAAATTGAGCCGTTGGATTGGAATAAAATTAAAAACCCTTGTTAGCAATCATAATCAAAACAAGTTAACACTTACAGATTCAAGAATGGTGGATTAGATCAATAGAATGATTGTGAGTCGTAGGATATGGTTGGTGAAAATTAAATGTGTTTGCAGAAAAAGTAAATGTGAAGGGTCAATGGTAGTTTTGACCGTGGTTAATACAAGTTTCATGTGTTGACACATTTAGCCCCTTAACCTTGACTAACATTTATTTTGAATACTAACATACTTAATCTCATGTAACTTTCGTTAGTCAACACCACGATATGAAAAGAACAACTTGTCATACTCCCCCTTGACCTTGGAATCATGGTAAAATTAACTGGTTTTGATCAAGGAGAGTAACCCGAAAACCTTTTGAATCAACACTAAAAAATTTTAATTATTTTTGTTAAAATGTAAATGTTTTTGGTAAAATGCAAGTATAAAAGGTAAAATAATTTTTAGAAATTAAAAAAAATGTTACTTTTCCTCCCCCTCAACACTAATTTTAAATGATTGAAGACTTTTTAGAAAAAAATAGTGTTGAAAGAGTTTTATACTTGCATTTTTTTTTTTTTTTTTTTTTTTAAGAAATATATTTTTGACAATCACTTGTGTTTTAAAAACTTTTCCAGATCCTCTGGAGTCAAACATCGCATACCAATTTGGTGAACTAAACTAGCAAACCTGGATGGTGCCAAGGATTTGGTAAGTAAGTCCGCCAATTGGTACTCAGTTCCAACAAAATAAAGCTCAACTGTACCCCTTTCCACATGCTCTTTGATGAAATGATATCGGAGATCGATGTGTTTGGATTTGCAATGATGCACAGTGTTGCAGGAGATAGCAATTGCACTCTTTGAGTCACAGTAGATAGGAATCCTGTTGAACAGGTAGCCATAATCCTTGAGTTGTGATCTCATCCAGATGACTTGAGCACAACAAGCGGACATGGCTACGTATTCAGATTCTGTAGATGACAGTGAAGTGCAGTCCTGCTTCTTAGATTGCCATGACACAAGTTTGTCTCCGAGAAATTGTAATCCACCAGATGTACTTTTGCGTGTGTCTAAACATCCTGCATGGTCAGCATCTGAAAAAGCAATTAGTTCAAAGCCAGAATCCTTCGGATACCAGATCCCCAAGTTAATGGTTCCCTTTATGTATCGAAGGATTCTCTTGACCTCACTGAGGTGTTTTTCAGTTGGTCTGGACTGATAGCGGGAGCACATGTAGACAGCAAATACTATATCAGGTCTACTAGCTGTGAGATACATGAGGGACCCAATCATACTTCGGTATTTGGTAGGGTCAACTGGAGTCCCATGTAAATCAGCATCTAGTTTTGTGGTATAGCCCATTGGTGTATTATAGGTATCACAAGACATCATTCCATATTTCTTTAAAATTTCAAGAGCATATTTTGATTGATTTACAAAAATTCCACGGGGTGATTGATGAACTTGTAGTCCTAAAAAGAACGAAAGTTCACCCATCATGGACATTTCAAAATTATCTTTCATTAATTTTGCAAAATCATTAGAGAAACTTCTTTTTGTTGAGGCAAAAATGATGTCATCGACATATATTTGAACAACAAGTAAGTCCTCCCCGTAGGTTTTAGTAAACAGTGTGGGATCCACCGATCCTTTAGAAAACTTATTGGCCAATAAGAAAGTGGACAGTTTGTCATACCACGCCCGTGGGGCCTGCTTGAGTCCGTAGAGAGCCTTTTTGAGTCGGTAGACGTGATTAGGACGCTCAGGATCAACGAAGCCTTCAGGTTGGCTGACATAAACTTCTTCACGGAGATCTCCATTAAGAAATGCTGTTTTGACATCCATTTGGAAGACTACCATGTTCCGGTGTGCAGCATAGGCCAAAAAGATCCGAACAGCTTCATGTCGAGCCACTGGAGCAAAGGATTCAGCAAAATCTAGACCTTCCAGTTGAGAGTATCCTTTTGCTACCAGACGTGATTTGTTCCGGATGACAGTTCCTTCAGCATCAAGCTTATTCTTCCATATCCATTTTAACCCAATGACAAAGACTCCGTCAGGTCTTTCAACTAATTCCCAGACTTCTAATCGTATGAATTGCTGAAATTCCTCTTGCATAGATTCAATCCAGTTGTCATAAGTCATTGCATCTTTAATGTTCTTGGGTTCTTCATGACAAACTGTGAGTGCGTAGATGCAAGTTTCTCCATCTGTGTGAAGTCGTTGTCTTGTCATAACTGGTGCATCTGGATGGCCAATAATATGAACTAGAGGATGGTCTCAGGTCCATTTGTGTGTTGAAGGGTGTAGTTGATATGTATCTCGCATGTTGGCAGGATCCAAGTTGCGTGTTGACGACTCAGCTATATCAGGAACTGTAGTAGCTGGTGCAAACGGATTGAAGAACGCATCAGGATCATGCTCTGCGGATTGTGGAACTGATAGTGGTGTTGGATCTTCAGCTGAGTGGCGGGAGTTAGAAACAGTTTGTTCTACTGTAGATGGTGAAGCAATTGGAGGACCGTCTCTCTCAACAGTTGTTGAAGTTTGTTGAGGTGAGTCTGGTACATGAATATTGTCAGGTTGAGCAGCGGAATTTGGTGGGACCTCAGTAGGACGGTATTCAATTGTGTCATCAAACAGTGGAGCAAACAAGGTTTCCAATTCTTTGCGGTTGAGTGGCAATGGTTCAGCCGAAGATGCCGGAGGGTTAAGACGGTTAAATTCGGGTCCTAAGCTGTGTTGCTCAGAAGCCATTTGTGTGAGCTCATCAAAATTAGCATGAATGGTTTCTTGAATTTCACGAGTACGACGATTCCAAATCCGAAAACCTTTAGAATTCTCACAATATCCAATGAACACTCCGATGTCAGCCTTTGCTTTAAGTTTACCTAAATCATCACGATCATTTTTCGGATAGCAGAGTGCTCCAAAAACATGAAAGTAATCGATGTTCGGTTTCCTTTTGTGAACAATTTGATATGGTGTTTTGCGATGACGTTTTGTGATCATACAACGGTTTTGAGTATAGCATGCGGTTGAAACAGCTTCTGCCCACAAGTAATCAGGTAATTGAGCATTAATCAACATAGTTCTAGCAGCTTCCACTAACGTCCTGTTGCGTCTTTCAACAACTCCATTCTGTTCTGGGCTTCTAGGAATAGATGTTTGATGTTCAATTCCCACTTTCTCATAATAAGACCTAAGTGTCTGATTCTTGAATTCAGTTCCATTGTCAGTTCTGACTATTCGGACCGTGTTGCGTAACTGAACTTGAATTTTAGTGAGAAAGGTGATGATCATAGAAGGAGCCTGATCTTTACTTCGTAGAAAATAAACCCAAGTCCATCTGGAAAAATCATCGACGATTACTAGTATGTAGCGTTTACCGTTGATACTTTGAACACGCATCGGTCCACACAAATCCATATGAAGCAGTTGTAGAACATGATTCGTACTGTGTTCAGGTTTTGAAGGAAAATGAGCCCGAGTACTTTTTCCTTGTTCACAGGCTGGACATAAGTGATCTTTGGTGAAACGGAATCTTGGAAATCCCTCAACAAGTTTATAACGAGCAAGGTCAGTCATAGTTTTGAAATTCAAGTGTGAAAGACGTTTGTGCCATAACCAAGATTTAGTTGATTCTGCTTTGGAGAGAAGACATATCGGAGATGTTGCAATCATATCTGACATTGAAATTGTATAAAGATTGGAGCCACGGGAGCCAGACATAAGATCGTTTCCTTGTAAGTCACGAACAAAGCAAGTTTTCTCACGAAATGCAACTTCTAGATCCCCATCACAGAATTGACCAACAGAGAAAAGGTTGTGTCCAAGGCCTTCCACATAATAAACACGGCTAATTTCGATGTTCCCACTGATAAAGTCACCATACCCCATGATTAAAGCGTAATGATCATTCCCGAATCTGACAGTACCAATGAACTTTGAGACAAAGTTGTGTAACAGTTTGAGATTGCCTGTCATATGTCGGGTGCATCCGCTATCAACAATCCAGAGAACAATCTGCACCACCTGCATCACAAGAGGAGGACACGGATGGAACAGAAGTAAGGGTGGAACCCAAAGAAACTGCGGGTTCCAGTTGGTTAGAAGCACAAGTATTCAATAATTTAGGAATCCATTTAAAATCAGGTTTGTGTTGTAACCAACGTTGCCAATTCCAACTAGTTCGAGCTTTCTTAATGGTGTATTCACTAGTGTTTGGCTGATTCCTAGACTTGTTCTCTGCACCTATGGGGGTAACATCAACTTCACTAGAAACCGTAGAAGGCGGCTTTCCTAAGATAGACTTAGAGGCAGTAGTGGGCCTAGAAGGAATGCGTGTCCTACGTTTCTTATGACGATGAAGTAGAGAATTAGCTATACATTTAGTATGATCACCAGATGAAACGCTTTTACGACAAAACACACAAGATGCATTAATATTCAAAATATTCAAAGGTTCATCATTCGTTACATTTAGATTTTGATTACAATTTGCCAGATTAGAATCTAAATCTGATGCAACATGAGTTTTATTCAAATTCCTAAGTTGGTCTTCTACTTCTTGAGCTTCTAGTTGTCCTCTTTTACGTTGCCAGAGCCTATTCTTCTTTTTACTGTTTCGCTTGGGTCTGCTAACGCTAGTGGGGGAGACTAGTCCTGTAGAAGTGGAGTTTGCAACATTAGTATTTTGAACAACCTTTCCTTTATCAGTTATGTCTAATTTATACATTCCTGGTGCTATCACCGTGGTGTCAACCATCTTTCCTTTTTCAAGTATCTTTATTTTCTCTTTTAACTCAATGATGATGTGATTCTTATCCTGAATGTTTGACTCAAGTATACCATTGCAATATTTGATGTCTATGTGGTTTTGTAGAAATTCGTCATTTTCAATTTTTAACTTCGCAATTTCTTTCTCGTATTTGAGACACAAACCTTTTAAAGACTCATTGTTTTTGCAAAGTTGACAAGAGTTTGAAACATTGTGACTTTGAAACTTCAATTCCCTTTCAAGACTTTTAGCTTGACACCATTCAAGCCTTTGATTGAGTAGACTGATTTGTTTTGAAAACTGTTTTGTCACATCATCATTCTTTTTCCTCAGATTATCATTCTCATGTTTCAGTGTCTCAATTTCCTCATTCAACAAGTTATTATCAACACAATGATCATGCTTAAGCATAGAAGTACCAGATTTATAGAGATCATTCATGATAACAGACAAAATATCAGCACAGAGAACTTGTTCCAAGAGTCGATCAGCATCATTTTTGAAAACTTTAGTTTGTAACTTTTGAACCAAAATCTCATTTTCAGCAGTATCAAAAACGTTTATCATATTTTTGACCTCCTTTTGAAGTTCCTGATCCCAACGTGTAGCACAGAGACGGAGGTGTTGAACAATTGGTTTCATTTGTTTTTGAAAAATATCTCTCTTTTCTCGCTCGTAAGCGGATTGAAAAGTTTCAATTTTTATTTCAGAATTGCGTTCAATTGTTTCCTCCAAAATATCAATGTCTTCCATAAAAGTTTTGAAATAATTTAAGACACGACATTTTGGTAAACGTGTAAGTTCACCGGATGATGGTAAAGGACCATTTACTTGTGCTACAGTTTGGACAGGGGCCTCATTGTGAGATGAAACATACGACTCTTCGATAAACCATGATTTCTCAGGTAAATCCTTTTGAGTAACGAACTTGACTGGATTTTTTGAATAGTCATAGGGTGTGCAATATTCAACATTACTCATTTTTGATCGACTCTCGTCTTCATGTTCTTCTTCTTCCTCAGTATCAAAAACAACAGCACGCACAATCGTATTATCAAGCAAATAGTCCATACTGTAAATTTTTGGAACATCTTTGAATGCATTGTGAAGAAACATTGAATTGTAATCGCCAAGTGCAAATCCAGTACCGGGTCTCGGTTTTAAAGTAAATTTCTGAATTGTAGTGACAGAGTTCCCGTGTTTGTAAACAATGTTCCGAAATTCTTTCAATTGTTTTTCAAGATCAACAATATCACCGAGTAAGTTATCTATATACTTCCTTTTTCGTATTTTATGTTCACAAAAATCTTTTTGACAACTTGACAATTCTGTTTCTGTTTTTGAAAGTTATGTTTGAAGACGTTCGACTTGCTTTTTCAATTCACTCTTTTCACTTTCGAGTTTTGAAATCAATTTTCCGTTTGACTCGATTAAATCTTGCATTTTGCGTTGAAGATCTTGTTCTTTGTTGTATGAATCGTGAAAAGCTTTTTCAAAACTTTTTGTATGTTTAATCTTGTCTTCCTGATTAGAAAGTTGAATTTTATAACATTCAATATCTCTTGCAAGTGACGCATTTTGTTCTTTCAAAACTTTGTTTTTCTCGTTGCATTTTATTATTTGCAATTGTTGAGCATCCAGTTGTTTTGATAACAATATGAGATCAGGGTCTGGATCAAATGATGGTTCATGTTGTTCGAAATGATCATGTTTATCATTCTCAATAGGATCATCAAATGAAACAACTGTGTCATCATCGAATATGACAACTGTGTTTATTTGTTCATCTGTATGAGATGATGAAGATGATTTAGATGGAACAACTTGCGCCATATCTGATTCATAAGCAGAAGGTGAGACTATTTCATTAATAAAGCATTCATTGAAGTCATGTACCTGAGACAAGCCGTCAGTGTCATACACTGGACCTGAATCATTGAGCTTAAGTTCCTGCATGTTAGCCATAAGCATCACAGCAGCATTGGCTTCCAGATCTTCCATGTCATCATCGTTGTTCACATTTGCCATGAAGTTGTTGTCCTGTTCAGGGAAATGTCCATCTTTTTCATCTTGAAGAGCCATGAGTAATGCCTGCTTGTGAAACTTGCTACCCCGAGTTCTTGGTTTGGGACATGCTGTAGCAATATGACCTTGTTCATTACAATTGTAGCACCAAACTGCATTCCCTGAGTTTGAGTTCCTTGTAGCAACTGAGTCAGACCTTTGTTGAGAAGATACTGAGTTGTTCCTGAACCCTGCATTGTTACCAAACCTCTGACCATTCCCATAACTTCCTGAAGAACTTCCTGAACCAGATCTACCATAGTTACGATTTTGAATTTCCACTCTTCCATCATTTACAACAGCTTGATTCCTGGTATTTGAAGATGAACGTTGACGGTTGTTCGTTTTGTTGGAGAATTTGCTGAAAGCACGAGCAATAAGAGCAAGTCCCTGATTCAACGTATTAAAGTCATCATCGTCATCATCATTGCAGTTGGAGTAGTACACAGCATCATTGTTGTTTGACGGAACAAGTTGAGTAGAAGTATCTTGTGGAGATGAATCATAAGAGACCATTTGGTTCGAGGTGGAAGATTGTGGATAACTGAAGTAGTTCTGCTCTTGAACATATGCATGATTTGACAGTGGTGGTGAAGCATAGGGAGATTGAGCTACGAGAGCCAAAGAATTTGGTGTTGTTGTGGGTGTGTAACCTCCTCGTAGAGCTCGATCTTTTTCCACTTCAGGTTCATGGTGTTTCAGAAAGTCATACAACAAGCCATATGGAGCATCATGAAGATTCTTCGTTTGACGAACAAATGTCACATATTTATGCCAATCAGGGCCAAGACTACCAACAAATTTGGAGTTCACAGCGATCCTTGGTACAGTGATTTTGTGACGTTCCAGATCATTGACAACATTTGTGAAACGATGATAGTAGGATTCAAGTGACTCTCCAGGTTCAATTGTGATGTCAGTGTATTCCATGTAAAGCTTGGATTCCATGTCATCTTTATTCAATTGAGTGCCTTCCATGAGGAGATGAACGTGTTCCCACATAGCTTTGGCTGTTTTCTGAGCATCGACACTGCGATAGATCGGATTGGGTATACCTTGAAGTATATAAGCCATTGCATACTGATCAGCTTCACGATGTAGTTTCTGTTCTTCAGTGAGTGCAGTTTCTGGAAGAGGTCTATCACCAGGAGGACGTGGAGGATCAGCATTAGGATCACCAGCTTCAAATCTTGTTGGCCACTCAAATGGTCCTTCAAGTATCACTTGCTTTAAGAAGTGCCCATGAGGTTTCTTTAGTTCAAGAAAGCGTAGGAATCGACTTGACCATTGCACATAGTTACCAGGTGTTAGCATTGGAGGTGTTTCAAGTGATCCTGCCTCATGTCGGGATTGTTGAGTTGTAATAACTTCACACATTCTGTCAAACCAGTGAGGTTGTTTGGAGGAAAACTGAGTGTTTTGTTGTGGCACTTGATATGGTTGTTGTTGAGGAATGAGCTGTTGCTGCATCATCAGGTAATGTTGTTGTGGATTGTATTTAGGAGGTTGTTGATTCATTATGTGCGGAAGGTATTGTTGTTGCTGATACTGCTGAGGTTGTTGTTGCTGATACTGCTGAGGTTGTTGTTGCTGAGGATAAGAGTGAGGGAAGTAGTGATTAGGTGGTTGAGACATCTTAGAACACTTGTGTAGAAATGGATCTTTGTAGAAGATTGAAATGCACGTTCCTTTGTGAAAGTAGCAAAATCCTTGGGGTAAGTTTAAATCTTACGCGTAACTTAATCTTACGCGTAAACTTTAAGTTATGCGTAAAGAGTAGGTTTATGCGTAAACTTTCTAGTTTATGCGTAAGTTTCCTCTTTACGCGTAAGCTTATGCTTATGCGTAAGTTTAGACTTATGCGTAAGGTTGAAACAACCAAACAAATCTTTCAAACTTATCCAAGCTTGAAAGATATCCGTAGTCGAAGTATTCCACTAACTTATCCAAGCTAGGGAAGTACTGAGTCACCGTAGCACAAGAAGAAGATCGTTGTTGAAGCTTACGCGTAAACTCTGGCAAGTTACGCGTAACTCTGACTTACGCGTAGAATACAACTTATGCGTAGGATTTAAGGCGTAAAGGAGCACTTTACGCGTAGGATCAGGGTTTTGGCAAATATTACGCGTAAGAAAAGGGTTTAGGCTTATTTTATGCGTAAACCGACCAAAAAACACTTTAGACAGCTGGAAATAGTACTTTTCCGACCACTTTACGCGTAAAACGTACTGTTCACCTTAAATAATGACTTTTTGAAGAGAAAATGCTTAAAAATAAGGTACTTTTGATCAAATAACTTCACCAATACTTAGAAAACCTTAACTTTATGAGATGTAACTACCAAAAACTAGTTTTCCAATATCAAAGAAGCTATAAAACCTAAAAAAAAACCTTAAAAATCACAACTTTATGCAACAACTAAGCTTCAAATCACTATATCAACCTTGAAACTTATCCAAGCTTCAAGATTTGAGTGAAAGAAACAAAGAAAAATGCAAAAAGATGAAGAATAAGCACCAAATCCCCACGTAACCAAAAGAAATACACTTCAAACTTCTAGTAGGCGAATGATACCACTTGTTAGGTCACCATTTAGTAAACACAAGTATGATATAAAGAGAAATGAGATGAGAAATAGACTTGGTTGATTATAAGATAATAAGAAAGATAAAAGTGCAAGAGTTTCCTTAAGGTAATCTAATAACCAACAAAATAAAATGTAACATAAGCTTACTATTTATAAGGGAGGAGCTAGGGCAACACACCCTTCCTCCCTTATCCTTTTAACGTGGGCTTTTAAGGCCTCTTGGGCTTTTACATGTTGCCCATTAACTTAAACAGTAATAAGAATTAATACTTAAGCAACCTATTACAAAATGTAATGACCGAGACTTGACTAAATACTAAAGTATGATCCCAACAGTTACACGTTAGCCCCTTTTAGCCAACGATCGTTCCAGCGTTCATCCTTTAAATTAACGATAGTTTATAATTTATTATTTTTGGTTTATTTAAAGTTTTTTCATATAAGTTTTTATACGCTTTTATATACGTTTTTTTTATATGTTTCTATATACATTTTTATATACATTTTTTATACGTTTCTATACACGTTCTTATATACGTTTTGTATATATTCTTATATTCTTATTAGTCTCTCCGTCTCAAAATTATTGTCAGAAGACGAAAAACACAAAGTTTAATAAAAGTGGAACCATTTTATTTTCATCCACTAAAATAGAATATTCTCATAATAGATTCTCTAGTTTTTACTAAAAAAAAAAAAAAAGTGGACAATTAATTTGAGACATCCCGAAAAGGAAATATAGACTATTATTATGAGACGGAGGGGGTATATAATTTTTTATATATGTTCTTATATAATTTTTATACGTTTTTGTAGACGTTTTTATATACGTTTTTTAGTACTTTTTATATACGTTTCTATGCGCTTTTATATACGTATTTATAAAAATATGTATGTTATTATATATGTTTTTAATACATATTTATACACCTTCTATACGTTTTTGCAATCTAACAAACAAATATCTATTGCTACCGCGTACAACTACTTCTAACTGCTACTTTTACCAAATATACCTTTTGTCTAGCAACAACTAATTAGGGACCTTTTAATAAACGGAAATATTTAGTACATTTTAAATTTCATAAGCTCTTCTTTTAGAAGTTACTCGAAGTAGCTTTTGAAAATGTAAAAGCTTTTGAAGTAATTAATCAGACACACTCATACCCTTTTAATAAATATCAATATATTTTTTTATTTATTATTTTACATTAATAAACTATAACTTCACTTGCGTTTTCTAACATGCTTAAAAGTAAAAGCTCCAGATTTTAGAGCAAATTCCCGAAAAGGGACATTTATTTTTTCAATTTCCTGAAAGGGTACAAATCCAACATATTTTCTCAATTTGGTCATGTGCTAACGTGCGAATGTGCGATTTTAGTAGATTTTTGACACGTGTCCAGACCAAAAGTACTTTACCAATCATTTGCAGGCCCATGTGACATATTTCAAATGTTCGAATTTCAAATGTGCTAATGTGCGAAAGTGGCTGACATATTTCAAATTACTTATTTACCCTTAGTTTTATAAGTCAAATAAATGTGCGATTTTGCTACCTATTAAATGTGCGAATGTGCGAATTCGCTTTATTTTCAGATTCAAATGTGCGAATGTACGACTTCACTTTTTTTCCAGATTCCGGCAAATTAATGTGACCACTTCACTTTATCAATATAATTGTTGACTCTTTTACTACATGACATTAAACAAATATGTCAGATATATTAAATGTGTAAATGGATAACATGTAGAGATGCTTTAAAGAACTCTAAAGTGGACTTTGCCTCTACTAGTGGTTTTCTTAATGAAATTTGAAGATGCCTTGTTAACTTATCATTCCTATACTTTAATAAAATATAAGTAACCTCTGATATTACATGTTCATGCTAGACTTTGCTTAGAATAAAATGAGCATCCAATGACAAACTTTTCTCAGCTTCTAAAGCATATTTGAGTACTCTAAACACTCTGCAAATATAGTAAACAAGATCGAGGTTGAAGGAGACGTAAATAAAAGTCTACCGACATTATTTGTAATTCCGAGTAATCGTGTTGATTATCGAGTGTCCAAAGTCCACTAGTGTGGTATGACCACTCCACCACACCACTCACCACCACCTCTAAATCTCAGCCACCACCACCACCGCAGCTACACCGCCATCACCATCATCAAAACAACCATAAACCCTCCCTTAGATTACCTCCCTTGTCTCAGATCCGTGGTGTACGCGCCATCAAAACCCGTACGCGCCATCAGATCCGTGAGTTTTAGATAAGGAGGTAAGTAGATCCGTAAGGATGTTTCATCTCGAATCCGAGCTCATAAGCTTATTCTTGGTTGTTAGATTTATTTGGTCTTGTGTGTTATGTTAGTTTGGGTCACGGTGGTTTGGTGGTGGTGGAAGTATCAGGCGGCGGTGATGATGGATTTGGAGGTGGTGGCGAGTGGTGCTGAATGGTGGTGGAAGTAGCAGAATTAGTTTCAACATATAAGTGGCAAATTTATTTAACTTATAGAACTAAGGGTAACTAAGTAATTTGAAATATGTCAGCCGACTTTCGCACATTAGCACATTTGAAATTCGCACATTTGAAATATGTCACATGGGCCTGCAAATGATTGGTAAAGTACTTTTGGTCTGGACACGTGTAAAAAATCTACTGGAATCGCACATTCGCACGTTAGCACATGACCAAATTAAGAAAATATGTTGGATTTGTACCCTCTCAAAAAATAGAAAAAATAAATGTCCCTTTTTAGGAATTTGCTCCAGATTTTAATTTACAAGCTCGAGCAACACTTAACACTAATTGTGTCAAACATACTAGTTATAATACCTGTGCACGCACAGGGTTTTTAAAATTTTGATTTGATTATGTATTATTATCGATTAAAAAATGAACCACTTAACATGTTTCAAATAGTTTTACTTAGTGGACTAAAGATTAAAAAAAATCATATGTATATATGTTCTAATCTACCTATTATTTTAGGGGAATACTTTTGGATTAAAAATTATATTTTATTATTCAAACAAAATCATATGATAATACTTGAGTTGCATGAGATGTTAGTAATATATGCTTTTAGTTTTGCAAACCCGTGCTATCAATTTATGATGTGTTTTGTAATTGTGGTATTTCTTTTACTTATATGTTCGTTATGTAGTTTTTCTTTTTTTTTTTATTTAGGAGGTGATTCTTATCAAATAAGGATTGTGATGCATGTATTTTTTTTTTTTATAATTTAAAGAAATCACCTTCTATATTAAAGAATTACTATCTAACCGATGTGTTTTTGTTTTTTTTTTTAATAATTAGCTTTGTATAACATTTTTAACTGACAAAGATGTTGAGTTTGAGGTTAATATTGTTATTTAACTTTAACTATTGATATCATGTTGTACAAAATGTGCGAATTTAGTGGCACACAATGAGCGTTGATGAAGTTAAAATATGCTCCGTAAAGTTTTTAAAATGTTTTTATGGATATCCATATATAAGTTTTAAATAACAATTTCATGAGTCGTTGTTATAAGTAGAATCGCGTATATTTATTTTCATATCACAGTAACTCATGCTTACCATTTGATATTTATATTCCCGTTACTAATAATTTAGCCGTATTTCAAATCCGTGTACGCATAAATTAAACTTTTATTTAGTAACATGAGTCCTTATTTAAAAAAATATTCTAATGGATGAAAGTTTAAAACTAACGTTAGTTTAAAAAATATTTAACGTATACTAAAACTAATTCGCATATTTACTAAATTTACTTTAATTGATGAAAGTAAAATATATATATATATATATATATATATATATATATATATATATATATATATATATATATATATATATATGTCACACCCCCAAGATCGGGTCCAGCGGAAGCATACGTGTAGCTGGGGTGTAACTCAATCGGTAACACAACACAAGTACAAAAATGGTTTTCACTTTAATTATTTAGAATAAAATCGTTTAAATCAAAATGTTGAATTTACATCGTTAAAAGTAGTGCGGAAGTAGGCCCTTAAAATAGTTTAAAACGGTCCTCATATAAATAATCAGAGTCTTCTATGACCATGCCATGCCCTGCCAAAACCTCCTGTAGCGTGTCGTAGGTTAAAACCTGAAAATACATGCTAAAGTGTCAACACGAGGTTGGTGAGTTCATAGAGTTTGTTTAACAAGTAAAGTATATAGAAAAATGATCACACAGCAAAGGCATCGTAAATCCACTCAGTTGCAAATCCCGCCATAAGAGACTTGCAACCTGTGTGTTTACAACCCACTGCTAAATAGTTTAGGTCTAGTAGTCAAGCACCCGTGGTCAATAATAAGTCAAGGCCGCTCCGAACAAGGGAGACTTTATAATGTTGCTCCGAACATGGGAGACTTGAAGTCACTCCGCCACCTAGGCAAAGAATTATTAGTCACTCCGCCGACTTGGCGAAGAATTATTAGTCACTCCACCATGGCGAGAATTATTAAAGATGCTCTGAACAGGAGAGACTTAGCACGCTCCACCAATAAGGCGAGACTTTAGATCAAGAACGCTCCACCAAAAATGGCGAGACTTTGCACGCTCCACCAAAAATGGCGAGACTTTAGGTCATAGTACGTACGGTGCATTAGGGTCAAAAGTTTAAGTCAAGTTCAAAAGTCAAGTCAAGTTCAAAAGTTCAAAACAAGTTATAAGGTCAAATGAGTTCATAATAGTTCAAGGTTCAAAACAACGTTCAAAGAGTCAAGTAGTAATTCATGTCAAAAACGAGCATGTATTCTCCCCCAAAAAGTTAACAAAACAATTTAAAAGAGTAGGGGCTATGACTCACCTGGTACGATAGTTACGAAGACAAAAGTGGTTACACAGAAATGAGGTTCGATCTCTAACCGCGACCTATAATGAACGAATGATACGATCTACTTAAATTATGAGGGGATGCGATGAATGTACATGCACATGAAGCCTATACCACTCGTAGTTTGAAAATAAGTGTTGGCGTTGATTTATAGTGTTTCCATAACTTAAGAGAATATGTGCTATTAGAGGTTGTCAAATATATATATAGTTCGCCTAATTTCAAAAGTGTATATCTTGGTCGTTTTAAGCTCGTTTTCTATGTTCTTTACATTCCCGGAATCGTGGGACAACATACTAACATATTTTTGATAAGTCGGGACGGCTAGATCAAGTTTTATGCCCAAAACAGCCCGTGACAACTGTTCATCAGCAAGCAGTTTTTCAGAAAACTAGATTTCGTCGTTAAATTCGGAAAATCATATCTCCTTCGTTATTAACTCGTTTTAATCCGTTCTTTCGCCAAAAGTTTCGTTTTTGAAAGTATTTTCTAAATCTTTGGTCAAAAATTACCCACCACCTACTGATTTTCCCACGATTTAAAAATAGCAACAGTAGGTATATCTATAGTTTCAAAAACCATTTCTAGTGTTCCAATCTAGTTCCAACTTCAACCAAACCACTATCAATCACCACAAATCTAGTCTAATCTTACCATACACCTTCTTAGGGTGTCATGGGTTCCTAAACATCATCAATCTAGTGGATCTAACAAGGATCTAACTAAAATCTATTTCTAGAGTTCATAAATTATAAAAAGTATAAATAGAGTGGTATAAACTAACATATGCATATAGATCTTGAATGGAAATCATATGATCATAAAAATAACATGAAGAAATTATGAACAAGAGTTTGACAACTTACTAGAAAGATTAGTGAGCTTGTGATGATGAAAAACCAAAGAAACCTTGAGTTTTTAATACAAAACTCAAACAAAGACAACAAAAGGAGCAATAAAATGGCTTGATCTTGGAAAATTTATGGTTTTCTTGATGTTCTCCTTTCTTGGTCGATTCTCACACACAAAGGGAGGAGAAGAGAATTTTGGTGCTAGTTTTGTGTTGTTTATTGGATGAAAAAATGAAATGTTGAAGTATATATATTATTAGAAGTCTTTATGGTCTTAGTACATTAATTACCACATGAGTTTAGGGGGGCTAGGGGTGGCAAAAGGAGCAAAACAAGGAAAAAAGAAATGTTGGCTAATTAAAGATTGTGTCCCCAAAGTTGTAGGTATTAGTTAGATCTTTTGTGTATTAGGTGTTATCGGGTACCGAGTTAACTAAAAATAAATGTTAACGAGGTGAAATAAAATACGTAAAAGTTGTAAAATATTATTCCTGATGAGAATCGGGTGTTAGAAAAATTATTGAATGGAAATAACGCAAACCGACGAAGTTATAAGCTTCGACCGGAAAACGTAACAGTTGATTTGAAAACACCGGGTAAATTAATAATATAATTTTTATATTATTATTATGAGTATAAAAATATGTTAGGACCATAATTGGGATTGTCGGACCAATTATTCAAAATAATAGCTCATAAGATAACGTTTATTATGTAGATAACCGTACGTATTCAGAAATGACGCAACTGACGCATAAATGACAAATTTTCTCCGGAGGTGAATAGTGTTTTATGAATAGTAAAATTTTTGAACGCTTCTCGGAATCTCAAACTGACACAAAAAACGATGAATAGTAAAATGATGAATAGTGATCGATGAATAGTAACCGATGAATAGTAAATGTGAAAGTTCGGGAAAAGACCAGAATTTACGAGTTGTGACAGTCTCTACCCCTTAAGGGAACTTCGTCTCGAAGTTCAGTTAACGTCGGTCTCAGAAGTGTTATAAAGGTGAAGATTCATGAGATGAAATGACCAGTTGACGTGCTTCCAGGCGGCGGGTCACAAGGTGATGAAAAGTACGAATGCTCTGACAACGAGAGTATACACACATATGAATGAAACCTTAGGAAATTGAGTAGAGGATTCAATCCAGACAGAATTTTATTATAACCATTCTCAGTGTTGCAAAATTCACTTCTGAGTCAGACATAGGTGGTCAGCCTATACCTCACTATCCCGGGTTGAATATAGATGACCAGTCTATCTTCCACCGAGGTTCCATGAATTTTGAAATACTCAGCTCAGTTATACTAAGACTATGTCCTTCACAAATACCAAGACGTACAGAAAGACTAAGGCAGGTGACCAAACTCGACGTCAAATGATGAAACTATGCAAGGAGAAACATAACAGGGTGACATATATGATACGTGAACATGCTTATATGAAAGACAATGATAGAAATCAATTAGAATAAATGAACATAATACACCAGATAATGAGACACAAATCTCATCACCTAAGTCAGCAACAAACCACAAGTGAGGCATCATCTTGGCAGGCAGGCACGTGACGGTCATAGGGTTAAGTTTTCGTAAAAGTAGCTATAGTCTAGGTTTTAAAAACACTTAGTTCGCTATAGCCAAAGCTCTGATACCAATCTGTCACACCCCCAAGATCGGGTCCAGCGGAAGCATACGTGTAGCTGGGGTGTAACTCAATCGGTAACACAACACAAGTATAAAAATGGTTTTCACTTTAATTATTTAGAATAAAATCGTTTAAATCAAAATGTTGAATTTACATCGTTAAAAGTAGTGCGGAAGTAGGCCCTTAAAATAGTTTAAAACGGTCCTCATATAAATAATCAGAGTCTTCTATGACCATGCCATGCCCTGCCAAAACCTCCTGTAGCGTGTCGTAGGTTAAAATCTGAAAATACATGCTAAAGTGTCAACACGAGGTTGGTGAGTTCATAGAGTTTGTTTAACAAGTAAAGTATATAGAAAAATGATCACACAGCAAAGGCATCGTAAATCCACTCAGTTGCAAATCCCGCCATAAGAGACTTGCAACCTGTGTGTTTACAACCCACTGCTAAATAGTTTAGGTCTAGTAGTCAAGCACCCGTGGTCAATAATAAGTCAAGGCCGCTCCGAACAAGGGAGACTTTATAATGTTGCTCCGAACATGGGAGACTTGAAGTCACTCCGCCACCTAGGCAAAGAATTATTAGTCACTCCGCCGACTTGGCGAAGAATTATTAATCACTCCACCATGGCGAGAATTATTAAAGATGCTCTGAACAGGAGAGACTTAGCACGCTCCACCAATAAGGCGAGACTTTAGATCAAGAACGCTCCACCAAAAATGGCGAGACTTTGCACGCTCCACCAAAAATGGCGAGACTTTAGGTCATAGTACGTACGGTGCATTAGGGTCAAAAGTTTAAGTCAAGTTCAAAAGTCAAGTCAAGTTCAAAAGTTCAAAACAAGTTATAAGGTCAAATGAGTTCATAATAGTTCAAGGTTCAAAACAACGTTCAAAGAGTCAAGTAGTAATTCATGTCAAAAACGAGCATGTATTCTCCCCCAAAAAGTTAACAAAACAATTTAAAAGAGTAGGGGCTATGACTCACCTGGTACGATAGTTACGAAGACAAAAGTGGTTACACAGAAATGAGGTTCGATCTCTAACCGCGACCTATAATGAACGAATGATACGATCTACTTAAATTATGAGGGGATGCGATGAATGTACATGCACATGAAGCCTATACCACTCGTAGTTTGAAAATAAGTGTTGGCGTTGATTTATAGTGTTTCCATAACTTAAGAGAATATGTGCTATTAGAGGTTGTCAAATATATATATAGTTCGCCTAATTTCAAAAGTGTATATCTTGGTCGTTTTAAGCTCGTTTTCTATGTTCTTTACATTCCCGGAATCGTGGGACAACATACTAACATATTTTTGATAAGTCGGGATGGCTATATCAAGTTTTATGCCCAAAACAGCCCGTGACAACTGTTCATCAGCAAGCAGTTTTTCAGAAAACTAGTTTTCGTCGTTAAATTCGGAAAATCATATCTCCTTCGTTATTAACTCGTTTTAATCCGTTCTTTCGCCAAAAGTTTCGTTTTTGAAAGTATTTTCTAAATCTTTGGTCAAAAATTACCCACCACCTACTGATTTTCCCACGATTTAAAAATAGCAACAGTAGGTATATCTATAGTTTCAAAAACCATTTCTAGTGTTCCAATCTAGTTCCAACTTCAACCAAACCACTATCAATCACCACAAATCTAGTCTAATCTTACCATACACCTTCTTAGGGTGTCATGGGTTCCTAAACATCATCAATCTAGTGGATCTAACAAGGATCTAACTAAAATCTATTTCTAGAGTTCATAAATTATAAAAAGTATAAATAGAGTGGTATAAACTAACATATGCATATAGATCTTGAATGGAAATCATATGATCATAAAAATAACATGAAGAAATTATGAACAAGAGTTTGACAACTTACTAGAAAGATTAGTGAGCTTGTGATGATGAAAAACCAAAGAAACCTTGAGTTTTTAATACAAAACTCAAACAAAGACAACAAAAGGAGCAATAAAATGGCTTGATCTTGGAAAATTTATGGTTTTCTTGATGTTCTCCTTTCTTGGTCGATTCTCACACACAAAGGGAGGAGAAGAGAATTTTGGTGCTAGTTTTGTGTTGTTTATTGGATGAAAAAATGAAATGTTGAAGTATATATATTATTAGAAGTCTTTATGGTCTTAGTACATTAATTACCACATGAGTTTAGGGGGGCTAGGGGTGGCAAAAGGAGCAAAACAAGGAAAAAAGAAATGTTGGCTAATTAAAGATTGTGTCCCCAAAGTTGTAGGTATTAGTTAGATCTTTTGTGTATTAGGTGTTATCGGGTACCGAGTTAACTAAAAATAAATGTTAACGAGGTGAAATAAAATACGTCGAAGTTGTAAAAGTTGTAAAATATTATTCCTGATGAGAATCGGGTGTTAGAAAAATTATTGAATGGAAATAACGCAAACCGACGAAGTTATAAGCTTCGACCGGAAAACGTAACAGTTGATTTGAAAACACCGGGTAAATTAATAATATAATTTTTATATTATTATTATGAGTATAAAAATATGTTAGGACCATAATTGGGATTGTCGGACCAATTATTCAAAATAATAGCTCATAAGATAACGTTTATTATGTAGATAACCGTACGTATTCAGAAATGACGCAACTGACGCATAAATGACAAATTTTCTCCGGAGGTGAATAGTGTTTTATGAATAGTAAAATTTTTGAACGCTTCTCGGAATCTCAAACTGACACAAAAAACGATGAATAGTAAAATGATGAATAGTGATCGATGAATAGTAACCGATGAATAGTAAATGTGAAAGTTCGGGAAAAGACCAGAATTTACGAGTTGTGACAATATATATACTATTACTCATGTAATTTTAAACAAAGTTAACATTATAAAGTATAGAGGTATAAAGTGTAAGGGGTTAATTGTTTATTATCTAAAGTTATTAAAAAGTATGAAGACTTATAATTTTACATTTAACTCTAATATATTTAAAATTCAACCACTAAGGTTTTATTAATTACCTCATCTTTTCTTAACTTTTATTTTCATAAATTTGACACCTATATTTTTATGTGTGTTTTTTATCAATCAAATTCTCCACCAAATTTATTAAAGTTTGACCAAAATCAATTCAATTTTGACTTTTTATTGGCCAATTATATTGTTTGATTTCGCTTATGTGTCAAAATCGAGCTCTCCTATTGGTTCATTTTTTTTAATGAGAATGGATTTGCAAAAACACTCCAAAATGATGTAATTCTTGTATTATATAAATATAAAAGATTGGAGATGTGAAATTTACCTTTCTACATTGTAAAAGGTGTATTTCAATTAAAACTTTATGACTCGATTTTATTAAAGAAAGGAATAAAAATACGTATTTAACTATTTTGTGAATGATCAATTACTTTGAAACAATTCAGAATTATTATTATTATCTATATCTATATTATATTATAATATATTTGAGACTATTTTATAATTGAAAAGGCTTAAAATTTAAATTTTTTTCTTACTTATTATAGAAAGATTTCAAAATCAATTTGTTAGCAAGCAAGTTGGTTAGGAAGTTTGTTAGGAAGTAGTTGGTTGTTCAAATTAAAATTAGTTGGCTTAACCATCTCTAATATCTCTACTTATAAAGCATGAAAACAACTAAATGTGTAACCATATAACGCAAAATATAATCACACGGTACCCGTCACCGCATTGCGCGTGTACCGTTCTAGTTTAACTAAAGTTTTGAATATGTTTATAATTAAGTTTAGAATGAGATGAATACAATATATTGGAGTTATATGTTTATATCTATCTTCGGATTTTCATAGCAATTTCTTACTTATTGTTCAAGTAAGTATCGAAATATAAGTATGTATCTATCATAGTTTTGAATACAATTTCTTTTACCAATCTTGTTATTGTAGAAGTATATAATCTGTTACAAAAATAACAAATAAATACCAAATTTAAAGCATGGTGTACAAGCAAATGAAACACAAAGAAAATATATAAAATGGCCTCGTAGCTGTCAAATTTAAGATTGGTATGGTATCTTTACGGATCCGTTAATTAGTTAGTTATCTGTACAAAGACCCGTGATCAATGCAAAATTTACCAAATCTTTCACTCTTATAATTATCTTCATACCATATCTAAAATGCAATATGTTCATTAAGCCCCATAATTAATCTTTCTCTTCATTTAGCCCCCAAAACTATTGGTTTGTTAATAGTTAGTCCATCAAGGTTTTTAGAGATTTATATGTATATATGATCGAACCTAATAGGACCTTATAGCTGATAAGGGAACTCGAACCACATCTAGAATGCAAATTGGTGTTAGTTCAACTCTATCTCATATGATCTATAATAAGTATATATTTATGTCATGGCTAGACGGGACAAAAATATGTTTACATATGTTTTGGAAAAAAGTAATGAGTATCAAGTGGATTATGATAATGAACTCGCAACAAGAGCTATATAAACATAAAACTGGAAGAATAAATCACACATCATACATTAGTAGTTGTTATCTTGTCTATATGCATTTTATTCGATGTAATTAATTGGTGAACGAAAATTAAAGTGGTTGGCCAAGAGGTCACTATGACCCCAGTGTTGCTCACCGTACCATGCACATTCTGATATCATACTACACCGGTCGGCTGTTCTTCATTGTAAAAAAGTATTGGTTGTTAATTGTTATGTTATTAGAGTTTTAGATGTTGGTCTTATACATGCCTTTGTGAGACACCTACAAATGGTAAATATCCATGCTGGTGACATGAAGCCCATACATGCCTATGTTTTAGTGTTTGTATTAATGGCATTTTTAATATGATATATCTGTAAAGAGAAGAAAATATTTCGGGTTCTAGATTTTACATTTGCTAAAATCTAGGGGTGTTAAGTTAAATTTAGTTGAACTTATAAACACACCCTTCGTCTTCATGTGAACCAACTACACACACCCATTCATAGAAAACCCTAAACCCTTTTTTTATAAACAAAATTCTCAATCTTTTCATGCTTAATATCTATAGATCTCTCTCACAGTAATTCTTGGTATGTCTACTTATCTTTTTCAAGCTTTTATTTTTTTAAATATTCAAGAAACACCATTTTCATTCTTGACATAAATAAATATTTATGTTTTATAAAAGGTATCTTGTTTAATTTTATGTTATATACGTGGTCAAGATCTCTTGTTGATTTATATATAGATGTAAATAATCATACTTGTTAATTTTTTTACCCTATATCAATCAATTAATATTCTTTCATTCAAAGCTTTTTCTTGATTCTTTTCATTCAATTCTTGTTCATATATAGGCCTATCAAAGTTCAAAAGATGCAGAAGACTCATAATGGTACAAACAACAACACCATTAGGGTTCTTGAGGCTGCACCATCACCTTCTCCACCACCCACAACTGCTGCCAATGGCGGTGGAGTGCCTGCATGCGCGTCGTGCCGCCACCAGCGAAAGAAGTGCACTGAAAAGTGTGTGCTAGCACCTTTTTTCCCAGCCGAAAAAACCCAAGATTTTCAAGCGGTTCATAAGGTGTTTGGAGTTAGTAATGTGACTAAACTTGTTAAGGATATGAGTCGCGAAGATGGGAAAAGGGCAGTTGATTCACTTATTTGGGAAGCAAATTGTCGGATTAAAGATCCAGTGAATGGACCATTAGGTGAGTTCCAAAGGGTTTATGACGAACTCATGCGGCTTCGTGACGACCTTAGTAGGCAAACACAATACCAACCTAATATTCATCATAATAGTAATAGACAAGTTCCTATCACGCAACATGGTGTTTTGTACAACAATAAGTCTTCGCTGCAACCGCGTTCGTTTGGACCATGGAATGGTGATCACAACAATGTGACTAATAATAGTACTTCCATGTTGGAATATCATTACAGTAACGGGATTGGTGGTTGTATCGATAATCCACGTATGTTTCCCTATGGATCTTTGCAAAATAAAAAGCTGAAGCCAGAAAGTGAACAACAAGCTAGTTTGATTCATCCAAAACCACAAATGATGAACGATTTCCCTCAATTTGATTACTAACAAGGTATTTTATTTTTAGTTTTACTTTGTTATACTTTTTTTTTTTTTATATATAGAAGATTAGGATTAGGATTAGGGTTCTAACTACAGAACATTCATACATACAGATTATATAATTTATATTGGTAGTTCCACTGACATGTCTCCTTTGTTTGACCTTACCTTTATAGAGAAAAGTTCATTTTAAATTGTGCTATGAATTATGATTCTTAATTCATATTGCTTTGGCTCTCTGATAATCCCTAATGAAGATATTAGAGTTAAAGTTGATACCAGTGTCTTTGATAGTTTCCGATTTGTGATATTGTTCATTCTATTTCTCAATAAGATGGTTGATACTAACCTATTTTGCATTAAAAGTTGGGTTATGTTGGTTGAGGAAATCAAAACGCTTTCTTTCTTTTGGATTGTGAATAACGATAGGAATGTAGAGCGATTGGATTAGTGATCCTCATCATACTTGTAATCCCTTGTTGTAGCACAATACATATATAGTTAGAATGTTAATGGTTTTTCAAATGTCAAAAAACGAAATTTTCAATCATAATCTTACGCAAGTATGATAATAATTGTTAAAGCTATCAAGTGTTTGAAAAATTAAACATGCATCATCTCTCAGTTAATCGTTAACATCATATCCTTTTTAACTTGGTTTTATATTCATGTAGATAGAGAAGTTTGTAAAGAAAAGATTATATATTACATAAAGCATATAATCATGTAAAAATAAGCTTGAGTTATCAGTTTAAACAGAATGGGTAAAAACCAGTTATTTGATGTGCATGCCAGTATGCCACCAACATTCTTCATTTTTACTATACATTTTAACTGTGGCTTACTGTTTATCAGTTGACAATTTCAGGTCAGCAAACAATGAGGTCTTTACAATAACTCTATATATGACAGCTTTGGAACTCTTGGCCACTTGATTAGTGATGTCCTTTTTTTTCCTCATTCTTTTCATGTTTTTTGTTTAATCATACAAATGTAATATTGTTTCACTCAACTCTTGATTTCCATTTTACAGTATATCTTTAGTTTTCCAAGGGATATTTTGTATATAGAGTTTAAAAGCATACTTTATTTTAAACATGATATCGTTACAACCAGTGACATAATGTGTACTTGATGATCATATACAATCATATAGTGCTTGTACTCACTATGGCTCGAGATCAAACAGAATAAACGAGATTACATACTTACAGATCTATGAGTCTATATAGTATCGTGGTCTTTCTCCTTATTCTGCCACGAAACAAGGCTATTGACATGAAGTGAGTGAGAAGCTCCCGAGAATGGGAAACTACCTTTCTCAGTTGCGATTTTTCTCATTTGTTCGAATTCAAAATCAAAAGCAAAAATCGAACCATCTTTGTCTAAGAAATATAATTCCCATTTGAATCTTGAAAAGTAAAGAGGGATCAAATCTCTTATACACCCAACCGCTATAGTATATTTCTTTGTCCATGTTACACTTGATAGACTTTCCAATAACCAAATGCTGATTTCATTCATTTCTTCATGTGTAACAAAACAAAGTTGCTCTGAAACCTCCATTATTCGATCATTGAATCTGCTGCTTTTAGGAAGCGTGATCTTATGAAATTTTTCGTCGTCTATAGTCATTGTGACTATATATTCACTTTGATCGACTTCAGGAACCCAATGTAATGCACAAATTGCAAAAACTGGGTCATATCCAAACCATTTCATGATTCCAAAAGATGGCCCATCAATAACCTTCCATGACTTTTCCCCAATTTGTAAAACCTCACATCCTATGAATCGCGACTCGTCAAGAAACAAGTGAACTAGTTTATACCCTTGTGTACCACAATACACAAGCCCAAATGATTCCTCGTGTGGAAGGCATATTGTGCCTAGAGGAAGCAAACTTAGTTCACGAGTGACGGGGTTCATGATCACTAATTCCCCTTTTTTCAACTTGTTATCAACCACAATTAGACCATCACAACTTGCCCTTATTTCGCCTAAACAAGTTGCGTTAAACTCTCCTATTATACTCTTCCCATCGGCTAGTAACATGTATTTAATAGCATATTTCAACGAGGGTTCAATCAAGGGGCGATGAAGCACATGAACGGATTTTAGATCGAGAATCCTTGATTCCACGGAGAAGGTAGTAGAATTCTCTTGGAAAATAGAATATTGATTAGACCAACCGCGAAAAAATCTATTCACGGGGCATAGGAAGATAATGACCCTCTCAGATTGACAAAGATTGCGACGAATAAATTTAGGACTATTAATGATACCATACCATGGTTTGCAAACGAATCTAGCTTGTTGAAGGGATTCAATAGGTAGTCGAATTAAGATATTGGAGACACAATCTTTCGGAATATAAGGTATTGAATCTAACTGTTCCTTTTGTTTTCTTTCGTCAATTTTTTTCTTCAACAACGCCCTTTCTTCTACCAACTTCAGTAAACTCATTGCTTTACTTGCTTTTTCTGACATATTTACGTGATTTTTGTATAAACTCAAGGAACTTGAAACATGGGTTGATCGAAACAAGAAAATTGTTTGTAAACTAGTTATGATATCATAACATGATCAAATAAACAACATGATGAGAAAATAAAAATAGACCATCTGTTATTTTGTTACTGGACACTTATGGCGATGACAACAATGGCCGGACCCATAATGGTGGAAAATTCTAAGATACTTTTTGTAAGTCATGCCGTCTAAATTGGGGTGTTGAAACATGAAATGGTCAAATGGGACACCACTAGAAGTGCATATAATTGGATTAAACTTTGGGTTCAAATGGGACACCACTAGAAGTGCATATAATTGGATTAAACTTTAGTCATTGGGCTTATACCTAATTTTTTATTTTATTTTATTTTATTTTTTTACTGGTTATATTCTGATGCACGTACCACTTTTTATTATTTACTAATATTAATTTGCGTAATTAAAATTGTGTTGAAGATACTGTTGTTGTGTAAATTTAATTAGTACGGCCATTAGAAAAATATGCGTGTTTAAATTAAAAACACATAATAATCTTTTCCTGAATTTTCTTATTTAAACTTAAAATAAAAATTATATGAGTCGTTAACTCATTGTTATATACTAGTATATAATCTCGATATTTATTTTTCCATCGGTGTAAACCGTGCGTAAATTTTAATATTTATATTTTCGTTAATAATAATTTTAGCAGTATTTAACTTTCAAACCCGTGTACGCATGAGTTAAGCTTTTGAAAAAGAATAACACAAGCCGTTATTGAACGCAGATTAAAAAAGAAAATACCTTTTTGTACATCCTTACAAAGAGAAATAACATGAGTTGTTCCACTACAATATAACAGGGCTAACGCTACAGTAGGAATCCGTTGCAAATAGCCATTTGCAACGTATTCCTACCGTAGCATTAATGCTCCATAGAAATTTTAGTTGCAATGGATTTCTAATGGGGTTAAAAATATTGCAACGACTTTCCAACCAAAGAAAATCCGTTCTAAATTAGCAACCGGTTTTGCAACGAATCATATTCCAACAGTTTTTCTACGGTTTTGTTACAGTAGATATCGCAAAGAAATTGTAACGGATAATATTTGGTGCGAGAATGCAACAGAATAAGTTTGCTACGAAATTGCAACAGAATAACTTTGCAATAGATTTGCAATGACAAAAAGTAGCAATGGATTTTGCAACGGTATGCAATTGTAACCGATATGAAACAGTGTAAAATTGTAATGAGTTTTCAACGGAGTGTCACCGAAATAATTCTGTTACAAAAAAAAAAAAAATGCATTTTTATATATAAAAATGCATTTAGCTAATTTTTTTCCATAATATACAAATATCTAAAACTAAATAATTCCGAACGCGCAATTGAAACCCAAATTAATAATCAACCGAACATTCAAATATCATATTACATAGTTTATCAAATCCTACCTAACGTACTACTTCTAAACCAAAAGTGAATTTACACGAAGTGTAACAAACCAAATTCTACCGGATGGACCATTTCTTAACAAAATGTATATAATCCATCGAGTTTTCCAAATCTACTATACTACTTCAAAACATAATGTGTATAAAACACGAAGTGTAGCTTAAGCAACAAATGTTTATATGGAATGGGGAGTAGGAGGTTGCTCCTTCAATTGTGCCAACGCCTCGGCGAGCCTCTCATTTGTTTCTTTCTTCATTTCTTCCTTAAATGCCTCAAGATTTTCTTTGCTAAGCTTTCTTTCTTGTTCTATAGCTTCATCAAAAAGCTCCTTGTCTTTCTCTCTCGCTTGCTCCAAGTCTTTCAACGATTTTTCTAGCACTTCAACATAAAAAAAATAAAAAAAAATAAAAAATTAAACCAATTACAACTCATTTGAATTTTTAAATACCTATTGTAGCCCACAAAGGCAACAACTTATCATAAATATTAAAGATATGAGTACAATTCCTTTCAATTAACTGGTGTGTTTCAGCGGGGTACTAAATACCAATTTCAAATGGTTTTGCATAACAAAGCATAAGACGTCCAAGAGACCAAGACTACACCACTTGCATTCAAAGGCAATTCTACTTAGGTGCTGCTATCTAGGTCCTATGAAACCATCATGTGTTATAGACTCAATTCAGTTCAGTAAATGTTCAAATTCCGGAACAAATATTTACTTCATATATATTAATTGCAATAACAGCAACATTAAATTGTGAACTAAAACGTGCTAATAAAGTACTCAAAAACATATATTCTGTGACATCATTTGTTTTGCTTCCATGCATGATGATACTCAACGCAAGAACTATCGGCTAAATATAACCAATACAAATCACATTACGTTAAGCAACATAGTAAAACCCATATTTAACCGATGCGAACTCGATACAACCCAACACAGTAGCTATTATATAGTTTCTTAGAACAACATATAACTTCAAAACAAGCGATACAAACTCATTGCAACACATAAAAAACCAATACAACTCACTGCAACACCATACAATACTATACGGATTGAAACCGAATAGTTAGTAATGATTAAAATTTCCAAATCCGTTGCAAATCGATAACAAATTATTTAGAAATTTCAAGTGGAAGTATAAAAAGAAACTAATAATAGTATATGTTACATAACCATAGCAATTATTTCAAAATTTACAACGAAAATACCAACGAAATATTGAAAACCAATAGAAAACAAAATTTCTTTGGTTATCGTTGCAAATCCGTTGCAATTATTTTGTAAATTACAATCGGATTAGAATAAAATATTAAAAATAAATAGATATTAAATTAAGATCATGTTTCGGTGCAAAACGATAACAATTATACAAATATTTGCTACGATTTGGTCAACTGAAACAAATAATATTTTCTTTTATATTTACTTTGAATATCTTGTTTCAAATCCTTAATGATCTTGCAATGAATTTATAACGGATTATTAAAATTAAATTGAAATTAAATCATTATAGTTATTCCGTTGCAAATCCATAACAATTATTTTAAATTTTGCAACGGTTTTGAATGGAAGCTAATAATAGTTTCTTTTTTATATTTTTCTAATACTTCGTTGCAAATTCATTACAAATTTCAAATAAACTTGATGAATTTGCAACGGAATATTTAAAAATAAGTATAAAATAAATTACTATAAAATTTGCAACAGATTTGCTACGGGTTTCTGTGTCCTTGCAAATCCGTTGCATATTTGCTACGGAAAATTTCCGTCACAAATTTCCGTAGCATTAGCCCAGTTGTGTAGTTGTGTTCGTATATGAAGTATAGACAATCTCGTGTATTTATTTACATATAACAATAATTCGTGATTTCATTTTGATATTTATAATCCGGTGCATATAAATGAATTTAATCAATACTGATATTCATATTTAAAAATAACAATTTTGGGTAAAAAGGAACTCCACCCTAGTAAAATATATGAACCAATAAAACTATTTAAAGAACAATGAAATGTGGCTGAAATGCCACATTAACATCAAGCAACCGTTTAAACAACCATTAAATCATTTATGGCATGCTATAAATAAACAACTAGCTACCAACAACTAGAACAACTACTAAAAACATAAACAAGACATGCAAAACAAGTAAACAAATCCACATAAAAGATTACTTCCTCGAACAGCCTTGAAGTTTGAAATCAAACTGATTGTTAAATTCCTCAAATTGCCAAGGTAAGTCATAGACCTGGGTCGCATAATCATCAGAATGATAGCCTTCAAGCTCGTTATGTCCTCCTGCTGATGAAAAGTAACTGTCCATAAGATCATTTGGCTCAAACACCTAATCACCACTATCTGAATCAACCACTTCACCTACATTAGAGAATGGGTTGCCCTTCCTATTTAAAAATAACAACATATATGTTGTTTTGAAAAATATAAAGTTTAAAGGGGTATTTATTAATTTTATAAACTTATTAAAAAATATGAAAACAGATAAGTTTACACTTAATCTTATATAATTTATTTAAAATTCAACAACTAAAAACCCATCTTTATTTAAGCTTTTCTTTACAAAATCGAATCATGTGTTTTTATACATATTTATTTTGTTTGACAAAATTTATATAAATTTAACTAAATGGAAGAAAATTTTGACTTTTGTTAGTAAACAGGAGCGATCAATTTTGTAATTGAGTTCCCCTATTAGTCAATAATTGAATTGATTGTCACAAAACATTTTCCTCTTATTATATAAAAGATTCAAACAAGTGCCACCTGATTATTAGCAAACAAATGAGTCTATGTAATTTATCTTTAAATAAGCGAGTACTCGTGCATAGTAACGAGATTTTATAACAACAACCAGTTAAGTTATGATACTGTGATTAAGTGTTTTGTTTAACATTTTTACAAACAAAGTAAAATAATCAAAATGTAATTGAAAAATGTTGTAACATGCGATAATTAAACTTAAAGAACAACTCATAAAATATATCAAATAATATATAAAAACATTGAATGGAAATTAAACATTACTTCAATTTTGAAATATGAAGTCTAATATAGTAGAGTTTCTGGATGAATTTTTAGACATTATTAATGTTGTACTTAAATACGGAAAAGTCTTTTTTTTCTAAACTACATTCAAAAAAGTTGTCATGTATATTTTTAAAATTTGATGTCAGCATTGTTAAGACAATTATTTCATTAAGACAACATTGTTTAAATTTTTATATAAGATACTAAACGAAATATTTGAAATTTATATATTAAATGGGTATATATATTAAGGATTGAACATTACTTATTATAAGTATTTTAAGTTTTATGCAAAAATATTTTTGCTTTATATGTGGTAAAGATAAATAAAATGGTACGTCGTTAATCTTCACAAGAACATAGACTATCATAAATTAAAAGCAAAATAGTTCATTAAATGAAAAACTGTTTATTCTTTTTATTGGAGGTATAATTTGGCTTGCCCATTGATTAACCAATTAATTACAATATAAAATCCTTTAAGAATATTTCATATACAAATTACAAAATGGGCTATGCCTACTAACTAAATACGAAGCCTAAGGCATGTGAAGTCTAATATTCGGTTAATACTCTCACATAGTTTGAGTTGAAAAACACCAAACACTCAAATTGATGAGAAATTCCTCAAAGAGCATAGATGGTAAACTCTTGGTGAAAATATTGACATACTGATAAAGGGATGGCACATGAAGAACGCGAACCTTGCCTCAAGCAACCATATCACGAAAAAAATATATATCATTCTTAATTATTTTGGTCTGCAAATGATGAATATGATTAGTGGTCAAATATACGACATTAACATAAACACAATAGACAAGGGTGGCAAACATAACCCCTTAGTTAACCAACTAATTACAATAACTAGTGGCAGAGCTACAATGTTATTATTATTATTATTATTATTATTATTATTATTATTATTATTATTATTATTATTTAATTTTTGGCAGAGGCAAAGCGTACATAAGTTCATTTTGAAAGGACCAAAGTAGTAAAATCTTATAATAAATGTTCTGAATAAAAATAGTCATATTTTATGCACGGTATTCCAAATAATGGGAGGGCCACCACCCTCCTCCTTGGTCTTCACATAGCTCCGCCTGTGACAATTAGGGATGTAAATGAGCCGAGTCGAACCAAGCTCAAGCTCGACTCGAATATTATAGCTCGAGCTCGAAACTCGAGTCGAGCTCGAGATCGACTCGTCATATAAAACTCGAGCTCGAAACTTGACTCAAGCTCGTTTATTTCTACATTCCATGCTCGAACTTGATAAATATTCGGTATATCAAGCTCGGCTCGACTCGATTTGTATAAAAATTAAGTAAATGTATGTATATGAAAGGGTAAAAGTGTAATTTAATCGAAGCTCGTTAAGGCTCGCGAGCTTCACGAGCCAACTATTTTGGAGCTCGAGCTCGACTCATTTAAATCGAGTCGATTTCGAGTAGTTTACGAGTTGATCTCGAATAACTCGCGAGTTATCTCGTCTCGTTTACACCCATAGTGACAATAACCCCTTAGAATTATGGATTAATTTCATATATCACCCGACTTTCATAATTAATTTCATATATACCCAATGTGCAAGCATTGAATGCATAAAGTACAATGTTTTTAAAGCATGTTTTGGTATATATGAAATTTCCAAATTTAAGTAGGGGAGATATGAAATTGCCCCTAGAATTATTGACTTGTCCATTAATTAACCAACTAATTACACTATATAACCCTTTAGAATTGTTCTAAGTACAAATCACAAAAACAGACTTGTCCTACACTCCTACGAACTAAATAGGGTAAAATGCAAAAATGGTCCCTAAATTATCACGAAATCGCAAATATGGGACCGAGACAAAAAGGCACCCAAAAAAGCCACTAACGTTACTCAAATTTGCAAAAAAACCACCGAGAGCGCTTTTTTGCTAACTTCCGTTAGTCAATGGTATTATCGTCATTTCACTTGTTTCCCACCTTTGACTACCCACAGTTTATTTGAATGACCAAATTTACAAAGTTATAACTTAAGTTTTGGATCCATAAACACATGTGGCATCCGAAGAGATTAACCTTTCCCTCCTTTTTGTGTAACTCGGCAACCTAAGCGATTGCATAGGGACTATTCAGTTCATCTTTATCTCGCTTATTTAAATACACCAAACCACACACACATTCCACCGAAACACACATAATCCCAACGATCAAAACAACCCACGATGGCAAACAATGGTAAAGGGAAGGGCATCTATATTGGTACCGAGGAAGAGGAATTTGACAAAGTTTTAAGAACCTATTATCTAAATGATTTATTTCTTGATGCATATGGCGCAGAACCAATTGATGAGTATGGTTCTTATAGGCAGATTCCTAAGAAGTTGAGAACTCAGATTCTGACCTATCTTAGGAAACAAGATGGCTACTATGAAGCGCTTTTGAGTGATGAGGAGGAGGAGGAGAAGGAAGAGACTGTGGATACCGTTTTACCAAAGTTTAATGATTTGGGAGAGAGGATTTTCCATCTTGAAGTTGTGTTTAAGTATCTGAAGGATAAGAAGGACAAGAAAGAAAAAGAATTGAAGAAAAGGAAGAAAAGGGGTGATGCGGAAGGTAGCGGTTCCAACTACTAAACTAGTGTGTTTAGATAACTTTTGGGTCATGTAATGGTTGTGAACTCGTATGATCAATGAAAGTTTCGATCCTTATGTTACCAATATGTTTCTGTTTCAATTTTTGATCTTTATGTTTGTGTTTTAACATTCACAAGGTACAATGATACAACTTATGCAGAAACTATTAGATAGGGGCTGTTTGGCATGAGTGTATACATCACTCCCATTTAACATTTGTTGGTTGACTTTGGAAAGTCAAAATGCAATTGGTACGTTGACAAGTTAATAAACCATATTTGAACACATAAGATTCATTTCATTCATTAAACCATAACCATAATTTTACAAAAGTAACCCACCCTAACCTACATAAACCAAACCCCTCAGGTATTCCCTCTGTGTATTAAGATTGAGTGTTTTGATGGGTGATTGACCCATTGTACTAAAAATACTCTTTCTAAGAAATGACTAAGTTATCAATTGACCCATTTTAACAGTAACATCCCAACTCCTCAATACATATAACATGAATAGACAAACACAGACATATAACATGAATAAACAAAAGACATACATATAACATTGTTCAAAAAACAATAAAGTTAAATATAGAGTACAAAAATAGAATCCAAAAGACAGTAAAGTGAAACATATTGTTCAAAGATCAGTGGCTAACACATGCAGCACTTGGAGTTGCATGCTCATCATCTGGCTTCTTCTTTTAGTTGGCCTGTCAACCTGAGGTCTCTGAATGTGTGTATTATTACTTTTGTAGAGTCAATTCTTGGCCAGTATCTTCAGCTATAACAGCCATTGATCTTAAATGAGTACATACGCACCCATGTTTCTAGTCTGTAAGCAGCATGAACCCACTCATCAGGTATACCAACTGCTCTTCCATCCTCATTCATGTAGTTTATTGCAGTCACAACATGTTTACATGGTATTCCAGTCAGCTTCCACTTCCTACAACCATACTCCTTCCTATCTATGTTAACAACACAATGATCCTCGTTAGGCACAGATACTTTATATAAAGAAGCTTCAATCCATTCAACAACGCAATCAGTAGCTTCTTTTTTTATTGCATCAAACATGGCTTGCACAGTAGGAGTAAGTTGTCCAACACTCTTTTCTATTATTTGCTGAACTACCATAATC